>SEMN01000402.1:0-472734 GCA_005408345.1 Macquaria australasica | reverse complement strand
TTGCACTATGGGAGTTGTAGGATCCAGCATCTTAAGGACTTGAACCATACCAGAGACTGAACGTCAGGATATCTCAGCCACTGCTGCTCAGATTTTAACAATTTCTTTTTATCTGTCTCTGTCGCAAGTCCTTGAACTCTAAGGAAGTGCAATACTAAATCTTTTGTAATTTCAAAATTGCAATTTGCATCAAAATGACACAGACACCATCATGTACAAATATTTCTTTGTTAGAATGAATTTTACTGATTGTGCTCAGTGGAAAACTGCTTAAATTATACTGTATTCATTGTTATTCCTCATTCCTCATCATTCCTCTTCCTCATTTTCTGTCACTTTCTACTTCTGTAGGAGCAGTAGCTTGTAAGCAAACACAGGTTCGTCTAGTTTGAGTGAACTCAGAGTTGTAAAACATGGTTTGATCTAATTTGCAGTGAATCCATTGTGCTTTTGCTTCATTAGTTTTGTCTGTTAATAAAACTCTGAAACTTTGCGCAGTTAATGAACATTTACACTGACAAATGAAGAACACTGACAAATGAAGAATACACAGCCTCCTAGTGCCATAAGACAACTAGAACATATTTGCTTGTTTACAGTACAATGGTCTAGTTGCAATAGCGTATTCTGTAGTAATCACTACATAATTTGTGAGAGGAAAACCAGCGTAATGTGGAGAGTATTTATTCTCTTTTTGAAAATGCAGATAATATGAGCGTCAGGGGAGTCATTTAGGTTGATCTACACGTGTCTGCCTCTTTTTCAGGCCAAGGTCACACTGATCACAAGGTCAACCAACAAGATTCCAGCCAAGATGTACTGTATGATAGTATTGCTTTTTGTATCTGTTTGTTCCATCATTATATTGACGATATATGATGCTTATATGAAGCGAAATATTCACACATATTTATACGGCTGCGCCATTACATCAAATAGAAATCGATGAATAGAGAAGTCGATGTCCTGTGTATCGTTTTCTGCCAGTTTTCCTCCTCCTGTTCCTCTCACCCTCGTCCTCCACACTGCCTTTTTCTGACATGAGATCTTCAATTGATCCTCAAATCAGAAGAACTTTGAATGACGATGTTTTCCACAAGAACAGGGTCGTGTCAAATGTGCATATTCAATTCAATTTCAATTCAGTTTTATTTATATAGCGCCATATCATAACAAAGTTATCTCAGGGCACTTTTTCGAATAGAGCAAGTCTAGACCGACTCTTTATATTTACAGAGACCCAACAGTTCCCACCTTGAGCAAGCACTATGCGACAGTGGCAAGGAAAAACTCCCTTTTAACAGGTAGAAACCTCGAGCAGAACCAGGCTCAAGGTGGGCGGTCATCTGCCTCGACCGGTTGGGTTGAAGGGGGGGGGGGGAGCGGGAGAGAGAGAGCAGGAGGAAGAGAACATACAGCAGCTCAATACAGCATAGATATGGTAATGGCATTGATGTTAACACCAACGGAAACAACACTAAGAGCAACATTATAATAGCATTACTAATAATAACAGCAACAACAGCAATAGCATCAGCGGGTGCAGAGCAGGAGCACGGGGGCAGCAGGCGGCAGCAACCACAGACCCAGACTCCACAGCTCCAGAGGCAGAAACACCTGCAGAAAGCAACAGAAGGGGAGGGAGAGAGAGGAGAGAAAGCACACAACTACAGGAAGAAGTTGAGTTAGTAACAATCATTGATGGGATATGAGAGTACAGATGGAGAGAGGAAGAGGAGGAGAAAGGAGCTCAGTGCATCATAGGAATCCCCGGCAGTCTAGGCCTATAGCAGCATAACTAAGGGGGAAGCAGGGGTCACCTGAGTCAGCCCTACTATAAGCTTTTATCAAGGAAAGTCATGACCTACTCTTAAATGTGAGGTCAGCCTCCCATTGCACAAACTGGGATCTGGTTCACAGGAAGGAGCTTGATAGCTGAGGCTCTGGCTCCCATTCTACTTTAGATACTCTAGGAACCACAGGAACCCTGCATTCTGGGGCGCCCAGTGCTCTAGTGGGGTAATAGGAGTACTATATGAGCTCTTTAAAGGAGATATGATGGTGCCTGACCATTTTAGGGCTTTGAGGTGTGAGGAGAAGGATTTTAAATTCTATTCTGGATTTTACAGGGAGCCAGTGTAGAGAAGCTAATATTGGAGAAATATGTTCTCTTTTTCTGGTTCTTGTCAGTAAACGTGCCGCAGCATTCTGAATCAGCTGGAGAGTCTTAAGGGATTTATTGGGGCAGCCTGATAATAGAGAGTTGCAATATAGTGACTGTGTATAATCACTTACATTTGCAGTCTGGGAGGAAAGCGGAACATTTTGTAAATAATGTATTTAACATTTAGATTTTTACTGTCATTTCAACTCTAGTTTATGTCCAGTTAGAAAAGATTATTTTCCACACTGTATGACAATATCACATTTTGAATCTGCATGGTGCATTATTTTTACTGAAGATATATGATGCTTATACCAAGTGAAATACCTAAAGCTAAGATGCTGTTGCTAATGGCTGCTTTAAATATCAATCAAATATTAAATAGTCTTGATGTCTTGTGCACCATTTTAGACACAGTTCCTAAAAATTCAGCCTTACATTTTGGTATCTTTAGAAACTTTGGGTTACAAAGTTAATCTCTACATTAATATAAGATACTTTTACTGGCTCAGAGTTAGATCATTAAAACCAAAAGAATGACAGCAGTATTCAACATAAACAATTGCACATATTCCAGTCATGTAAAAACAGTAGATTTCACAATTTCAGTCGTTACAAAAAGCACGGATGCTCAACATCATGATACCTTTCGTTAAGATTGAGGTGTGCACACTGATGCATACATTCTTATTACTGCCACAGTTAGCTGAATATACAGTAGTTTTAATTACTTTTGTCTCATATCAGTCAGTGACACAGAGCAGCAAAACATAAGTGTATGCATGTGAAGACAATTCCTTTAAATTCTCTTCATAGAAAACACACTGCAGATAAAGGAGTTACAGTAGATCTTAGTTGCTTTCGGTGATATGAAAGTGAACGTTCCCCCGTTCCTTCCAGACTGTGCATGACGTCTTCCAGCTCAGGCAGATCAGGTCAAAGTGAGGCGCACGGTGGATGTGACTGTGTGTTTCAGGAGAAAAAGTCGGTCTAGAGAGAGGTGGAAAGGCACACTTCACCCAGCTGATACTGAGCTTGAGTTTGCGATGCACACTTTTTGTCCTGTCCTTTGAAGTTGAGCTTGTGGAATTCACTTGTGATGGCCGACAGAGACTTCCCCTTGGTCTCAGGCAGGAACAGACCGACGTACAGCGCAGACAACAGGCAGACCGCTCCGAAAGGCACAAAGCAGTACTCACTCAACTCGCTCTGTAAAAGAAAGGCAGTGGGAAAGCAATCAGACTGATGTAAGACATGATATAAATCAATCTTAACCAACTCCAAATTCCATATCTTAGAAAGATTGTTAGGACCAGAGATAAAACCATGAGCATCCTGACAGACAGTCCTCATCCCTTATTTCCTCAGTCTGAGACTCTGAACTCTGGGAGGCGCTATAGCCTTTAGAAGCCAGAAATATTTCTAGGAAGTCTTTTATGCTGCTTTTTAAACTGCTTGTAGTCTCCTAATTAATTGGAGAAAATAAAATAAAAAACCCTTCTCATGCCAGGCGATTGAAAGATGTCACGTTTCATTTAAAACTACAAAAATTGAATTTACCATAAAAGCATTTTTTTAGCATTCTTGCCTGTTATTAGATATAGTGGAGTATAGATGGAGACAGGTAACTGTATGCAACCGTAGTGCCCAGTCAGAATCCCAGCCATAAACCAGTACGTTTTAAACAGTGCCTTAGTTTTATTTTATTAATAATATTGTAGGTGTATGTACACTCTGTTTTAACTTGTGGGTATAGTTTTAGAGCAAACCACTCTATATGTATGTAAGTTTGTTCGTTGTCCCTGCATGTTTGTTGAATGGATAGATGGACAGACATATGGACAGATGCTGACAGCTGGGTGGATGTAGTGACAGACTGACCACTAGAAATGGGAAGATCATTCCGATGATGAAAAGGCTGAGCCACATCATGGAGCCAGCGATCATGTAGGCTGCTGGCCGAGCTGTCTGATTGAAGATCTCTGTGGGCAAAACGCCAGTCACTCCAGCTGAGAAGAAATATAAAACACGTTGAGCAGAGTTAGCTTCATCATGACATCCTTAGAAATATAAATATAAATATAAACATTAGCTATTACAGCCTGACAGATACTGATATCAATATTTTCCTTATAGTATTGAGGCATTGCTCTGTGTTGTATGTAAAACAGTTCAACAGCACCACAAACTAAATCCTCCAAAATTATCATACAGTGATAGTGAAACAGTTTCAACAAAAACTGCACATTAAAACCTTCATGAAGGGAGGATTTACTGCAGGACTGTTGTATTAGACTGCATTAGTTTTAGCTATGTGTACTTAATAAACTAGCAACTGAGTGTAAATCACCTGAAATGTGTACTGAGGAGACAATTTGAGGTTTTATGCAAATGGTAATGGCTGTTGAGATGTGCAGGGAGCAGTTGTGCTTATGGTTCATTTGTATGTGAAATGGTCCTAAACAAGTTTGTGTTTTAGAGTTTACTGTGGCAGTAAAGACACTGGATGAGAAAATGACTTAAACTGTGTTGAAAATATTGATGTATTGTTGAATTGAATCATGCACATGTTTAATAAAGTATTTAACTGGTCCATCTTGATGACATTAAAGAAAGAAGACTGAGTTTATTTTCACTTCATTAAAGCATCTTGAGAGATTTTGTGAGTCTCTTTGGCATAAAAAACTTAAAACAGAAAGTCTCCAAAAACTGACCTGGTCCCATGCCAAAGCTGAGGATGTAGGTGAAGATGCAGGCCATGCTCAGGTACTGCATCCAGGATATATAGTGCTGTTTGCATGTGGGGAGGAGAGTCAAATGTCCACAGTGAGCAACTCACAAGCAAGAAGAAAAGAAGCCAGATCAATCATTCTGACACTTTTATATTTCATAGATTGACCATAGATTTGTGATAAGTCTTTAAGCTATGAGCTCCACAAAATCCAAACACGGTAGTGTAGTGTTTTCTCCCATAAAAGTCAAACATTTTCTAAAGGCTGAATGTCGACTCATGATGCCTCCTAGTGGACTGACTGACACACTGAAATGTTTCAGTAAAGAGGAAACATCACTGAATTTCACTGTTTCACTCCCACTCCTCACTTTTCTTTATTACAGCAGCAGTGTTTTCATGTACCTGTATAGTGAGTGTGACACACAAACACATGGGTGATAAAACCTACTACGATGATTTTTAGACATTCAGTCAGTCTGGCAAGATCTGTTAGCGTCCACTTATTGATAAATGTGAGTTTTTTTAAAGGTTTGTCCAGCAGTCTTAATGTTGGATAGTTGGACTATCCAGTTATCGTTTAGTTTAGCATGTGGTCAATAGACAATTTAACCCCTGCAAAAACTGACCTCTAATCTGAACCAGACTAATAATTTATCAGCAATTTCTCACTACAACAAGTAGAAAACTCACATAATTATCATAGATATAAACAGATTTTCATCATTTACTTGAACGTTGAAGATACATGCATGATTTGTCACTGGAAAAGTTATGTATGTAGGTCATATAAGTGATTTCTAATACCTCAAGCGACAGAGCAATTGTGAAGACAACAGCCCAGATTGTCATGAAGATGAACCCTCCCATCAGCATGAACCTCCGACCTTTGCGCTCTATCAGCAGGTTCTGAAAAAAATCAAAATATGTATGTCAGACTCTGTTCTTTTATATATATATATAATTATAAAAATGATATCTAAGGCCCATACTGCCTTACTGTCATAGAGCTAGCTCTGTTTTCACTGAACACAGCTAGGCTAGCTGTTCCAGATCTGTTACTTTCTCATTTCTTGGTGAGGAATGTGTGTGTCTTACTGTAAAGTGTTCATATCTTGTTAGTGTAACCATCATATGTGATCTCAACTGTGACATGAAATGTAAAACCTATTGTATGTACAGTACACACAGTTCTTAGTCTTTAGTCTGTGTTAAAACTTTAAGAGGAATGCAAACAACAGTCTCTCTTTGCCTCTAGCCGGTTACATAACATGTGCTTTAATGTCGGATACTTACACACATTATACAGGCTGTGAATTCACATGTACCAGTACCAATTGTGATATATTGGATTTTATCATCAGATATTCCAGCCTCTTTGAATACATATGATGCATAGAAGTAAATCTGAAAGAAAAAGAACATAAGACGATATTAGAGTACTTCGAGCATCATTACAAGTGCTTCAGCAGCTAATAAGCTGATTAAGCCAGCATTTTGTACAAAGAGTAACTATGTTAATACCCTGTCCCCTCCCTAAAGCTGCCAAGCATGTGGTTAAAAGCCCTGAAACACAGGAGTATTTAGCAGTCTCTGATGAGCAACTTGTTGCAGCTCTGAAAATCAGTTTAGACGCGTTATTAACGCTCATATATACAGAGCGAAAATGACAAAGAAACAAAGCCTTTTAGTACATAATGCACATTCAAAACAAGAAGCTGTCTCCACACATCATTCACTGCACATTACAGCAAGCGATGATGCTTCATCACCAGTATACATTATTAATGTGACCTACAGGAACGTAAAGAAACCCAGACACGATACAAACCGCTGATGGATCATCTCACATTTCTAATCAAGCTTCTGAGGGCCAAAAGAACACCTGATACTGTTGCTGTAGCTCGGTATCAGTAACACTGATCCTCATGGGTTATATAACAATATTTTCTATAGAGACATCCAACCACACTTTCAGAGACACAAAACGTAGTGCAAAAATCTCTCTGATAATGACAGCGATGCCAGCTGTTCTTACTGAGTCATTGCCACAGAGCTGCATGGCACTGCTGATGATCATGACAGAGATGAGCTGCCAGCGCACTGAGCGATCAGTAAAAAGCTCCCAGGGTCGGCTGGGCCTCATGCCTTTGGTTTCAGCCTGTTCCTGCAGGATCTCATCGAGCTCACTGTTCTGGACCTCACAGCCTCGCAGCCGCCTCAATGCTGACCAAGAAAAGAACACAACTTAAACACCGTAGAACTTTTTGTTCTGTTATTCTCTGGCTAAAACTTATTATTCTGTGTTTTTTTTTTATATATATATAAAATGTACATTATAATTTCATGTACTGAGATCCTTTATTTAAGTAAAAGTACCAATACAAGAGTGTAAAAATACTCCATCACAAGTAAAAGTCCTGCATTCAAACTAAGCAAATGTATCAAAAGTAATAGTAGTCGTTCTGCAGAAAAATGGCCCCAGCATTTTAATGTTGCTGGTTGAGGTGTGGCTAATTTTAACTACTTTATATACAGTTCAGTAGTTTAGTTCTGTGGCTACCAACGTAGGAGTCAGGCCCCCTCAAAAGGGTCACAGAAGATAACTCTGGTGGGCCGTGAGATGATTCATGGGAGAGGACAAAAGAAAAAACTAATTCTGCTACCCAAATCTGTATTCATATTCTGGACCTTTCTCTAATATTTGCCTTTTTGTGAAATATTGGATCATTTGAACAGTTATTTAAATTAAACATCTGAGAAGTTTAAAGGGGAAATGTCTCTTTGGTGGAACCGCTAACAACTCATAGACATCTGAAACATGACAAGAGACCCCAACTAGACAGTGCTTTTTTGTAATTTGTCACAAGCCAATAAAGCTGGGAACCCCTGATTTAATCTTTAACAATGCAGTGTATTTTATAAGCGTATCATATGTTTTATAATGCAAAATTTTAATCTTAAAAGTAGTAACTACAGCTGTCAGATAAATATAGTGGAGTAGTAGTAGTATGAAGTAGCATAAAATGAAAATGCTCAAGTAAAGTACAAGCACATTAAAATTGTACTTGTACTTGAATAAATATGCTAAGTTACTTTCCACCACTGGTTGACATATTACAGTACCCACCGTTAATACAAGCCTCCTTGTCCCCCCTGTCGATGAGCAGGTATCTGGGACTCTCTGGGAACCACGGCAGGGTAAGGAGCTGAATGATGCCAGGAATGGCATTACTGGCAAGAAGATACTGCCAACACGGCTCACTGCCCAAAATCTCTCTATAAATAAATAATCCAGAGTTACTGCAGATATTAGAAATCTACGGCACAGATTTGTTATTGCTTTGCAGTAAAAGATTGGCCTATTTTCACAAAATGTGTCAGACAGTGTCCATACCTGAGTCCGACTACCTGTCCTAACACAACACCGAATGCTGTGAAAACAGCTGATGACAAGGAGATAGCCCCTCTTAAGTGCTTTGGTGCACTTTCTCCAAAATACATGGGCTGCACATTCATGCTGATCCCTGCAAAACACACAGTGGCTTTCTGTGAAGTCTTTTATGTTTTTTGTTTCCACTGCATTATTATCACACTTAAATGTCCCAGTTTAGTTCAGTTCTCGCTTCAGTCTGCTACGTGCATTATGAACATACTGTATATGAGAGGACATTCTGACAGTATAGCAGGTATTTGAGGGCAAACATACATTTTTACTGACACAAATGACATACCGGCGTTTATTCCAACCAGGACACGTGAGATCATGATCATCTCAAAAGACTTGGCAGCTCTACTCGTCACAGCTAAGAGTGCACCAGTCATGAGGAAAATGTTGTTCAACAACAGGCATTTCTTCCTTGAGGAGGAAAAAGAGGGCACAATTAATAGATTTCTAACATCTTTTGTAGGTCAATGAGAGTTTACATCTTAAGAAATACAGACTCATGGACCTTCTGTTTGGCAGTCTTGCAGGAACACCATGTGGGTAGATTTGTTGTATGAAAATCATTAATATAATCCCCAAACCAGCGATTAATAGATCCTACCAAAAAGTATTTAGTTAAAGCCTGAAATATCTTATTCCTCTGTGCCACAGAGCTCCATTGTCGTCCAAAAACTATTAAAAACACATCAGTGAGCCACACAGTCACAGCCACACAGTCAATCCCACACACACCATCCTGCTGCTGTACTCACTCAAGCATCAAATGTGTATTCATCTGCGACTGAAAATAGTCCCCAATAAATGCAGTATTTAACCCTGTTTCAGTAATGTTTGCTTAAAACTACAGTGCCCTGCTGTTTTAGGAAATTATTTATATTTTTTCAAAAATGATATATTGTTTTTGTGATCCATTTTTAAAACTGTACATCTTCAGTAGGAATGAATGGGCTTGGGACTGAGTTGGGGTTTCTGTCTTTTCATGGGATTTGTTTACAATAAGACAAAAATAGAACAACACCAACCTAAAGTCAAATACAGTAATATATGCAGTAAGCGTGATTGACACGTATATGTTTCTCTGTGGCTAAAAACTCAATCCAGGTTAATTTGCAGGGTCGTATGCGTGTAAACACATGATAGAGGAAAGTAAATGAACAATAATCTCTTTATTCATTCATACACACGTACATCGACAGGTTGATCATTCACTCTCTGCAGGTTGCAATGAAAATGTCAGTTTGTAATCTTCTGCACTCGTTACATTTACGTACAGTAGCATGATCTTATGTTACCTCCCGAAGCGTATGGTCATGGGTCCTGTGATAAGAGCCCCTGCAAAGCCCCCCAACGAGAAGATGGAGACAATAATTGTCCAGACCAGAGTCACCTGGTAGTCCTCCAACTGGATGTCCCAGCGCTCCAGGAACGTCTCATTGATAAAGGTTTGGATGAACTGTGAGAAAGGACAAGACAGTCAACCATTAAAGCCTCGCTGAGTTAACCAAACACACACACACACACACACACACACACACACACACACACACACACACACACACACACACACACACACACGTAAACAGAGCACTGGTTAAAGCCAACACTTATTACCTCTGCCAAATGAGTTCTGAGTGTCTGTCTGTTTAAATTTTGGAGGTGATCCACACTGTGATTTCTGCCCCTTTAGACGATTTGTATTTATTGTTTCTTTCTATTAACAGAGAAAGGCTTGATTCCAAATTTTGCAGGGTCAGTTTGCAGCATCACAACAAATCAATTTCACTATCATTCTGAATGACCAGAATAGAAATACGTGCGTCTATTGGCAAGTTGCTGTTGATGGAAGTTTGTGCTCTTGATTTTTCAGTGCAGCTGCTCGGCTTAATGAAACACTGAGGAAAGATCCTGCGTCCAGAATTAGTTTCTACAGCACAATAAAACTGGATGTGTTACAATGAGAATGACTAATCACAGACACAATTGGTCTAATTCTTCATTGTTCCAATTTACACTGTGACCCAAATGTGAAATAACAGTGATGCATGGTCTACAAACAAATACACACAAAATACACTTACAGATAGGTATCATCAGTATTAACTTACCACAGTGTTAATGTATGTTCTCACTGGTAACTTAACACTTTTCTAACAGCTCTGTAAATAAGTAAATATACTATATATACCTACATTTGACTGAATAATCAACACTTAGTAACACTGGGGAATCTGCTGCTGCATGAACACACACACACACACACACACACAGAATTTGGCAATTAGACTGAAAAACTTACAGTTGTGGGAGAATTCATTATGGCGAGGTTGTAGCCATATTGAAGAGTTCCTCCACTGGCTGCAGAAGCAACCATTAGCACCAATGTCAGTGAACTGCTCTGTTAATACAAACAGATATTTTTCATTAGATTATACACATTCATCTTATCAAGTAGCCTACTAGTTCACTAAAATCACAGCATCTCCTCTAAATGATCAACTTGTTTCCTCATTGACTGTAAATCTAAAATCCCTTTAATATAATAAATATTAAATAAAATTAATAAATGACAATATGACACTTGCAAAGATTGCCTGAAGTTTCTTCTCAAAGTTTAGTCTGCACGTTCTGTTGTTGGGCACGTTTATAGTTGATTTGTTGTTATGAAACAAAAGATCTTATATATAGCTCTGCACCTCACAGGAACTACACAGTCACCAAGTCATTCGTTCTTTTCTGCAAGAATTTCCTGCGCAATGCTCCAAATCAAACAACAGGGGGGAATTAAATTACTCATTGAAAAAGTATAATATGCTAATTTACCTTCTGTGCACCAGCATGCGACATTGTTACTCGAAGGTGGTAGTAAAAAGGTAAAAAGTGATTGATGAGGTCCGATAGAGAAGCACACAGGTCAGCCCACCTCTCAAATAGCGCACCTCTACGGGACAAGCTCGAGCACGCGCCCACGCCGTGCGCGTGACAGCGTTGGGCCGTTTTGTGATTGGCCGCAGTTTTGCAATCAGCCGGTCGACGCTCAAGTGGTCACAGAGCTGATGTCTTACCAGGACTCTGCAAACGCCTCGGCAATGATTTACAGTGTGGAGGAAAGAGTGTGGTGAGGAATAATGGCACATACTGTTTTCAGTGAGGAATTAAGAACAACAGCGCATGCGCAGTGAGGTTAGTGAGGTTTTACATCAACCAGAGTGATGTCCAGGTACAAGGAGGTGGATGCTTTGACCAGGGGTGGAGACTAACTACATTTACTCAAGTACTGTACTTAAGTACAAATTCGAGGTTACTTGAGTATTTTCATGTTATGATACTTCTACTACAATTCAGAGGCAAATATTGTACTTTTTACTCCACTTGTCTGAAGTTTAGTTACTAGTTACTTCTCACTTACAATTTGTTTTTAGTGAAAACCATGTATATCCAAATTTGGTGATTTTGAATTTGAATGTTTCTGATAAACTGAAGGATGAAGTGTTTCTTTATGGGTTGAGAAAAGTCTCCTCCTTCTGAATAAACTATTTAAAACTCCCCTTGGATTAGTCGTCACTAAGCTGAAAACAGGGTTGTTTTTCTAAACTCATGAATAGTTGACTTTTTAGAGATACGTGGTTCTCACAGGACAGCGACGCTACAAACATATGATGATCTTATAGAAGATGATGCATTGCTGTAGATTAAACTACCCAACAGTATATAAAGTAGTTAAAATCAGCTCAGCCTTAAACATCTACAGCAGTAAAATGCAACATACACATTAATGCAGCAGTAATATTAATCCAAAAACATCAGGGACCATTTTACTGCACAATGAGTACTTTTACTTTTGATACTTTAAATCAATTTTGCTGATAATACTTACATACCTTTTTTGAAAGTAAGGTTTTGAGTGCAAATATGAAAATTATCATGAAGTATATATAGTTTATGTTATTTCATCTCGCATGGGAAAGCATTGTTTTCACTAAGACATTAAAAAAAAAGTTAATTTAGTTTGACCATTTTTAAATAAATAAATAAAAACATAAATGCATTAAAAAATACCTTTCTTCAAGTACAGGCACCATAGACATGTTACATGCCCTGTTGACCCTCCAGCAAACACCTTCTGTGCATTATATCTGTATTAACCTGCACTCCTACAGTATACCAGAGTGCTTGTTTTCTGCATCTGTTTGTGGTGATTCATAAAACACAACTTTATTTAGGAATATTGCACCATGTGAGCACAATGTAAACTAAAATAGTAAAAATCTTAAATCCAGATTTGGACACAGGACGTAACAATGCAGGACCTGCCTTTATTGATATTGTACTTTAACAGAATAACAGTGAACCTGAAGATTTGTGGACAACTTGCATCTACTTGAGGGTTTTGAGAGAGAATTTTGAGAAAACATTATATGCTATTATAATGTCCTAATTATTTTGTATTGATAACATCATCTGTTCTTCTGAAACAATATTTTGTAATATAATCTATGCCTATTAATATTAAGTCTCTAGGAAACATGTGACCTTAGCAAATTGTGTATGTCCAGCAGATGGAGCTGGTTTTAAAATGTTGCTCTCTGCTGTTCTTTGTTTGCTGCTCATGTTGTGCATCTCAGCAGCAGAAATGGAAAGCTACTATATTCCCTCTCCAATTTTGTCCTCAGTATATGACAAAACAAGTAACTAAGCAGCATAATGAAAGTTGTAGTTACTGTAATTAGAAGGCATAAATAGTAAAATGAAGGAAAATGACATATACTTACAACATCAATTTTATAAAAGGGGGCTAACTCATCTTTAAAGGGATCAATCAGTGGTTTCAGTTGCATTTTGAACTTCACACTTTGGAACTATTAGGATGATCTACCTCTATTATTGAGAGCAAGTGTAGAAGAAACACAGTGTGCACAATTTCCCAGTCAGTTTGGAAACCATTTTGTGTGTCTGAAGCATTTCACTACTGTTGCACTTTCCTGGAAAGTTTGGCAGCTTTCTTGAACCTGATGAAAAGGCATAATGGCACTGTTGATAAGAGGTCAGAGAATCACCACAAACATGAGGAATTATGCTTTGGAGTCCATGAATTTTCGCACCAAATTTCATGGGAATGTGGCCAATAGTTGTACATAATATCTTGCTCTGGACCAAACTGTTGGACAGATGAATGAACAGACGGACCAGCAAAGCTATTGTTAGGCTCCACTGCTTTGAAGGAAAAAAAAAAAAGAATGGAATAAAACTTTTATTGATTTTAAAACCCAGTGAAAAAGAAAAAACATCTAAATCAGTTAACTTTTTTCCAGGAGAAGTCAAGTCAATTTTATTTAGGCCAATAGTCCAAAATTACAAATCACAATTTCGCCTCAAAGGATTTTACAACAGCTGTACAACATGAAATACTCACCTGTCATATATCAAATAAAAGGCAAAATGGATGCATTCTGGTTATGTTCTAACACTCTCATATGGGTTAACATATGTGTTCAAATCGATGGGGTTGAAGTCAGAAAGTGATTGATTTCTGACGGAATGCCCCTTAAATAAGGTTTTGAATGCACCTTTACTTGCGTTGGAGTATTTTCACAGTGTGGTATAAGTACTTTTACTGAAGTAAAGGATCTGAATATACTTCTTCCGCCACTGGGCAGGACAAGCACTCTCTTTCAGATTAAATCTCCTAAATTGCACTTAAATTAAATAATTTAAATAACCAGACACAGGCTAAGACGCACCTAATAAATACAATTAAAACGAAAAAAGTATCATATTCAGGTCATAATGAGATGATACCCTCCTCCTCCTCCTCCTCCCCCCCCCACTCTGTCTCTAATTGGTCAGCCTCTGACTGGATTACACGAGTTTCCTCAATTGAACACAGTGAAGTCAAACGCTCGGACATCCTGCTGGAGACTGTGGCGCTTTTGATTGGGGAAAAAAAAAAATCCCCAAAACTTCTCAGCGACTACATCTAAAGCGACAGTCGATTAGATGTGTGTGAATGTCAGGAGTCGACAGGTCTGCGCTGTGATCACGGGTTTAAATGTTTCCTGAGCTGACGGGCTCTGCTGCTGCTGCTCGCCCTGCAACACTAATGACTGATGTGGTTTCCTAACACACGCCCGCATTTCAGTGAAGCTGCCCGTCAACTTACTAGAGTTTAGCCTACAAGTCGTCATGATGACTCGGATTTTCTGGGATACAATTTTTCTCATAAGCGGTGAGTAGCTAATTTAGCAGGAAAGAAATACGCTTTGTATCTGTGTCCATGTCTCATTCTGACTTGTGATTTTATGTCAAACATTTAGATAAATGTAGTGATTAATGATTAAAGTTAATGTGAGATAGGGTTCCTCAGTGTTGTTCCTTATTGATTCCATTATTTGATATTAATTCACTGGATAACTGTCTGACTTGCAACGACAATCACTACAATTCACTCAATTGTAAGTGTTTTATCTGTGGTACTCCATTTTATTGGCCTTACTGTGCTTGATGGTATTTTGTTTATCCTCTATGGTGACACTGATTCTTAATACAATATATTTAAACTAAAGTGGGTGTGTTATTTTCATGGACTTCTGTGTTATACATTTTTATGGTGAGAAAAAAATGACCATGTTTCTTCTGATCTTTGAGATCGGTCAGTTAAACCACCCTCCCTGTGTTCATGAGCTGGTTTCTGTCTCTAGTTGTGATTGCGTGTCTTCACAGGACCTGTCGTATTTATAGTGCTTTGGTCTCATCCTTTTAGTGGATGCTTGACCCTGTTACTATTGTTGGGTACCGGTTACTCAATGAAGCATCGATATCACAAGTCACATGATCATAGTTGTACAGCAGGGGCAGATTACTGGGACTAACCCTTAGGTTGTGTATCATATAGCAGGATATGTGACACCTGGTTTAAAGTAATATATATTTTTTATATTCCTATAGGTACTTTTAGTATGTCTGTGGTACTCAATGGTGAGTTTACAGTGAACGTTTTGGTATTTTTGTTATTATATTCCTGCAGGGATTTGTTGTTATTTCTATATATTTTTTCACATCAGGACTGTATCATGTTTCAAACAGCTGTTTATTTTCCTCTCTGCAGGTTCCCTCTTTACATTCGGAGCAGGGCCGAGCAATTCATCGATTATTGAAGCCAGCATTTCAATCGATACAAACTCCACTGCTGCTCCGAATATCTCAACAAGCAGCTCTGCAACAACCAGCAGCAGAAGCACAACGGCCACAACTATTGCAATTACTACAACAACTGACGTCCCACCAGTTAAAAGTAGGTCTCAGCGCAGTCATGTCGTATCCAGATGCACGTGAAGGTTCAAGCTCATTTTGAAGCCATCTCCAGAAAAGAATAACTGTATTTCATATGCCAAAGACTTTGATCCACTCTCACTGCAGTGCTGCTTTCACAGCAGGTGTTCTTTATCTGATGTTATACTCCTGCAGGGATTTGTTGTTATTTCTACATTTTTTCACATCAGGACTGTATCGTATTTTAAACAGCTGTTTTATTTTCCTCTCTGCAGGTTCCCTCTTTACATTTGAAGCAGGGCCGAGCAATTCAACGATTATTGATGCCAGCATTTCCGTCGACACAAACTCCACTGCTGCTCCGAACGCCTCAACAAGCAGCTCTGCATCAAGAAACGCAACTACCGCAACTACTACAACCAACATCCCTCCTGTTAAAAGTGAGTCTCAACACAGTCATGTCATGTCCAAATGCATGTGAAGGTCCAAGCTCTGTCACTGTCAGGATCACTGTATTTCAGATAAAACATGCCTGTTGTCCCCATTGCAGCCCTTGATCCACTCTCACTGCAGCGTTGCTTCCCCAGCAGGGGTTCTCAACACTGTAAAGCTTCCCATTGAGCTGCAGTGCATCAACACATGCAGACAGTGTGGCGCTCACTGATAATTGATCCTCTTAGCGTGAGTGAGGGCAGCAATTGTGGTAAATTAAAGATTATGAGAAGTATATTCAACTATTTCACAAAAAGCTGCATCTACAGTATTGAATTATTGTCTGAAAAGCACCTTACGTGTCCTAAAGGCTGGTTTCTGTCTCAATGTTCCTCTCGTTCGACTGCCAAAAATCACATGGAACGAGAGAGGGGTTGGTAGGCAGATGCCTCAGGGACAACAGAGGGCTTTCACAGAGTCTGAAAGAAGGAGACAATACATGTAGGCTGCAATCCAAAAGCCCATTTACCGTTGGAATGGAGTGTGTGACGAAGGCTGTAATGCAGCTATCTGTCTGGAAGTTCATCCTCCTTCCCACCCTGGATGCCACACTGTGGCGTCTGTTTCGGCTGCTCGGGGGAACACTGACTTTTGTTTGAGTCAGTTATGTAGGAATTTGTCTGACTGTTCAGCTTATGTGTAAGAAATGTCCTGTTTAGTCTGGGTATTCAGTGAATCAGATATTTTTGTCCTGAGTGAAAACTGAGATTGTTGCTTGAAAAAAAAGAAAAAAAAAGAAGCTGCATTAAAGGCTTTAATTTTTGCTAAAGAACTATGGCTCCTGCAGGCCAGGGATGTGCTCTTTCTTGAGTCCTAATGTGGGGGTTGGTGGACCGAGGTTTTTGTTTGCAGCGTCTCCCTGGGACTTTTCTTGACTCTAATTGTCCCTCCCAGGTACAGTGAGAGATGTAAGCCACCACAAATCCACATGCAACTGGTAACAAAAGGCTTCAGTCTACCGCTGGTGGCGTGGGTGTCAGCTTTAGGATTTAGTACATGCTGTTGTTTCAGGTCTCTGCAGGCTTAGGCTTTTTTTAGATGTATGATATTTACCTGTGTCCTGTTGTGTATTCTCACTAAGTGCACTTGGATTATATTTAATATTGTAATTTTGGGTAGAATTCATGCACTGAAGGACTTCTACAGGTCGATGGTTCTGTACAATCATTTCAAGTAACCCACCTAAATATTAGTAGATGCTTCCTTATACCCTACTCTCAAATACAACTGGCCACCCAACTAAAATCATTCAATTTGCATTGAAATATTAGTGATTCACGGTCAGAGAAAAAGCAAAAACACTACCCTAAACTTTCAAAAAAACAACCCTACATACGTGTCTCTGAAAATGTCAACAATATCTCGTCTCACAGAGTTCGTGGCAGCGGCTGTTCGGTCTCATTTTGATGACTGTCCAGACTCCCACCGCCATTTCTGCTTCCACGGCACATGTCGCTTCCTGATATTAGAGGAGACACCTGCATGTGTGTAAGTTGTTGCTGTCTTAAATGTAAAATGCCAGTGTTGTTGAGTTGACTGTTGTTCACTAGACATGAAAGCTTGACAGTTTTAACAATACAGCTTTTACCAGTGTAGGTGAAACTACTCTCAGAGACTGCACTGTAAAGTTATAGTGCTACCAGACATCTCACATATATACAAAAGAGTATGTTTCACCCACATACATTTGCATTTTAAATTGCTTTGGTCGTTTTTAGCAATTTAAAGCACTTTGGCCTTCATTTTGGACGGGGCTTTGCTGAGCATTGAGGTCTGCAATATACATTATGTTAGAGCAAAATGCTGCCATCCATCAAAAGAGACCTTAGTGAAATCTAGTAACGAGTGCCAGGAGGCTAAAGCTGCAGATAAGAGAGGGAACAAATTAACCATGGAAACCACCTTTCACAAATCAGTGTTTTATTTTCAAAATGCTTCCTATATAGAGAAAACATGAGCTGTATGACATCACATCTACATTTTAATAGGATAAAAGACCCAATAGCTTCTATAATTTTAATATCTTTAGCCTTCATTATAATCAGATGATGTAAATAGTGACACTCTTATCATAATTATGAATTATTATAACAAATATAAAACATCTAGACGTTAAGTTTGTTAAGTTAAGTTAATTTGCAGTTCCCCTTTGTTTTTCACTGGACTGTATCTGTGGATCTTTATGTATTTATTTTTAATCTCTTGAATTGTCAGGTACATGACATCAACATGATTAGACTGATATAAGAAAGATTATAAAAACATTTGATATTACAAACAACTAGAGGTTTTGGGACTTTGGGCCAATAATACTGTGATTTAAACTACATACTAAAATTCATTAATTGCTATTTTCACCTTGTTGCAGGTGCCATTCGGGCTTCGTTGGGATGAGGTGTGAGCATGCAGACCTGCTCGCTGTAGTAGCAACTAATCACAGACAACAGACCGTTGCCACAGTGCTGGTGTTGTGTGTGATTGGGTGCGTTCTCATCATGGTGTTGTGTACACTTTTACAGTAAGTAATATGCATATTAGGCGTATTTTATATTTTATGACACTGTTTTCACTGGGATCATGGCTGATAAACTGTACAGTGTTTAGGATAATAATCGTGTAGCAATATGAGGCCAGTACCTTCTGAAGTCTTTGTCTTGTGCAGTTGCTGGTGGAGGCAGGACTGTCGCAGGCGGAGCCACGCACATCACTACGTCACAGAGAAGCACGGAGCATCCTGCTATCCTTCTGAGAGTGGTACTTTATTTATTTCTTGTGTCAAAAAGATTATTTCCAAGGTCACGTTTCTATTTATTTACCAGCAAATAACTGATAAATGACCTTGAGAGCATACGTAACAGTTGATTGTATTATGGAGATATCCAGTAAATGCTACATGCTGTACGTTGGCTTTTATTTAGGCAAAGATTACAGATCCCAACATTGGCAGGTCAAGCATGTAATACAGATCGATGGGATCTCTGTGTCCCTGTTGTGGATGAACATTATGTTATACACATTAAAGTATAAGGCTGGCATTATTTTATATTTTTCCTGTTGTCAACAAATCTTATGAAAAAAGCAAAACCAACAATGCAGTAGTCTGTTTCTCAATACTTTCCGACTTCCCTGCTCTGTTTCTTAGCGCCAAGCCAATTTAATCCTAACGAAGATGTAACCCTCAACAAACAGGTCACAAATATATCCAAAGAAGGATTTTAAAACAGCTGGGCACCGTAGTTTTTAGCAAACGTTACTCAAACAGGAGTAAATGGTGCAATAGTGTAGAGTAAAAGTGTTTGGGACTATTTTCAGCTGCGGATTAATCCACATTTGGTGCACTAGTGAGTATTTCCAGTAGCAGGACTTTGTATGTGGGATTGAGTCAAAATAAACTACAGCGTGTGTGTTCATGGTATTGAAGGGTTAGCCAGTGTAACAGTGTGACTCATTGATGTTTTTAATATTGGTTTGGTCAAAAATGGAACTCCAAGGCACGGATAAATAAGATACAGTATATCAGGCTTTACTTGTTAGAAGGATCATTTCATTATTTTTTGTTTATTGCCTTTTGTTGACAGTAATTAAAATATAAAATATAGCCAGCCTTTTCCTCAAAAGATCTTGTGATCCTTACAGGAAACAAAAAACGAGCCTGTTTATTATTTCCCTTCCAGTGGTTTGAGAAGACGTCTTGTGGGAACATGAGCTGTTTGCATCACGCCGTGTTTAGTTTTTCCTCATCTGTCCGTCCGACAAACCCTCAGGACTACATCCATTCACATGGTATTCACATGTTCTGATCAATCAGACCAGGCCAGGAGCTAAGAAGCGTTATCGTCAATGTGGCTAAGGTAGGCCTGCTGGATGTGGGAGGTTAAATGTTCCATGACATTATTTTTTTCCCCCCGCTGACTGGGACTTTTGACCTGCAGCACCCTAGGAACGTGTTCGCTTCACTCTTTTGATTCTGTGGAAATACACGCAGAACTACAACAGTCTGTTTGAAGCTCTGAGAATGAAGCTGCTGCCAAATCCTACACGGGAAGAGCTCCGTGTGTCCTGATTACTGTTTATGGCTCGCCTAGAGGACATGAGAAATGATCTACAAGGCCATTAATCATCCTGCGTGGATGCTGAGTAGGAACAGTGTTTATTTTGGGCTGCGGGACAACAATAATTCATTTACTTAAGTCAGAAGACCCCAATTCCTATTTTTGTCTTTTAATAACTTTGCGCACTTTTCATCAGAACTCTACAAGCACAGAGGACATTTTAAAGAAATTATGGTGGGGGAAAACTGATGCTTTAAACAAGTTTTAGTGTCTGTTTTTAAAGAAGGAACTCACTTCACCTGACAGGAGTAGGAATTGTTAAATGGACTGACTGCTGATGGATTAAAAACCCTGGAAAACTTCAATCAGTAATTATACACAAAGCTTCTAACTTAAAAATGTTCCAACGTGTGTTTATTTTTTATTTTTTATATCATTTGGAGAAAGAAATCATCCAGGTATTTTTTCTTCAAATGATTTGATGACTCCAGTATTGGTACTGAAGCTGAAATATTTGTCAGTTTTATTTTTTATTCCTGAGCTGTACTTGAACTTGTTCGTGCATCAGAGGTTTTTGATTTGCAAGCTATAACTGTAACGACACATGCGCACCCTGGGTGGCCACGTTAGTCCATGGTCCTATTGTATTGTTGCACTTTTCTGCAAGCTTGCTGTAATAATGAGAGATGCCAAATACACTTGTTTCTAACTTTGAAAGAGTACTGAAGGGAAGAGGCAAGCGGTTTGTACACATCCACCTAAGCATGCATGCACTTAAATCATGGCTTGTAATTTTTTAAAGAAACAACACAGAACACTTTTTATTTCAAGAGTGGTGTGTTATAGCATTGCCTCTGCTTTGAATTGAAATACTTTTTAAACAGAGAAAAAGCCTCTGAAGGTTAATTTAAAACACAATATTTAAGATTTTCTTAAAAAACTGGAATAATAATTGGTGAAGGAATACAAAATAATGATTAGAAACTGACTCGGATATAAAGTGTGTGCGCTTTGAGTGATAAGATGGGGGAAAAAAAACCGTCCACCATAAAATGAATGTGATGGTATTTACGTGCCAGAAGACTCAGAGGAGATGATATGCTTGTCTTTGTTTACAGTATGTGAGGATATTTACTTTCAGAATATGTTAATGTTTGTTATGTGTAAATATCAAAACCACACAGAAATATTCAATGTATATACACGGTGTCATACAAAATCATCTGAAGAGGGTGATCTTCTCCCTTTACTTTGTCAGATTTATGTTGTCACAATTGGAAAGCCTCTATTATCTGCATTTGTTTTCCAATGAAGAATAAAAAAAATGCAAGTGTGTATGTGTTTGCATATATTTTTTATTCATGTGCTTATTAGTTGCTGCTCCGTCTCTGAAGTCTGTCATTGGATTCATCGCGTGACCTTCTTTTCATGTCTGAAGCTCTTTCCCCTTCCCCCCCCCCCTCTCTTTTTTCAAATACCCCGATTTTCTGACGCTCTGCTCTTCTATTTTTCTTTTCCACTTAATATTTAAAGACGCAGAAATGCCAACGTCAAAGCCTGAACCCCGGGCACAATTGAACAAAGAGCCGAACTCTTGAGTGCTTTTATAGCTGAAGGAAATGTTTCAGCCCTCTTCTATATCGCCATTGCGTTTTTATTTTTATTATTTATTTGTCTTTTTGATTTTGCAGAATGTATACCCATTCATGTTAAAGCATTTATTCAATGTGCAAAACCGTGCCACATACATCCTGTGTCCATTGTGTGTCATCACAGTTGACATCTTCCCTCTTAGTGTGCTGCATCTCCTCTGCTCTTCCCTTTCGCTCTCCACACAAGGAGCTTCGTTTGGTTTTGCAATCCCATTATGTCTGCAATTGGATTTCTGTGGAGCCCTTTAGAGCCGTCTGGCTGAGCTGCTAAACCAGCTTTGAATTAAGCAGCTCTTTGTGGGTGCTTCCCTAAAGATACACAATACCCTTTAACGTACAAAGGAGTGCAAGGGGAAACACATTAAATCAAAAAACAAGGCAAAGACAAAGCAAAGAGAAATTAAGACTTTGTGACACAGCGTGGACTGTGTGTGTGTTGTCAACATCAGGAAACTCTTGAACTGTGATTTGGACAAGCGTCAATCCCTATTCCCCATAAGAGGCTGAAGCTCTGCTTGGAGTTGCAATGCCATTCTGGTCTTTTTTTTTTCTTTTCCTTGCGCTTCCACTTCTGGCCCTTTTGATCCTCAGCCCAACATTCCCAGTATCTGCCTCTGACCAGATGGTTTGAAATAAAAGTATTTACAAAGGTAATAGGGTTAAGCAACCATGCCTTGTTTTCCTCATGGCTAAGCACTGAAACAAATCATTAGGAATGATGAAAGGTCAGAGTGCCAGTTAAAGGGTCCGTTCACATCAAATCACATAAAAAGGGTAATTTTACATAACAGACACAGACACTTCATTTTATACGTGAATGTGTTACAGCCTTTTGAGTACAAAATTCCCTCTTTGTGTTTCCCCCGGACTCTTGCTGAGCTGCGGTGGAGAGGTAGGAGAATTTCATACGCAAAAAGACTAACGTTGAAAAATAAACTCTTTGTTTGATGACTTCAGACTGCTGAAGCCCCATACTCGAGAGAACTGAACTTAAGAATGTAATTTTACAAAGAACGAGGACTCTTTCAATGTACATATGGACATGTGAGTATTATTTTAAGACCGACTTGGTTTGTCCCATGTTCCCTTTAAACCACCAATGATGACAACCTCTGTTCCTTTGTGCTGGGATTATAAATTTACAAGTAAGTAGTGCAAACACAGGACCCTAATGACCTTAGGTAAGAAATATTAGAACATAGAGAACAGTGGTGAGTCAGATGTCTGTATGCCCATGTTGCAGTGTCACCTCTGGACCTCAGCCACAAAATAACAAACATTTGTTGAGACCAAAACCTTTTTACTGGAAAAGGTAGACAGGTCTGCAGCCACAGAGGCCTCTCATTAACTGCACCAGCCAATGTCAGTTATGGAGGGCTAGATAAATACAGATGAGTGACAAATTAAGAGTCCTGGGGTGTAAAGTCATGCAAAGTCCATGGTTCAAGTGTAGCTGGGGAGCTTTGCTGCGTATCTTTCCCCATCTCTCTCTCCCTCTCCCTTCATTTCCTGTTACCTCTCTACTATTGACTCTATAATAAAGGTATAAAATGCCCCCAAAATACTTAAAAATTACATTCAAAGAGAAGATCCTGAATAAATTAGAGGACAAACAAGCAAATGCTTCCATACAGAGGCTGTTTTAATGCCATGGTTTCGATCCACCTGTCCCTCTTAAGAGGCAGGTGTCACTGAAAATCAATATAAACTGATTCAGAGTGATCACTATTATGAAACATTTCTATCCTGAGGAGAGTAGTGTCTTTTCAGGATAACAACACCCACCATCCACGTGGCACGAGGGGTCACTGAATGGTTTGATGAGTACGAAACTGATCACATGCTATGATCTTAGCAGTCACCAAATCTCGACCCATCTGAACGCCTTTGGGAGATTTTGGAGGGATGTGTTAGTGCTCTCCGCTAACACTAAACACCAGATGAGCGAATGTCTTTTGGAAGAAAGGTTCATTCCTCCCGTGGAGCTCCAGAGAGGCGGCCCAACACTTTACTAAGACACTATATGCTTGTTTTTTCTTTAATTTGTCACCCATCTGTATGTTCCCCACCTTTGTGTTGCCTAATGTTTTACGTTGAAGTGTTGTCGTTATGATCCTGTTACACTTTTGGTGCAAGGTGTTTTATAAATCTTTCTATTAGTGCTATAAAAATATATTAGTTTCAGCACTGATGATTGAAGAAGTATTTTTAAATACCAGCTTTTTGTCTCAAAACCCTTTAATTTTGTCATTAGATGAAATTTTTTTTTAGCAGTTTTCTAAGACACAGTTTGTACAATTAATAGATATTTTTGCTCCCAATGTATTTACAGTAAAAATACACAACTCCACAGTGTACATACAGTTTTTAAATTACAACTCATGATATTCTGAATCTTTTTCTATCCTGTTCATTTCTGTCAGGAGCATTTAATTTGTTAAACATGTAAAGAGCTCTAAAGGAGCCCGCTTAGGTCAACATGGCTAAACCACAGAAATTAGTTCCTTAACTGAACCACAGTAAGGCTGAGTAGCTTTGCACTTGAGCCCATGACAGTTTGGCATTAGTCCACGTGCTGCTGAAGCTGTGATGGCAGCTCCTCCAGGGAGCTGAGCCGATGCTCTCGAGGAACGTCGGGTCGGTTATGTCTGTCGTGTCTGTCCAACAGGAACCCGTGGATGCCCACAGACCGAGAGGCGAGGTAATCATTCACATAGTGGTCCCCGATATGAGCTACACTAGCAGCTGGTACACCACATTTCTGCAGCGCCTGATCAAAGATGACTGGACTCGGCTTTGCTATACCTGCTTCCTCTGATGTAATTAAAAAGCTGAAGGGAGACAGCAGGCCACAAACACGCAAGATCTCTTCTAGGCGGCTGTCAAAGTTTGATACCACAGCGAGCTTCAGTCCTAGAGAAGAGCAACTCTCCAGGGCCTCCTTTGAGTCTGGAAATACCTAAAGCAAAGGGACATTATATAATTTTAAGTTGACATGTTGTCTGCTACTTTGTCCACTATTGGTTGCTTTGTAAAACACTTTTACTACTAATGTTTGCTTTTTATATTAAACAGATCCATAATGTCTATGTTCACAGTGTTTTCCTGCATTAGTAAAAAAAAAAGGTTTTTGATGACAGTGATCGCAAATAAAAAACTTGACACTTTTTTTGCTTACTTGATGTTTTCAAACAATTTTCTAAAGGTGTTGTCTCTCTGATGTATTATTTAGCAGATAACATCAGAAAAGCTGGTTTTATTCATTTGAAATTTACAACTTATTATTCATTCTATGTGTATGACACATGTGCCATCTGTCATTTACCTCCCAGTTCTCTGCATTGCAGAAGTTATGATAAAGGTTGTGAGCCATTGTATTTAGCAGGGCTGGATCCTGTACCCTGCACTGGGAGAAAGTGTCCCGCACCACCCCCGTCCACCATGACCGTCCATCCAGGCCCTGAGTGATGCCGTAGTTTGGATATCTGCTGGAATGATGTCGATACGCCTGGTGGAAAGCAGCCTCGACCTCCACAGGACTGAGCTTCAAGCCCATTCGTTCAGCCTCCTTGCAGTACTGCTCTCCCACAGACGCACGCACCTTCAGCAGGGTGTCTTTCACGTCCCATAGCACCCAGCGCAGAGGAGCCCGCATTACACCTACAAAGGTAACACCACAGACGCAAGAGAAGCTTAATGTCCAAGCAAAACCTGAGAAAAAGTGTTGAGTAAATGTTTCCTCACCAGGTTGTTTCTATGCGTGATTCAGATAATAAATAAAGATATTTCATATTTTATATTTACATATATGATATTATCTTTGTTGTCTATATTTTCTTTGCTGTATATATTGTATTTTTGGTATTTTATTATGTCAAGCACAGTACTGGAGGGGGCAACAAAGCATTTCACCGCACAATGGAGAGCCTGTGTGTAAAATTGACTAGTCACTATATAGGAGAATTGACATTTTGAAATGTTAGTGAAGTCAGTGTAAGTCAAAGTAAAAAGTAGTGTACAATAGGCAAAGCAGACAGTTTGACATAGTCTTATAGTCATAGTAGGAAAAGCACAGATGTTACTAATAACATTAATAATGGCTCTGTTTTATTCAGGGGTCCCAATAAAACAGGACAGGGTGACAGTGAGACAGCATTCACAACACCAGGACCCTGAAACTGAAGCAGCTAAATGGAATTCAGCCATCTACAACTGTATTATTTACACCTGTGGTTTTCCTACTGTGACATGAGTGAAAAGGCCTTTTGTGTGTCATTTAGTTTGTGGTCATTTATTACTACAAATTTGTTTGGGAATATGCACCACTAAAGCACATTATCAGCTGAAATGATAAAGGCCTTAAGGTGGGTCCGGCATTAATATCTAGCTACTTGTCTTCCTGTGTTTTAGAGGGGACCTGTGTTGAAGTTTACATAATGGATATTCCTTAATACTATGTGTTTAACCAAAGTACCAAAAGATGACCAAATGATTTTTTGCTGCAGGGCCCACTAGAGGGTTAATCTGGCCATGGATGGTATACTTTTAATCTGTAAATCTGAAGGCCTTTTTCACAGAAGACATTTTGACTTGTCATGGCAGGAAAATCACAGGCGTTGCTATAAATAACATTAAAGGGCCTGCACGCCGACACGGTTGTTTTCAATTATTCTGTCTGATTAGACCATTGCTTCGGGTGAAGAGGCATGTAGCTATGCTTGGCAATCACATGAAGTCATCAGTGAAAATGATAAAGGTGATATATATAACCTGGTGGTGAAAACACCTGTGTGGATGGACCATGGATTATCCAGATGTCCAAGTAAGTCATGACATTTTGACAGCGAGCCAGCATTCACAACACCAGGACCCTGAAACTGAAGCAGCTAAATGGAATTCAGCCATCTACAACTGTATGATTTACACCTGTGGTTTTCCTACTGTGACATGTTAAAATGGCTTTCATTAAAAAAAAAAAAGAAACAAAAAAGACCTATCAGGTAGTGACCACTGGCACCATATTTAACATTTAGTGTGTTATTAGTTATGCATTTACTGTCCACGCACCCTACCAGACAAAGCAGTGCTTTGGATTACACGGAAATGTATAAATGTTATTGTAGAGCAGGGTGACTGAAGCATCAGTGAACCAGACAACCCTGTGCCCTGCTAACATTACAGCTTATCACAATTATCACATTAACACGCTTTGCAGAAAACAGAAAACGTCCCTGTCACTTTTCATCTCCACTGGCTAATGTTGCGCTCGTTGACTGTGTATTATTGGCTACTTGTCAGCCTTTGCACATGCAGCTATGTTAGACAGCTAATGCAGCAAAAACACGGTTTAAACGTTACCGAAGTCAAGTCTTCAGAGCTGTAAACAAGGTCAGCTACAGTTTAGCTCGCCGCCACTGCCTCCCGTGTCTTCTTCTTCCTCTGTACAATCTCAATCAGCCTTCTTCTGCCTCACCCACTCCTAACCGAACCGCACACAATCACCCAAAATGTTTATTCTGGTGTCTGCCGGGGTCACCGTCGTCTCCGCTCCTCTCTGGTCCGGAGCCGCCTGTTATACGTCCAGTGCAGCAGGTGGCGCTGTGACCAGACAGTAGCTGCCAAAACAGGCACGCATGCGCGAAGGTTCACGTGCCGTAAAGTCAAAACAACAACCCATGTTTTAGAAAGCGAAGTACTGTTACCCGTGAAAAGCTACCAAGAGATATAAGTTAATATACTTTTTTCATGAAATCGGGGTGATCTGATGTCACTAACACGATGGCAACTCCAGCTATTCGCATATTTCGGAGGTTAGAGGGCCTGTTTTGTGTGTACAAACCCCCCGGTGTCCACTGGAAGCTCGTACGGGACGGCATCGAGACAAATCTTCTCAAAGGCGAGGATAACCCTATCCTTAAACACTTGCCTTTAACCTTGGACTCCGAATAAACCCCTGTATCCTGCCGACCCCTGTTTGTGTCACCTTACAGGTTTAAACGCCACACCGCCCCAGCCACTTGCTCAGGAGGTCCGCTTCGTGGCACACCCAGGCAGTGAGACTGAAGCACCCGAGGGACTCGCACTGTCTGCGGCCTCTGTGCCAGTACTGTCCAAGCATCCTCTGGGTATGTGTGTCCACTTCACTTCACACATCACCGCACAGGTCTTATCATGGTGTTCTTGAGTAAAAGATGTAATGCTGTCTGCTCTGAGGACAGACTCGGATGATCACTTTTTGTTACTGCGGTGCTCTGGATGTGTTTATATGTACAACTAATTCCTTCCTTACCCAAGCAATGAGATTTTGATTTGATGTTAGTAAACACCGTGACTTGGTTCAAATGATCTTTTGCTGGTGGAACACTGTCCTGCCATTATAGACGGTACAATTGAGGTGGATAGGAACATTTATTGATTTAATAAATCAATTCATGCATATTAGATGCGTAGCATTCACTGCAAGGTGTCAACATGAATGAATAGTTCAACGTTGATGGCTCATTAGTGACTTCAGAAGTGCAGGTTGATATTAGCTGAAACGACTGAATGATAATAAAATGCAGTTGTTAGTCTGTGTGCATTGAGGACTGTATATGAGTGAATGAAATGTATTTTTTCTGTGTGTTTTAGTGACTGGACCTGAATTCCATAATATTAAGGTTGGAGTAGGACATCGCCTGGATGCCTTCTCTTCTGGTGTTCTAGGTATGATTGATTTAGAGCTGATCACGGGAGAAAACCCATTTGCGTCAGGCCGTGTTGTGTTTAATGATGTCTCTTTTCCACACCTTTTTTAACATAAGTTCTTGCTGTTGGGAATGGAAACAAGGCCCTGAATGATCTCTACAAAACACGAGTCACAAGGGTAATTTATAATGTCTGCTTGTTTTACATCAGATGAACAAATATGTAATGAAGATACACAATCTGCAGGTTTAATGCTGTTTGATATGTTTCAGGATTACACATTGGGGGGTGAATTTGGGACTGCAACAGATGATTTCTCTCACACAGGCAGAGTTATAGAAAGGTCCACCTACGGTAGGTACCTTACTTTTTTCCTATATGTGTTCAGTTTCATCAGTTTATTCACTTAATAACACATAGTTTTAGATTATTACATTTGAGAAGTAGTATTTTATCTAAAGCAACTCCGTGCCTTCACTTGAAATAATTGATTACACAGCTCACTACTGATATACAACAATATTTTTTAAAAGCCGTTCACTACTAATGGTAATACTGTAACTTAATAATTTAATTGTCAGATTTCAGAATCATCAGTCAGTATCTATCTAGCATACTAGTATTTGTAACTGTGCTTCTGCACCGTTTCCACCTTTTGTATGGAGGACGCATCATCATGTATTAATCACCGGCCAAACCAAACTCAAGCTCACTGCATCAGTTTTTGTGCATTTGACCGTATCTGACCCTAAACATATTTAAACATATTGTTGTGTTCAACAGGTCACATCACTCAGGATAAGCTGGACAGAGTCTTGGCGATGCTGCAGGGAGCCAATCAAAAGGCCTTGTTAATGTATGCTAACTATATTTAATATTCATTACATTTCTATAAACATAACACTGACATTTCTCCTTTCAGCAGGGCCACAGTGAAGTGATAAATCATTATTTGTAGACGCAGGTAGATGACAGTTTTTTCCCCTATACAGGTATTCCAACGTAGACATGCGCTCGCAGGAAGCCTATGAGATGGCTGTGCAAGGTTTACTGGGTCCAGAGGGGAAATCAATGCCTATTTTGACAGGCTTGCGTTGCATTCACTTCCAGCCCCCCAACTTCACTTTAGGTAAGTAGTCTTCAATTGAACACACAGGAAACCTCATTTCAATGTTAAATATGCACATTTACAGGATACTAATTGATCTTGTTTGATATTTTTTCTCTGTTCTGACAGAGGTGCAGTGTTTGAATGAAACGCAGAAATATTTGCGCAAAGTTGTGCATGAGATAGGACTCGAGCTGCGCAGCACAGCAGTGTGTAAAGGAGTTAGACGGACCAGAGACGGCCCCTTCACCCTGCATGATGCCCTGAACCATCACCACTGGTCTGCTTCTGATGTTATGCAGGCCATCAGACAATACCACTCCTCTAAAAAAAATAAAAAATACTCCCACACACGGATCAAGGACCCAGCATTACAACCACTGGAAGAAAGTACGACTGCCAGTCAACAAAATGAAACCAGCGACGAGGCAGAAGCAGGTAGAATTAAATAACTTGTTGCTGTGACCAGCAGTTAATGCAAGTCAACGCTGAACGCTGCATCACTTTGAGTTCAGCTCAGTTGGAAAAGAGACGTGAACGACTAGAGATCCTGGTTTCTAACAGAGAAAATATCAAATTGGACACAATTCATTACATCATGCTTTGTCAAATGTTGTTCAGGTGATATTAACTTATTCTCTTAATGTGAAAGTGGTTTATTTTTATCATAAAATAAATTGAAAAGACTTTTAAGATGTGTTGTTTGGCTGAGCTACCATTTGATAATTTGAGCTAATTTCACTGTCCATAGACAGAGATTAAACAGTGCATTAGTACAAAGTGGTTGGTGCCATGTGTAGTAGAGGCTTTTGTATGACAGGTGGAGTTAAATCAACACTTTTGATGGTCTGTAGAGGAGATAATGCACCTTCTTTATGAACACAAATACTTCCCCAAGTGGCGAAAGGTCAAATGTACTTTTATTTCAGTTACTTTTCTCACATTGTTTTAAATCAGTCATTTTCAAGACCAAGTGGTCTAACCGGACATATCCCATTAACCTGTTTAAGAACCTTCTGATCTCTGCTGTGGTCGAGTGTCTCTGTTGTCACGAAAAAGACAAAGAAATCAACAGACAGCTGCCAGCCAGCTTTCCCACTGTGAGCAACAATAGACTGTAATACAGAAGAAAGAAACGATGACCCCAGTAGTAACTTCAACAGTACTCCTTGCAGCTGGTTTAGAATATAAAACTGTGCCTGTAACCTTGAGCCTTACACCATTCAAAAGGTTTTTGGTAACAATTTATTGTACAGGTCTGTAATTTCCTCATCATTTCTTAGGAAGTTTCCTGGAAAAATACTTTGTCATTTTATACTAATTGTGGGGAAAATAGGAAGTTCCTTTCTTAAAAAAAAAAAAAAAAAAATTCATGAATTATTAGAAACTTTATTCTTCATATATGTGGAATTGTATGCTTGTCTGTAGACAGATTTGATCTTGCTCGTTTAGCTGACCTGTTGTGTACTGACTAAACGTCTCTACAGCAGCAATTAATTGGAATTAATGATTTGGAAGTTTACTAATTGAACACAGTCTGTTTTCCCTGTAATTAGTACCAAATTACATTATTCTTTCCAGGAAACGTCTTGGAAATTACTTTGAAATTACGGACCTGTAAAATAAAGCAATGCCAGGTTTTCTGATGTTTCTGACTTAGTGTTCACATGTTCCAGCCTAAAACTGAATTATCTGAATAACTGAGGACAAGAGGAATAATTCTCCTGGTGGGTAAATGTTTGGTGTAATTTGGTGTTGTCGTCTGTGTCCTCTGATGTTGGAAGATGCTGCCTCAGCGTTTCCCACAAAAGCTCCTTTGGGATGTTGTGAGGTTATTGCAGTGACACCATTGTTGTCTCCTCATACCATTGAAGGACTTGTTGTTCCAGTGGGAACACTGTTGTCTTTGTCAGTTTGGAAACATGCAAATTCCACGAGGACACAAATGAACTCGCAGTCGTCGTTCTGGAGGTTTATTAAGCATGAGACATGACATTAGAACAATTTAATTCTCAAGGTATTTAGCGACACAAGTTATTGGGAAATACACAGAAACAACATAATTTCACATGTATATTTAAAGCCTGTTACTACCACTGTCTTTAATTATGGAGGCATGACATCAATATATGGTTATCTGGCTGACCTGGCAGCTGTGTGACAGCTACAAAAATTAAATGATGCTCTTGTTCACAGGCACATTGCATGAGCTGCAGAAGTAATATTTTTTATATAAATATAATCAAACCTTTAGTAGACCCTTGTTAATATATAATTAATGTAATTTGGTACCATGTTTTGTAACTTTCGAAAGGTAATTTGCCTGTTAAGATTCAGCAACATTGAAATTTAAAGATATATACATACACATTTCATATATATAGATGTCATGAAGGTAAAATTAAGAATTGAGCATAAAGTATAGACACTGTAGAGCAAACATACAAATACAATATAGAGGCCTTTTTTTTTTTTCAACTGAGGACCTGAGAAACTTCTGAACAGAAAGTGCTGAAGTACTTAAACTTAGTAATATATTATCAAACTGAAACTCCACAAATATTGACTTAATGTGATAATTTCAAATTGCACGAGTAGAGTAAGGTGTTCATGATCCAGAAGGAAATCAAGCTAACAAAAAAAGAAAATCCATTATTATTATGTGATAACTATTTTCTTTATCACTTACAACTGTTCATTGACCTGCCTCTAATGAAAGCTATACCAGCGATACAGTATAGTATATACATGTAGGTATACAGTAAGTACACATCAAAACACTCAGAAAACCTGGAGTCCCCTCTGTGGCTTCCTCTCCCAGTGAAATTTGTAAGCTCATTTGAAAATGCTCCATTTCAAAAAGTATATTTTATGCAACTACAGGAATATCTTACTCTTAAATTGTCCTCTAAATCAATCATTTACTCGTAAAGCTTGGTAGAAATAATAAAACAGCTAAAGGTAATTGTGAAAAGGAAGTTTAACTTATATACATTTGCGTAATTTAATACAACTTGTAATAAAACAGATTAAAAGAACCAAATATGGTTTGAGTCCCAATTTTGGTGAGTTTTTAGGCCCACATCTGTTCAGCAACATCCTGATGATTTTTTCTGTTGGGGCTCTTTGTGTAACACCACGGCTTCCTCTCTCGTGTCAAATTTTTGACTCAACATCCTGGCAACAACACAAGAGCAACACAATCAGCTGCGTGGATGGCAAGCAACATTACAGGACAGAGAATATTGAAGGACACGCTTTTAAAAAAAGGTCTTGGGTGTGATAGACAGCACAAAGGACAAAGGAAATGTCAGTTACCTGGCCACAGTTTCCAAAGACTGGATCACGTTTTCACCTGTGGCAGCGCTACACTCCATGAATTCAAAGTTGTACTCCTGTGGAAGTAAAACTGCTGCCTTTAGTGTGTGTGTTTGATAATCAGACTTATTTAGTTATATTCTAAAAGTGTGAGAGGACGTAAAGCCACAGATCCAAACCTTAGCGAGAATTTCCCCCTGCTGAGTTTTAACCTGCCGTTCTGCATGATCACTCTTGTTCCCAATAAGTAAAATGGTCACGTTCTCTGCAGCCCCTTCCTGCAAAACAAATATTAGTTTGATTATTGTTCGGATTGCCATTCAAACATCTTTCTACAGAGTGATCTGACTTTGTGGACAGGTTCACATGTTTCAGTACGTCTCATATACTCCAAATCCTAAAAAAATCTTTGTTACCACAAGTTTTATTTTGTTTGCTCTCACGTGTGTACTGAGAATGATATCCATTACAAATATCCATATTGGAATGCAAAGCATTGTTGACACATATTTGACATTTTTATAACAGATACCATAGATGTAGATATTTAGTTACTGTAAATATGTGCTGCTGTTTTAAATACACAATTCAGTATACGTTTGTCTTTGTTTTTTAGTTAGGACTATATTTAGATTAGGTTCTTGAAGATTTTGAATTAAATATAAAGACTTGTTTACTTATTCTTTGATCAGATATTTCCAAATTTAAATAACAACTTTGCACATTCCAATAAGACAATTTTATTTTAGAAGAGTTCATGTATTCTGATGCGTTCAAATTATAAATGATATCCAGCACTACCTATTACAATAAAAAACACCAATTAAACATATAAACACATTGTTGCAACTTTACAGTCTGTCTGGCCTTGAATAAAAACCTGTAGTTTCTACATCTGTACGAAAAAAAATCACCATAAACAAAGGCAGTAGTGTGGTGACAACATTTAAACAGCCACTGCAGCTTTAAGTGCACCATACCTGAATACAGCTTGCCCAGTAGCTGACTGCAGAAAAACTCTGAGAGGAAGTGATGTCATACATCAAGAGAAACGCGTGGGCTTTGTGGAAAATCTGTCTTGTGATGCTGTGAAACCTTTGAAGGATAATAATGAATGTAATCAGAGACAGGATGCCGGGAGAGTTCACATCTTTTTTTCTTAAATCAGGCAAGGCCACTAACTTTACACAACTGGCACAATTTAATGGCTTTTCTCACAGCCATTCAAAAGTGAACATCAGAAATTTGTGTTGTAATACAGTGAGAAACGCTCGGCCGTGATGAAACACCCTAAAGGTAGAATGTGATGTTTCCGATAACCTGATGATTCTGGTTAGTTGAGTTTGCAGAGAATTCCCTTAAGCTTATTTCTGAGAGACGCATTCTGGACATCATTCCCTGGAAGGACAGTGATTGCACAATCGGCTCCCTGTTTTTGCTCGCTCTTGTGTGTCTAAGGTGGTCACTGTGTGTGAGGACGGCTTCTTGTTGTTTGTTTTGTGTGAGCTCACCAAACCAAACTCCTATCGACCATGTTGAAATGGCAATAAAGTATTGAATCTCTTAAACTATATAGGGCCATTAGTGAACTTCTGAACACCCAAACAGCCTTTTCACTTTTACCATGTTTTTCAACCATGTTAAACTAATACAGTATGTCCTCTGAAATGTGGAGTGAACACGTGGACATCTACACACTGAATGCGTGTTACCCCCGCCTCTGCTGCTGGGACCAAAACTGTTGTTCTAATTCCAGCATGCAAAACATTGTTGAGATTTGCCAAACCAGTTCTGAAACAGGTTACAACCTGGCCTGACAGAGAGAAGCACATTGTCTGGCACATGTTCAGGGAGGCTGCTGCCTGTGGTAACTCATATTTACAAAAACTTAGCATAGAGGATGTTATCTATGTAAGTTTCGTCGCATGTGCCCATCAGTTGTGCTCATCAGAAGTCTTGGCTGTCTGCTGAGGTGTACACACTGCTAAAAACCCAGGATGTTGCTTTTAGATTAGGTGACAAGGAAGCCCTCAGGACAGCGGGACAACCTGTTCTGGGCCACCTTAGAGGCAAAGTACATCTATACACAGAACATCCACCGCCACTTCCAGGAATACAAGGACATATGGTGCATGTGGCTCAACACTCAGGCCATTTTAGACCACAAAATAACACCATGCACCTTTGACGGTGATGCCTCCCTCTTAAAGACGCTGAATGACTTCTAGCCTATGACCTTCGCTCCTGTCAGTGACCAGGTACTGTGCCTTGCCTGCCCACAGCAGACATCAGGAGGACCCTCGTAAGGCTGCTGGACCTGACAGTGTACCTCAACGTGTGGACAGGGAATGCTCTGGTCAGATTTTAGATGTCCTTACAGACATCTTTCAGCTTGTGGACTTCATCAGGATCATCAGGATGACCCTAATGGATGGCCACCAGCCAGAATGTGTTGGTCTCACAATAAAGTTGTTCTTTATACTACACGACTATTTATGTTCTCCATGCACATTGGAAGTCAGCGCAGTTGTGCCAGAAATCTCTATTCTGCTTACAGACATCTTCAAACAAAACATTTTCATCAGCAAATAGGTGGTCTCTTTGTGCTTCGAGACCCCCACCATTATCCCAACAGTGCATCAATGACAACAGGCCTGTAGCAACACCAGTCATCAGGAAGTGCTTCAACACGCACAAAGCACTTGAAGCTAGCAAATACGTTTTTGAGTCTTTCATGGCAGCTTTAAGATCGACCAGAATCTACCTCAACAGGGACAGACTGACCCCAAAACACAAAAATAGTTGTTATTAATGCTGGTTGTAGTTTATGACAACAATTTTACACCTCTATTAATTTCCTACTGCAAAAAAGGGGGCAAAATACACAACTCCTTTTACTTAGGTATAAAAATTATGTCACACTTTAGAGGACGATCATGGTTGGAAGGCATCGTCTTCTCATGTTTGTAGCTTCAGGGAGTTGCTCATTTTCACAAATATTGGCTGAACTTTTTAAGATGAGGTGAGGTCAAATGTGAAAGATGACCTGTGAAATCTCGAGTATCTTAGGCTTTGACCCTATCATCATAATACATTGTCCATGGTATCTTCGATATCACAATTTTTTACGATTCTCCTACATGTAACTGTGAGGAAATCACCTTACATACATCACAATATCTGTGTGCCTGAAGAGGAAAACGGGGTGGTATGGTAAAATAACTTTTCAATAAGCGGGATCACTTATATTTATTCTCTGTAATACAAAATGCTTTCTCCTATAGTTCATATGTTTGATTACAACAGTGACAATTGGTACAAGTGTCTCAATAATGTACTGTAAAAGGAAAAAAGAAACTTACCTTTCTTGACCTGCTGTATCCCACAACTGTAGCTCCACAGGTTTTCCATCCACCACCACAGTCCACTTGCAGGAATCAAGTCCTACAAAATGTATTTGTGTCACATTATTCTGTATATTTACACACATTTATGGGAAAAATAATAGGATAAAGATCAAGATCTTACCAACAGAGGCGGGTATATCTAAAGAAAACTTCCCACTTTGAGCTCTTTTCATGAAGGAGGTTTTGCCCACACTACTGTCTCCAACCATCATCACATTGTACCTGTTTGATCTAAGATCTGCTCCTCTGGAATTACCTGCTGAAATGAAAACACGTTATATTTCTCTTTCTCTATACTAAACTTCCCTCTCTCATTATCTGTTTACATTCTACTGTGTGTCAGTATTAATGCTGTGTTTACCCAGAGAAAACGCCTTTTGACTCTCTTGACCGAGGCGGATTTCAGTATAAGGATGTTGAACTGGAGTCCCTCGTTCAGGTGTCTTCTCACTGTGGAACAGATAACCAAGCATAGTTCAAGCAGAGCACAGCATATACAGCAGCACACTTAAAGTTAGTCACATTCGGGATTCTGCTAGGTTTTAGTCGTAAGTCATCAGTATACCCTGCCAGATGTTGCATTTCTTCGAGAGATTAATCTGCTATTTGAAGTTTAGATTAAAAAAATACATCAAAGGAGAAATATTTGAGTCTGTCATTTGTGTGTGTGGTGTTCATCTTACAAATTTAACAAAAAAATTAGATGTTTTACGCTCTTGAAAAGTACAGACGTCTCATCTGTAGTCATTAACTTAAATTCACACTGAATAAATATTAGAATTCTTGTTGTGATTTATAGCAAGAATATTACAAAGTCGTGGTCAAGGGTGCTTTTCATTGTCTCCCAAAGGAGAAAAGTGTTTTGGATTAAAGGAATTGCTGCATAAAATCAGACATGTCACAAAAGACACATGAAAAAATTAAAAACACACTTGCAAGCACATCGCTCACAGAAAACATGCAGCAAACACAGTTAAAAATACAAGAATTCCAAAACATTCCTATAATAAGGAGGATTAGTGTAGACTTGCATGAGTCAGAGGCTTAGCATCATGGATGAGTCACATGGATGAGTGGCAAAATGTCTTCAACAGTTCAATGTCTAGTTTCATTTTGAACTGACATTGGAAGAATGATGGTGAGTCTTTGTTCTAAATGCTAACACATAAACTAGTCATTTCCAGATTAGTAAACGGACGCAGAATTGTCGTTGCAATATTACAATAGGATTAAATGGCAGACTATCAAATATTGCACTTTGTCTGAAAACTAAGTGAGTGAAAGTGAGTAGTAGACAGTCTGAGAGACTGTCACAGAACTCTTGAAATAATCATTGATTACTGATTCTGATTATCTTGTGCAGTTACATACAAAACCAGACTTTCTACAATATTTTAAATGGCTGAGGTTGTAGTTGGTTGTTCATTGCTGTATATATCCAATGTGAGCTGATGTGCCTGTGATTTAATCAATTAAGCTGTAAGAGATTTATAATTGTACTGACATTTGCTCGATGTTGATATGAAAGAAGATGTCTGAAGAAGAATCTGTGAAAGATTCCTTTCTGATAGTAACCCAAACCAGGTAGATCAACATTTTATTGTGCGAAGCTGGACAAGCCGTCAGCGTCGGACCTACCTCACAGGCCTTGAATGCTCTCCTGCCTTTGAGGTGCTGATGTTGGCTGATGCTTTCTTGTTACTTTCATCAACCTGCTCAGAAAAAAACAAATCTCAATCATGAGGTGACAATGAGGGGGATTATACATTGATTGCAGATTTCATCTTCAATCTATGACATTTTGATATACAGTACACATATTGTTTTCTCTTTTGTTTGCCAAATGATGATCTTCATTTGTTTTATATTAAGTCAACTATTCCCAGGAATAATCCTATGGCACACAGGAAGTGAGATGTTTGTTTTGTGATGTTTTATATGAGGATATAATCAGATTTTCAGGAATTTGTCCTGTTTGTACTCCTACTGATATATGATGTAACAACTACGTAATGTTAAAACTACTAAACTATGACAATTTATAGAAAGGAAAAGTAACAGGACTTTTATATAAATACTGGTGCATGAAAAAGGGCTATTTTTATTATTAAATAAATGTGCATTACAAGAAAAACATTTGTGCAAGGCTTTTAGGTATCTCATTTGCCATAGCTTGTTGACTGGCTGTAATTTAGGCCTGCATAAGTGCATGACAGACAAAAATACACACCACCATCAAGATCAAGATGTCAGATACATGTTTATGTTCTCCTTTTCACCATGTGAAACTTGTAGTGTGGTCCGCATGTTCCTCATTTTGGTTTCCTTGTGTCATTTTGTTCTTCTTGCAACAAACACTTGACCAGTGTGCAAAAGGTTTTATGCAAATGAAAGTACAGCACAACATAGACTTACTGTGCGAGAGAACATGGCCAATTGTCCAATAATAACCATCTACTTCAGGCTAAAGGCACAAAATTATAAATACAATAAAGCTGTACAACATTTAGAAAGTTCACTAAGAATTGGTCATGATAATAAGCTAATTGAAATGCAGTGCAAACAACTCTCTGTTCATCAGTTTAAGTACAATGTGAAATAATCATAAATGAAGATTCCTACTAGAAATTCTTTTGTAAAAAACAGTTAAACAAATGACACACATAAAAAAAACCTTACTCTTTGCTGCTTACCTCTGATATTTTGTCCAGGCCCAACGTTGTCTTGACGGCACTTTCATCTGTGATACTACTGACACCTGTCCCTTTTTGTGTATCTGTTATTCTGTCTGTAGTTTGGTTTTCATTGTTTTGGTGTCCATGTGACTTCCGGTGAGATCCCATTTTTCTTCTTCTCCCACCAGATGCTGATTCTGACATTACATCATGTTTGGGAGATGTGGATGGTATTGCAGGGAGACAACTGGGAGGTAGTTGATGCTCCGTTTCTACTAATTGGCCACGAGGAACAGGATTTTCTGCAAATGTCTGGTGAGCTGGAGGTTTGAAGTGAGACTCACCAGTGTGGCTGCACTCCACTGTTTCAAATTCTTCTTTCTTTTGTTCAGAGTCACTGTCTTTGTGTTCTATGTGAAGCTGTATCTCTTTCTCTTTGATGCCTGAGAAACTTTCAATCTTTACACCTCCAACATTTGTTGTAGTCTCTGTTGCATCATTATCCACCTCCCGCTCTTGATGCAAGTCTTCCCCTTTGGCTCGTGATCCGAGATTCCTGCGGGTGGAGCCCATCTTTCTTCTCCTGTTGGTCGAATTTAAATTGGGACTTGCATTCTTCATTTCGAGATTTTTATCATGAGCTCCTTCATTCACGTTGTTCAGCTCTTGTATACTAGCCAGGGCATTCTTGTGCTCTTCACCAGCTCCTCCTCTGACTACAGGTTTCACTATTTCAATATCTGCCACAGCCACAACTGGTGCTTCTGATTTCAAGGCTTGGTCCTGTATTATGTTGCCACTCTCTGGCCTTTCCTCATCATTTTGTGTACTCTGTGTGGTCTCACATAAAGACACAAAGCTCCCTCCTGTGATAAAACTGTTCGTAGCGTCTTCAGTATTTGAATCTAGCTTCTGATCTAGCTGTGATGTGACATTCCTCTCACTATCCCTTACATCTGCTACCTGATCAGACTTAACAGGATTAACAGCTTCTTCATTGTGGGAGGCAGATTGCTCATAACGCAGAGCCTTTAAATCATCTATGTCTGATATCATATTGCTCTGTATACTGTGCAGGTCAGAGGTACCACTTTGTAGCTTTTGCCCCATGTCGTGAACAGTGCTGGTTTCATTAGTTTCCTGTTGTTCTTTATACACAGGACTCTGTGATGGTTTTGCATTTTCATTCTGTGATACCTCTGCAGTTACAATCATTGGTAACTCCCCCACTTCTTCCATCTTGTCATGATTTCTCATGTCAGCTTCTATGTTAAAGTTGCTGTCTTTTGTTTCTTCTTTGTTGTCCATTCCTCCCTCTGGTTTTCTATTGAGTTGAGTCCGGCGAGTAGAGCCCATCTTTCTCCTCTTCTGGTTGGATTTTCCTTGCAAATTTTCACTGTTATCTAAATTAATTTTTTCTTGTATCCCTTGCTGGCTGTTACGTGCACCCACTGCTGTAGAAATTCCACCTTCCACAGACACATCCACAGCTGACTCTGCTTTGGAGTTTTCCTCGAGACCAATGTCAAATGGAGCCAAAGTGTCAGTTTTGTTGTGTGCAGCGTGTGCGATCTCCTGTGAAGCATTCATTTCTTGGGCTTTACGGTCTTTCTTCGTAGGATCAAATTTTTCTCCAACTTCATCCTGTCCAGAAACTTCGACTGAACTCGCCGCTTCTGTATTATAGTCTTTTATTATGACATCTCCCACAGTTTCCATTTCATCATTTGTCCGTAGCATATTAATTTCTTGTCCCAGTGAGTCTTTGTCACAAGATAAAGCTTCCGTGTTTTGGACCTGAAAGGCTTCATCTTGCTCAAGAACATCCAAAACGATTGACCTTGTGGGGAAGTTGTCATCATGATGTGAGATATTCTGTATGTCTGAATCATCTTTACATACAGAGACTTCTGGTGATTGTATCGAGTCCATTTTAACTGTGTAATTTCCTGTAAGTTGACTTAAATTCTCAGGCTCTTTAATGAGATTCTTTTCCTCCTCATTGACGTCCTTGTCTGTTTTCACAAATGACAAAATAGTGTCGTCTTCCAGTGTCTTTTCTTCGTCATTTACAGTTAATCTAATTTTTCTAATTTCCTTAGAGGGTTTGAGGTCAGGGTCAATTTGCTCTTTTAATTCTTCCTGCCTCATTGTCTCCATTCCTAATGACATTTTTGTTGTTTCAAGGGCTTCATCACTCCTTGTATTTTCTACAAATTCTTCGTCAGGTTCCTTGTATGTTTCAGTAACAGAGATATGCTGTCTTCCTTTATTTCTTCGGCTTGACCCCAATTTCTTTCTGCTCCCTGTGGGCTTGAAGCCTGTGTGAGTTTGCTCTTTCATACCCTGAGAATTGTCCAGAGGTTGGGAGTCCAAAGGAGCATTCATTTCTGATTGCAGTGTTTGTAAAGAAGATTTGCTCTCCTTAACTGAGGAATAATCCATTTGAGGTTTTTCTTGCATTTGTGTAAGCTTAACCTCCTCTTCATGCACCTCATTTACAGCATCCTCTAAATGCCGAGCTCTTCTGACTTTAGATAAGCTTTCATGCTCTTTTTGTTCCTCATTTGTAAACAACTCCTCCTTTGATGATGAAAAATCTTGCTCAACACTGCATTCAATTTCAACATGTGCATTTTCTTTGACTTGATCACTAACTTCTTCAGTACGAGCAGTGTCAAATGTGTCCATTCCTTCCTGCATGGTTACAATTGATGTTTCCTGCACTGTTGTCACTATTATTAGTGACATTTCTGTTGTTTCAAGGGGTTCATTGTCCCTGGTATTTCCATCAACTTCCTCTGTAGGTCTGTGGTATGATTCAGCAACAGAGTCCTTGACATGCTGTCTTCCTTTATTTCTACGGCTAGACCCCAATTTTCTTCTGTTTCCAAGGGAATTGAAGCCGCCGGTGTCGATTTGGTGAAATTGGGAGTCCAAAGGAGCATGTATTTCTGATTGCAGGGTTTGTAAAGAAGATCCGCTCACCTCCATTTCTGAGAAGAGTCCTTCCTTTTCCTGATGAACTGTTTGTTCAGCACTGGGTTTTATGTCATCCTCTGCTTGGCCTTCACCCTCATACACCAGACCTAGTGCAGTGTCTACTCTTTCTATGTCGCTGATCTGTGGTTTCTTGGTATCATGATAATCCTCATCTCTGTGGTCTAAAGCCTCAAAGTTTCTTTCTTTTGTAGGATGGTCGTCATGTTTGTCATCAGGATTTGAATCTTCCTGCTTTGTAGCAGATTCATCAGTACTTTTCACAGTCAACTCAGATTGATATGTGTCACTGACTTCAGCTTGGTCCATCAGGTTTCCATACATTATTTCACGATTTTCTGTGGCATCATGTATCACACTTTCAGAGGAATAATCAATTTGAGGAAATTCTTGCAGTTCTGTTGGCTTAACCTCCTGTTCATGCACTTCATTTACAGCATCATTTGAATGATGAGCACCTCTGACTTCTTGACTCTGGAGAGTGTCAGATGTGTCCATTCCTTCCAGCGTGGCTCCCACCGATTTATCAGACACCTCGACATTAAAGTCAATCTCTCTTTCATCATGATCTCCTTGGAGATTTTCACTTTTAGGAATTAAACTTTCCAGATCAGTCTCTGGATAGTTTGTTGTAGTGGGTTCCTGAACCTCAGAAGAATAACCAGACATGGTGGCTGAATACAAAGAGCTGTCATGTGTCGCAGGCATGATAATATCATGCTCACTCCCTTGACTTAATTCTTCTTGACCCGTTCTCTCTATTGCCACTAACATTTGTGTTGTTTCGAGGGCTTCACTACCCCTGGTACTTTCTACAACTTCTTCTTTGTGTTCATGGTATGATTCAGCAACAGATTCCTTAACTTGCTGTCGTCCTTTATTTCTTCGGCTAGATCCTATTTTTCTTCTGTTCCCAATGGGGTTGAAGCCTGTGTGGGTTTGATCTTCTATCCTCACAGAAATGTCCTGAGGATGGGAGTCCAAAGGAGCATGTATTTCTGATCGCACAGTTTGTAAAAAAGAATCACTCTCCTCCATTTCAGAGAAAAGTCCTTCCTTTTCCTGATGAATTGTTTGTTCAGCACTGGGTTTTATGTCATCCTCTGCTTGGCCTTCACCCTCATACACCAGACCTAGTGCAGTGTCTACTCTTTCTATGTCGCTGATCTGTGGTTTCTTGGTATCATGATAATCCTCATCTCTGTGGTCTAAAGCCTCAAAGTTTCTTTCTTTTGTAGGATGGTCGTCATGTTTGTCATCAGGATTTGAATCTTCCTGCTTTGTAGCAGATTCATCAGTACTTTTCACAGTCAACTCAGATTGATATGTGTCACTGACTTCAGCTTGGTCCATCAGGTTTCCATACATTATTTCACGATTTTCTGTGGCATCATGTATCACACTTTCAGAGGAGTAATCAATTTGAGGAAATTCTTGGAGTTCTGTTGGCTTAACCTCCTGTTCATGCACTTCATTTACAGCATCATTTGAATGATGAGCACCTCTGACTTCTTGACTCTGGAGAGTGTCAGATGTGTCCATTCCTTCCAGCGTGGCTCCCACCGATTTATCAGACACCTCGACATTAAAGTCAATCTCTCTTTCATCATGATCTCCTTGGAGATTTTCACTTTTAGGAATTAAACTTTCCAGATCAGTCTCTGGATAGTTTGTTGTAGTGGGTTCCTGAACCTCAGAAGAATAACCAGACATGGTGGCTGAATACAAAGAGCTGTCATGTGTCGCAGGCATGATAATATCATGCTCACTCCCTTGACTTAATTCTTCTTGACCCGTTCTCTCTATTGCCACTAACATTTGTGTTGTTTCGAGGGCTTCACTACCCCTGGTACTTTCTACAACTTCTTCTTTGTGTTCATGGTATGATTCAGCAACAGATTCCTTAACTTGCTGTCGTCCTTTATTTCTTCGGCTAGATCCTATTTTTCTTCTGTTCCCAATGGGGTTGAAGCCTGTGTGGGTTTGATCTTCTATCCTCACAGAAATGTCCTGAGGATGGGAGTCCAAAGGAGCATGTATTTCTGATCGCACAGTTTGTAAAAAAGAATCACTCTCCTCCATTTCAGAGAAAAGTCCTTCCTTTTCCTGATGATCTGTTTGTTCAGCACTGGGTTTTATGTCATCCTCTGCTTGGCCTTCACCCTCATACACCAGACCTAGTGCAGTGTCTACTCTTTCTATGTCGCTGATCTGTGGTTTCTTGGTATCATGATAATCCTCATCTCTGTGGTCTAAAGCCTCAAAGTTTCTTTCTTTTGTAGGATGGTCGTCATGTTTGTCATCAGGATTTGAATCTTCCTGCTTTGTAGCAGATTCATCAGTACTTTTCACAGTCAACTCAGATTGATATGTGTCACTGACTTCAGCTTGGTCCATCAGGTTTCCATACATTATTTCACGATTTTCTGTGGCATCATGTATCACACTTTCAGAGGAATAATCAATTTGAGGAAATTCTTGCAGTTCTGTTGGCTTAACCTCCTGTTCATGCACTTCATTTACAGCATCATTTGAATGATGAGCACCTCTGACTTCTTGACTCTGGAGAGTGTCAGATGTGTCCATTCCTTCCAGCGTGGCTCCCACCGATTTATCAGACACCTCGACATTAAAGTCAATCTCTCTTTCATCATGATCTCCTTGGAGATTTTCACTTTTAGGAATTAAACTTTCCAGATCAGTCTCTGGATAGTTTGTTGTAGTGGGTTCCTGAACCTCAGAAGAATAACCAGACATGGTGGCTGAATACAAAGAGCTGTCATGTGTCGCAGGCATGATAATATCATGCTCACTCCCTTGACTTAATTCTTCTTGACCCGTTCTCTCTATTGCCACTAACATTTGTGTTGTTTCGAGGGCTTCACTACCCCTGGTACTTTCTACAACTTCTTCTTTGTGTTCATGGTATGATTCAGCAACAGATTCCTTAACTTGCTGTCGTCCTTTATTTCTTCGGCTAGATCCTATTTTTCTTCTGTTCCCAATGGGGTTGAAGCCTGTGTGGGTTTGATCTTCTATCCTCACAGAAATGTCCTGAGGATGGGAGTCCAAAGGAGCATGTATTTCTGATCGCACAGTTTGTAAAAAAGAATCACTCTCCTCCATTTCAGAGAAAAGTCCTTCCTTTTCCTGATGATCTGTTTGTTCAGCACTGGGTTTTATGTCATCCTCTGCTTGGCCTTCACCCTCATACACCAGACCTAGTGCAGTGTCTACTCTTTCTATGTCGCTGATCTGTGGTTTCTTGGTATCATGATAATCCTCATCTCTGTGGTCTAAAGCCTCAAAGTTTCTTTCTTTTGTAGGATGGTCGTCATGTTTGTCATCAGGATTTGAATCTTCCTGCTTTGTAGCAGATTCATCAGTACTTTTCACAGTCAACTCAGATTGATATGTGTCACTGACTTCAGCTTGGTCCATCAGGTTTCCATACATTATTTCACGATTTTCTGTGGCATCATGTATCACACTTTCAGAGGAGTAATCAATTTGAGGAAATTCTTGCAGTTCTGTTGGCTTAACCTCCTGTTCATGCACTTCATTTACAGCATCATTTGAATGATGAGCACCTCTGACTTCTTGACTCTGGAGAGTGTCAGATGTGTCCATCCCTTCCAGCGTGGCTCCCACCGATTTATCAGACACCTCGACATTAAAGTCAATCTCTCTTTCATCATGATCTCCTTGGAGATTTTCACTTTTAGGAATTAAACTTTCCAGATCAGTCTCTGGATAGTTTGTTGTAGTGGGTTCCTGAACCTCAGAAGAATAACCAGACATGGTGGCTGAATACAAAGAGCTGTCATGTGTCGCAGGCATGATAATATCATGCTCACTCCCTTGACTTAATTCTTCTTGACCCGTTCTCTCTATTGCCACTAACATTTGTGTTGTTTCGAGGGCTTCACTACCCCTGGTACTTTCTACAACTTCTTCTTTGTGTTCATGGTATGATTCAGCAACAGATTCCTTAACTTGCTGTCGTCCTTTATTTCTTCGGCTAGATCCTATTTTTCTTCTGTTCCCAATGGGGTTGAAGCCTGTGTGGGTTTGATCTTCTATCCTCACAGAAATGTCCTGAGGATGGGAGTCCAAAGGAGCATGTATTTCTGATCGCACAGTTTGTAAAAAAGAATCACTCTCCTCCATTTCAGAGAAAAGTCCTTCCTTCTCCTGATGAACTGTTTGTTCAGCACTGGGTTTTATGTCATCCTCTACTCGGCCTTCACCCTCATACACCAGACCTAGTGCAGTGTCTACTCTTTCTTTGTCGCTGATCTGTGGTTTCTTGGCATCATATACATGATAATCCTCATTTCTGTGGTCTAAAGCCTCAAAGTTGTTTTCTTTTACAGGATGCTCGTCCTGTTTATTGTCAAGATTTGAATCTTCTTGCTTGGTAGCAGAATCATCAGTTTCATAATTTTCTGTGGCATCTCTTTCAAAGGTGTAACTGATTTGAGGCATTTCTGTTGGATTAACCTCCTGTTCATGCACTTTGTTTACAGCAGTCTCTGAATGCTGAGCACCTCTGATTTCCGATAAGTTGAACATATATTTTTGTTCCTCATCTGTAGGCAACTCCTGTTTTGATGATGAAAAATCTGCTTGTTCAACACTGCATTCAAGTTCAGTATCTTCTCTGCGGCTGCTTTTATTGGTGCTTACCTCTGGTGTGGTAGAAAACTGTATAACGACTGATTCTACATGTGACTCACTCACCACATAGTTGCCCAGTGAATTTCCATCCTGCCTTAACAATTCTGTGTCATTATTTTTCTCCTTCCGTTCTTTTTCTGTTACAGAATACACATTGTGAAGTTCTTCTTCTGGCATCTCCCTGGAATTTGATTGGTCAATCAGTTGTTGATCTACTGTGGGGCATGAAAGTACACTTACACTGGTTAACTCAGAGATGCTAACAAGATGTGCATTTTTTTTGACTTCCTCTCTCTGAAGAGTGTCAGATTTGTCAATTCCTCCCACCATGGTTTCCTCTAATTCACAAGAATCAGACACCACTTTATATTCTGTCGCATTTTCATCTTGGTCTGCTTGCAGTTTTTCACTTTTAGGTATTAAACTTTCCAGGTCAGTCTCTGGACAGTTTATTGAAGTAGAGCTCTGAACCTCAGAAGAAAAATCAGGTGTAGTGGCCAAATACAAAGAACTGTCATGTGTCGCAGACATGATATCATGCACACTCCCTTCACTTAATTCTTCCTGCCTCTCAGGTTGTATTTCCAGTGACATTTGTGTTGTTTCGGGGGTTTCATTACCCCTGATCTTTTCCTCAACTTCCTCTCTAGCATCGTGGTATGATTCAGAGGTTGATCCCTTGACACGCTGTCCTCCTTTATTTCGACTAGACCCCAGTTTTCTTCTGTTCCCTTTGAGTTCTGGTGAAGGTGGATGATGGCTTTCAGATTGTGAATTTTCAGCATTAGCCAATACATTTAATGATTCAGTATTTTCTTCTGGTATGTGGCTTTGCACTACAGAGGTACTGTCAGTTATGTGGAACTCATCAGCCTCAGATGTGTTATTTTGGTTTGCTACTCGGCGACGTGAACCAATTCTTTTTTTCTTTGCAGTTTGAGCGGACATGACTTCTAATCTTCTTTCCTAAAGCATGAGACATTGTCATGCGATGTCAGCAAATCAAGTTTAAATCTACTACCCATCAGCATCAGATAACATCAACTGAATCTCAAGAAAATATGTACAACTTTAAATATGTACTAGTAATTTCTGTCTCTATTAAGTCTCCATTAACTACTGGGAAACATTCAAAATCATTTTGTTCTCAAAACAAATGCAAACATCACATCAAGATGCATACAGATTTTGTATATTTACTACTACTACCATACTACTAAGTCACTCTCAAGTGAAAACTGTTCATCAGTGAGTTCCTTTTAAAAGGATAAACTGCACTAATTTGATAAATGATTTCAGGCCTTCTACATAATTGTTACGACGCCACATGTACTTACCACCCAAATCTGGCACCTCTGTCGTCTCACAACATGAGCTGCTTTGTAATGTCAAGTCATCAGCCAATGCTGAACGGTAAATATATTTCACACACAGGGGGAGGGGGTTGTTCCTTTACTGCAACCATGACTGATAGCTTCCTGTGTAGGTTACACTTGCAGCCTTTATCATCTAACAGCAACAACAGACAGTACTTCCTGAATTGAATCAAGCTTTTCCATATTTACTTTACAAAATCATGTTTGATTATTGTACATGGTGAGTTTTTATATTTTAATCTTAATGGCTTATGGAACTATACAAACAAAAAAAATGGGGCAACAAGGAGATAATGTCACCTTAAGAAAAACATTTATTGAACAAGTTGTTTAACTGCATCAGCACAAATTGTCAGAGCTCAGAGAATCAAGCAAAGTCGAATAGAGTAAATGCCTTCTTTTGCAAAAATTACATGGGTAAAATACAGAATTAAAGATGACGTTTTAGGCTTCAAGGATAGCCTGCAAACAAAAGCACCAGTATTTACAACATTTGTTGCCAGTCTGCTCTCTGTCACTGGTATAATTGGTGATGCAGCTCACAGTAATCCATTGCCAGTAATTGAAGAGTCAACCAAAAATTAAAAAAGCAAACAAAAACATCACATGAACTTTAATTCAACGGTTAAAAAAAACAGGATGATAATGTAAAACCAAATCCAGTATTCAATTTCAAAACATGCAGGGTAAGACAGAATTCATTTTATGCTTTATAGAGTAAATTCAAAGACAAAAAATGTTTTTCATTAAAATGATTAAATCTTGCCATGAGAACCGACAAAAGGAGAAACACTTGCGTCCTTTGTTGTTAATTCAACAGACTGCTATTACACACAATATGTATCTTGGCCGACCTTACGCTGCCTTGAGCTGGCAAAGAAAATCTAAAAAGAAGAACATGACTATAAAAATTTGAATTTTCACAACCATAGCAGGATCCTGCAGATGAACCATTGTTTGTTTCATTTCCTCTCGGTAGACTGGGAACGACTGTAAAATAAACAAACTAGTGAATAAGCGCAAAATGACTGATAAAATATTTTAGCGATACGATTTAAGTCTTAAAGTACAGTATGATAATAATCAATAATACTTTAACATACCTCCTTGACTGTGAGAATGATCTTGAGCGCTTACGGTTCTTGTCTCTGGACAGAGACCGATACCTGCGTCTGTCTCTTGAAACAGACCTGGTGAACAAATCAAAAAAACAATTCACATTAATTTTATCAAATTTATTGACAAAGACAGTTTAAGAGTTATCAATTGCTTACCTGCTGCGACTGCGGCTGAGGCTCCTCTTCTTCGGCGATCTGTAATGTAGGTGAAGTTAAAAAATGAAAAAGAAAAATTAGCAAAGAGAATTTAACCCTTCCTATCACTAATGAAACCTTTGGTATTCTTGATCCTTAAAAGAGACATGGGTAGTAGTTCCTTGTTTGTTAATAGAAGGATCATCTGCATCCATGAACTGCATCAAGATCAACTCATTAAAAGGAAACTTTGTCCAGTGAGCACCAATCGTGGAGCCAGATTTCAGAATATTAAGCAAAATCAGGGCTCGACATTAAGGCCTACCTGGTACCAACACCAAGTTAAATATATGTTACAACTTAACAATTATGATTAATTATGATATGTTGGCAAAACATTCTTAGACAATCTGTCTACTGCAATGCCGCTATACAACTGGTTGTAAACAACACTGGAGGAACACAGCTTAATGACCAAGTCCATGATTAAAGTAAACTGCTCCATACAGTGGACCTGATCAGAAACAGACTGAAACAGATTGTTTTCCCTTTTTTCAAAGAAACCTCCATCCAAAATATCCTTGATAACACTGAAATTTTAAATGTTTTTTAATTAGAAAACTGGTGCACTCCAGATGAACGGATATTTTCACAGAAAGGGGGATGGTATTAAAACTACAAAAACAAAGTGCACCTTATTCCAATGTCGAGCCATGAAATTGCACTCAGCAGCACAATCACTCTGCAAACATCCAATAAATGTAGTTCATTTTTGCAAATGAAATTTAAAGACTGATGGCAAAGTTCCTTGACCACATCTTTTGATCTTTAGATTTTTGCAGCTCTGCACTGAAATTGCTCTAAATTACATAAATGCTGAGGGAAAACTGTCAAGCAGCTTTGAAAGCTAGATTAAGCATAAAAACTACAAAGAGCAGGATAAAAGCAACTTACTATTTTGGGGGATTTGGACAAGATAGAAATGACGCAAGGAAGCCAGACTGATGGTGAGGGAGGTCGAATTGCAGAGAGGATTTGCCATATGATGCAAATGTTGGAGATATGAAGTTGCTTGGTGGCTGGTTGGAAGGGGTAGTTGTAGATTTTCCCTGCCTTTTTTGGGGGGAAGGATGGGAAGGGATGTAAGCCAAGGGCTGTTCCCGTTGATACAGTAGTTGTGTGGAGAATAAAAAGAGTAAAGACGCTGATTGGTTGATAATGTGAAGTGGACCGCTGTCGATTGGGTTAAGGTTGGAGGAAGAAGAGGAGGATGCTGGGGACCGCATGCTCAGGAACCAAAAGGTTGGTGGAACCTGACGACTGGCGGTGCGCCTGGGTCATGTGACAACACCAGCCAAGCTGATTGGGGCTCGCTGGTCAGCAGTCACATGATGCTGAAAGAGGACTAGTTGACTGACTCAGATGGTGAGAAGCGTGGTGGTGACTCTGCAACGGGGTTCAGTTTTATTAATAGATGGCAACTGAACTCAGAAAGAAAACAAAATTTACACCTGCAGAAAGTAATTCTAGAAAGTACCTATAAAAATTTTTGATGGATGATGAAGTGCAAACTGTGCCTCTTAAGATGTCCCCATAAAGCAATATCACTCTGGTAGAGCTTGGTCTTTTTACAGACATACCATTGTAAGAGTTCATAAATAGTCAAGTGCTGACATAAGCTGCCTTTGGACTTGACTGTCAAACTTAGCAAAATTGGCACCAATAAAAATACCCTTGAAACAATGAAATATGGAAGAGTTTAAAGGTTGTTTAATTAAAAATTATCACTCCGGTTAATGCAGGATAACATTTTTAAACACATATAGGAAAGGGAGTGACATCAATATATCAATTCCTGAAGCAGCCAGATCCACAGATTATCTATTGATGAACTCATTTTGTATGTCTGCCAATAATAATTTTATTTTACCAACATGATCTACAGCACTAAGAGTGCTAATAATTAAATTTAGGCCAAAGCGACAACCAATCACAAACTTTTTCATTTCCTTCATGGCTTTGGCTTAAAGGTTGACAAAGCTTTAATAGGTCTGAGATTTAAAGACATGAGATTTTTTTGCCAGTGTGGGAGGTTGTTAGATTTAAATGGCTTTGCCAAACTAATATTTTGAAGGAGTAAAACCACTAATGCTTACAGTGTTTGGGGAATGTAAATCTGCTTTGTCAGTTGTGCTTTTCACTGCAAATGAGACTGTAAATAAAACAGTAAAATTAATTGTCAAGTGGTAAATACATACCTGCGTCTGCCTGGAGGACTACGTCGCCTAAGATCTTCGCGAGGACGTCTATTCCAGGATGGAGGAGGGCCACGGCTCCTAGAGCGCTTTTCCCCAGTGGATAACTCGACACGCACTCGACAGCCACACATGGTTCTAAGCAAAAGTAATCACGTGAGTCGAAAAAAACAAGCACTACAAAAAGAACTACTAAAAAATGTGTTTAAGGAGTTACCTTCCATCCAGTTCTCTCACAGCATCAGATGCATCTCTGGGATCTTCAAACTCTACAAAAGCAAAGCCTGGGGGATTCCTGGCAACCCAAACACTTCTTAAAGGACCATAGTACCCAAAAGCTCTTTCTAACTCTGTCTTGTTTCCATTGTTTCCTAGATTCCCAACGTAAACCTTGCAGTCAAGGGGACAGTCTCTATTTAGAGCAGGGTCTGAAAGAAATAGACACAAACATGGAGGGATATGATCAATGTTGCTTAAAAATCATTATAACTTATTCTGCATCATCCTTTTAAAAAGTGTAAATTGAAGTGAGTGAGTGTGAGTATCCCTCAACATTTTGGGCAAAGAAATTCCAAATCACATTAATCTAAATGACCAATATTTACTTTCTTTAATTTTTTTCCTTTTTGGTCAGAGTCCTTTAAAAATGGATATCTGCTGATTCCGAGCCTGATCCACTACTTATATTTGTTTAAATATTGAGTAAATATGCATCTGACTGATTGAAATAACAGCGATAGACTACAATGTTTGGCCCAACTTATTTTTCACAAGCTACTAATTCAAATACCGAAGGTCCCGTTTCAAAACTATTAAGTTGATAAGCTTAAATTATTGATCTGATATGAATAAAAGTTTAACAGAGTATACAACTCCTGAAACTGACGTGACATGATCCACTAGAGAGAAGATGCATCACTCTGTTGGAGATGTTGGACCTAAAAAAAAACAACTGGTTGTACAGCGGTGTTATAGAGTGGAGACTCTTCCTTAAAAAAAATGATCAAGACAACACATAAGTTCAATTTTAGCTCGCATCAAGTTACTCACAGAATTTACGTCTACAGCTGACATGACCAGCCACCACTGCCATTTGCCATTTTAACCGATGAATACGCCGGCTAAGAATCTCTGACATTTCAAAAATCGCCATACTGCTTATACCAACGTACGTTTATTATCGCAGGTTGTATAAAGCCATTGCTGGAAACATTACAAATTATATAGCAGGGCTTCTCTATGACAACACTTGATTTACAGGATTTTTACATCAATTTGATGAAGTTGCTTGGCTTAATTAGCCAAAAACAGAAAATCCTATCTGGTTATTTTATCTAGAATCATTTTATCAATTGCATGTCCATGAAATTTACCATATTATGATACAAATTCATACCACAATAAAACACACTGTCATAGAAGATTGTATTCATAATACCATCCCCATTTGAGCTAGTAAATAGTGCTCTAAAATACTCCTCACAGACGACAGTGATGCAAACCACTGTGTGAAAATTATTTAATGCAATGCAGGAAGACCATCTGACATGGCACAGCATTTACTGCAGTAGTGTTTAGTGTCTCAGATCATGGTGATAATGCACCAGAATCAGCTATTGTGAGGATGCCCATCTCAAGTAAAAACACTGTAAAACTGCAAACATTTAAACATAAAGAAATATAAAAGTACTACTTGCCAGTAAATGCAAACTGCTAAGTTACCAAACCAAATAAACTTGGCAACAACAGAGTGTTTTTAGCTATTTTTAAACTCTCGCATGAACACTTGCAGGATACTAGTCTTGGATTTCTTGCACACTTTGTGTACATAGCTGCAGTATTTTAAGGAGAATATTATCTGTCATCAATTCTTTACTTACGTTAATTCAAGCGAGTCACTGCCTGCTAGCCCTGCAGTAATTACACTAATGCTTCAAATATTGTGGATTATATCAGTAGTGCGGGATTTCACAGTGTTTTGTAGCAGAGGTTGGATACCTCACGTTAGGAAAACCTACCCTACCTTCACCTGACAAAAAAAAAAATGCCACACAAACATTAACCTTTAGGGGAAAGCAGCAAAGGCCCCTTTTCACACAGCAAATGCCATATATTTAATTAGTGTGCCTTCTGTTTAGGCTGTCATCTATCAACTAAACTGACAATGAGACTAGACGCATGTGTCAAGATCTGAGTGGCTTGGCTGGGGGGGGAGTAACCCAACGAAGTAACAAGTTAACATAATATAACATTACTCACCTCCCATTTTACCAGATTCAAATATCTTCTTGTTAGAGTCCTACAATCAGATGTGCCTGAAAGGAAAGAAAAGACTGTCAGAAACCGTCACAGCCACATACCTGACCGCTGTGCACAATAAATGTCAACAGTTGTCACAATTTAATGTCATCCGATTCAGAGTCAGTGTAGAAAAGCGTGGGTTCACATCGAGAGCGCGTTTAATTAAGTTAAATTAAAATAAAATGAAATTAACGTCTCTCTTCAGGTGGAGCTCAGCCGTCAGCTTCTTCCACACCACGAAACATTACCAAGAGCTGACTTTCTGCGCAGTGAGCACAAGGTTGTGTCACCCTACTTTAATGTTAACGTCGGCTGTACATCACCAAGCTAACGCTGGCTAGCGACCAAAAGGCAGGTTAGCTTGTGCGAAACGGCGACCCGGGTAACGTTACACTTCATTTTCATACTCTTTGTTGGTCCAAAAACGCACACTCGGGCCGATTTACACGACCATTACACACAACTGCCACGTCTGTGTCTAACTTAGCTGCCGAATATGTACGCTGCCCCTCAAAACAGCCGCGCAGACACAAACGCCAAACGTTAGCGTGTGGCAGCTAGCAAAACCTTAGCATTCATCACGACGAAACGGCTGAAAAGAAAACTAGCCTCCGCCGGCAGAAAACGTGGAGCGAACCTGGCAGATCGACATGCTCCAGAAAAGGTAGCTCACCTATTTTTTTTTTGTTGTTGTTGTTGTTGTTGTTGTTGTAGCTGCAGGTCGACAAAAACGTGAGCAACAGATTTCTCGACACCGCTTTCAGCTGCTAGCTCAACTTGTTGTTAGCGCCGGTGGCAAAGCGGAAGAGGGCACGCACGAGATTCTTCTTCTTCTTCTTCTTCTTCTTCTTCTTCGTGTGTATTGGCGGATCGCAAACCAATATTAAATGAACACACCGCCCCCTACTACACCGGAGCGGGCAGTGTCACAATACATTGCGCACAGGGTATCGACCCTACGCTCTCTGTCAGACTTCGTTCAAACGGAGCATCTTAACCAGACAGACAAAGCGTTTGACAGATTTCTTTCTTCTTTCCAAACAAGCGTGTTTTCTGTAGTTCAGTCTTCAAAATGGTTGCACAGCACCACCTCCTGAACGACTCCACTAACAATCTGTTTAAAGTGTACACAGAATTTATTTAAAAGACCAATTCTTAGATATCCCTGCAAAATAGGGAAATCAACAGCCCACCACAATATAGTTTGTTGAAGTTATAAAGAGAATCTAGGGTATTTTACACACTGTAGAAAATAGGCCCCTGTTGTCCTTCTAATCCTGCATGGGCTGTAATAATCAGCCAACACCATCTCTGTCCATCTCCATCTCCTACACACTATTGACAGACAGACAGACAGATAGATAGACAGATAGATAGATAGATAGATAGATAGATAGATAGATAGATAGATAGATAGATAGATAGAGTACTTAATTGATGTTTAATTATTGACATTAGGTGCAAATATCCAGTCACTATTATTACATACAAGAAACAATCCATTGCATAAATAGTGAGCCCGGGAAAAATCACAGCCAAATTTATGTCACGTTACATCAAATCAAATCACAGCAGTCAGTATGTCATTTAGTTGTTATGTTTCATGTTGACAGGAGATACACACTTTATTCATGCAGTTTCAACAGTTCCTGCCTGCCGTTTAGTGATTACTGTGCAGAGAACACAAGTAAATCAACAGGGCAGGAGAGTTGTTGCTCAACAGGACAAAACACCACAAACGACCCCTTGTAAGTGTTCAGGTGGGTGGATAGATACTGCATGTACACTTCCTGTATAGAGACACATTGAAGAAGTACTGTTGAGCAGGGGAAGAGGTGTGAGTAACAGAAGTCTTTGTACCTCTCTGACCCTGAATCTAACTTCTCCCTCCTGACATTGCAAAATGAAACACAAAACAAGGGGAAATGCGAGTTTAATCTTTCTTTATTTCATACTGGAAGATGAAGTCTATGTTTGGATAGGGCTCTAACTGCCATTGTGAGCTTTTTAGGGGTAGTGCTAAAACGCAGTGTCAACACCAGTCAAAGATACAGAGCATATGAAAATCCATTGTATTTAACCATGTTTTTACAGCTGGGGTCTCTGAGACCCCAAAGAGAAATATTGCGTCAGTTTCTGTTGCAGACTTCTGAAAGATGTCATCAGTTCAATATGAGCTATTCTGATAAAATTAGGAAAAGTCATTAAGAAGTGTCAAGGCAATAAAACATTCAGGCGATAAAACATTCATAAAACATTCTTAAGAATGTTTTATGAATGTTTTATGAGTTGTTAAAGAGGGTCTCTCGTGTCTTTGTCTTTTTATCTGTTAAAAAATGCAGTTAAAATGAAATACTGTTTCTTTTAGGACCAGAGTACAAACTGACAAAATGTCAGACAAAACATAAAAGCATCAAAACCAAATGAGCCACACATCTGGAAGTCTTGTACTTTTTTAATCTTACTGTGTAACCATCATGCATGACAGTAATCCAGTGCCAAGACCACTAAACAATCAAACTCCCACATCAGTGTGAGGGGGAAAAAACAGCACCTAAAATAGATATAAAGGCAATTATATTTATAAATGAATATGGGTCGTTTTTATGTCTAAAAAACCCTCCTCATCCAACCATTCCTGGTAAATGTATACAGTATATGCATGTAGTATATGTATGTACATATATATACAGTATACAGTATATGTACATATATACTGTACTTAATACAATTTTAGGGCACTTGTACTTGACTTGAGTACTTCAGTTTTCTGCCATTTCATGCTTCTGCTTTATTGCATTTGAGAGGGAAATATATTATATATACAGTATATATTCAAAGTTTGAAATTAGCTCCACCTTGACAATTACTCTAATACTATAATGTATAATAATGCACTGTAACAGCCATTCTGCTTGCATAATGAATACTTTTACTTTACTTTAAGTACATTTTACAATACTTTGAATACACAACACTTCTGTACTTTTCCTTTGAAATTTTGAATATGTGATTTTTACTTGTAATGCAGTATTTTCACACTGTTGTATTGCGACTTTAACTTAAGTAAACTATCTTGTTACTTCTTTCACCACTGATAACTTTATGTATTTAGTAAACTCCGGCCTTTTATATGATTATTATCATGGTAGGAAAGCTGATTTTATCATAACTGATTATCTAAGGAGATGAGCACCAAACCTTGTCAAGAATAAAATACAGTCATTTAAGGTTAAATCATTTTTTCACTTAAAAAAAAAGATTCCTCCTGTTAGTCACTGTTCCACTGCGTTTCTCTTCATCAGCGGCAGCTAGGGATAATTTATTTAGGGTCCTTGGCAGACACAGCAGTAAAGAACTGTTGCTTCAGGGGGCAAAGTTCAGGAATAAAAGGGATCACTCAGGAGATTACTCCCATGTACGTAACACAGATGCCTAGAACACAAACAAAGAGCATTATGTTGCTCAGCTTTATTTTAGTCGCTGTACATGCTTGTGTGAGAGCGAGTTCTTCTCTATCCTCACCTCTTGCCTTTTATATCACCAAATGAAGGGTTAAGCTCAGTTTGTTTTCTTTGTACATATCCCCCTGCTGCCATAGGATTCTCCTTTTAGCTGTGTAAATGAAACATCTTTCTTTTTTTTTTCTTTCTCGGCCTCCACTCAGGGCAGTGTTTTTCAATCAGATTAGTACAGCACATTCTGTTCTGTTTCACTTCCTGATGACTGTGCAGCCTGTATCCCTGAATGAACTCACCCGCGTGCTTCTGGTTACACTAAGATCTCATTCAGACCAACACAGGCTATTCTCGCAACTGCCCATCAGATTTTAGTACTTCATACAATATTCAGTAAAATGTGTTAGCCAATTATCAAGAAGACCTACTGTTTATTGGTTTATTTTGGTTTATTTTAACAAAGAATATAAGACTTTTTAGTGAATATAGAGCTAATATGTCTCTCTCAGAGCAGTAAGATGCTCTAAAGCTCAAAATATGATTGACAAATCTATATAAAAATGTTATTGTATCTACATTAAACAGCTACAAATTGTTTACTTAACCTTTTACCGACTAATTTCCCTGTTTCCTACCAGGTTGCTGCTTTCACCACAACAGAAACAAGATGTTCATGGTGTTTCAGGAAGGAAGACAACATCTCAGCCCCTGTGTCAATATAGAAATCTATTCATGCATTTCAGTTCAGCTGAGTTCATTTCTGACCTCCACTTAAGTATACAAGGCCGGGGGGGGGGGGGGCAACAAAGCTACCGGGAGGACACCGCAGTCAGACAAGGGTTTGAGAAAACAAACAAATCTCTGCCTGAGCTGGAGTCAACTGTCTTGGTAATTAAAAAACAAAAAAAAAATCTATGTATTTATTGTTAACAGCTTCAGGTGGGTGGTGGTGCATGGTGAAGGCTGGCTGTGTTATCAGATCACAAGGCCACAGTCGTTCTGTTTCTGTGCTGTTGTTTGTCTTTAACATGAGTAAAAGGTGCTAGTACAAGAGTGTATCATTTCCTACTGTTTTCCTATAAGAGATTGCGCAAAAGATTACTCAGGCGGTTGACAACATCCCTGTGGGTTTGCAGAATCAGGTTCACTTGTGTTATGTCACCTTTATAATTAACGGGATCATCATGTTCCCTTCAATAGCTGCCTGGCTGTCTGCCAGCAGTGTTGTCAGACAGTGTCCTCACCACCTCTGACTGTGGGTCTGGGATTCACCCACCAGAAACCTGCCATGAAGTTTCTATCTGAGCACCTCAGTTCAAGTGATAAGGAACAGAGTCTCAACTCTTTCATGTGAACAAATCTTCTTGGTTCGCTTATTGTCAAAAATATACTCACACCAAGAACTGGTGCCATATTTTAAAGTTTTTAAACATTTGAATGCAAAAATATGAACATAAATATAAGCAGCAGTCGTAAAACATGCTGTATTGCAAACGTTCTGTATGGACATAATAATATACTAGTGTCCTCAGACCACAGAAGCATAAAAGCAAAGCCATAAAAATCTTTAATGACTTTTATGGGAATACCCCCCTCATCCACCTGACCGCACCCATGTATATGTTTTGCTTCAGTTAAAGCCTCAGTTCATCAAAGACATTGTGAACATGATTTTTTATTTTTAAAACATCTCAACTCTGTATGAAACCATAAACAAAATGCTCTTTATTTAAACACAAAAGCAGACAAATAAGCAGATTAAATTCACCGTTTTACTGTATATCTTACATTCATAATGACAACAACATTTCATTCGTATGCAGCAGGGAATTCTGGGCTGTCGGGCCACAGGAGAAAGTTAAATGTCTTCTTACAGGCCGTCCAAATAAATACAAATACAAAGAAAAGTTTTGGGAATCAGAGCTAATTTATTGGATTCACTAATAACTAACCTATGATCACATATACCAATCACAGCCAACCGTGTTGTTGGTCTGTGAGCAATTTGAAAGCATTTAGTTAAAAAACTACTCAAAAACAAATCTTTGTCAAACCCTATGCAGGTTTTTCCAAACTGATGAGGCAATAACTCCCACATCTCTAAACTACTCTGTTCCGTCCCACACTCTCTCATGTCCTTCTCTATCCCTCCTTCGTCTTTTTGTATTCTTTACTCTGTGTGTTTACTACACTGGCATGTATTGACAGTGTAGTGAACACATAAATAAGCAGATTATATAAATAAGATGTAATTACAAGCCCATGAATGAAAAACAACCCTCAGAGCATAGTTGGTGATTTTAAAATATACCCCTAATGCTGTGTGGATCTAAACCTTGCAAAAGTATAATATTTAAAATATTTTATGATGAAAGGATGGAGTGATGTTGTCCTATGAACAGAACTGGGATTTTCTATTTAGATTTCACTGAATAAGAAAGGTACCATTACATTACGTATTTACCGTAGGAGAATAAAACAGGAATTGTCTTTCTAGGAAGCTGTGAATATATGTTAAAGACAAACTTATACGACCTATTTACTCAGGTGCTGTATTCAAGTACAGTTTCTTGAGTATTTCCATTACATTTCAGATGAAATTATTGTGTGCTATATTGTGTTTCCCTGGTAGCTGTATTCTGTATGCATATATGACTTTCAAAACAAGAGCTCATAAAATATGATGCATTATACTTCCTAACATTACATGAAGTAATTACAACACCTGGACCAGGTTTATAACTACTAACGTCATTTGACACATTGACAAGGATCACTATCCTTACTGTCCTTCACAGTGAGTACTTTTACTTTGGATATTTACTTGTATTTTAATAATAGGTCTAATACTTCTACTTAACACTTGTTTTATGGGCCACATAATAAACCTAATTAGGCTATAATAACAAGTTAGGTTAGGTGAGGTTACTACATTTCAGAGGAAATTATTGTATGTTTTACTGCAAAATATCTGCACTATTTTCTTTGCAGATTAAGATTTGACTTGCAAAATAAGAGCTCATAAAATATGATGCATTACTTACAAGAAATAATTAGACATAACAACACCTGGACCAGTTACTGGTTGTTACTTTAACTTGTCATTTAACACTTTGATAGGGACTATCCTTCACAGTAAATACTTTCAACATGTACTGAATAATAAAATTGAATATACCTTAATAGTGGTAAGATTGAAAACCTAATTACTCTAATAACATATCAGGTAGAAGCAACTAAACATATTTACTGAAGGTATTTTAATATTAGGTCTAACTCTTGCTCTCTCATTCTGGTCATATGAGAAAACTATAGTAACATATCAGGAAGAAGTAACTAGGTATATTTACTTAAGTTACTTCATGTTACTGCAAAATATCTGCACTATTTTCTTTGCAGATTAAGATTTGACTTGCAAAACAAAGAGCTCATATGATGCATTAAACTTCCCCAATTTCTAATAATAGCTTAATTATTACACATAACACCACCTGAACTAGGTTTACCATTTCACAGTCTGACAGGGATTATATCTTCATTGTACTTAGTACATTGTACTTAGTATTTACTGTACTTTAATACTGGTAAGATGGAAAACTCAGTTAGGCTGCTACAGTAACAGTTTAAGTAGGAAGTAAACAAGTATATTACTCAAGTTACAATTTTGACATACTGCTTCTGAAAAACAGCTGTAACTTTGCAGATTAAGATTTGACTTGCAAAAGAAGAGCTCATAAAACAATGTATTATACATCCCAAAATGAAAAGAAATACACATAACACCACATGGACCAGGGAATCTTTCTACTTTTACTTTTAATCCCTAATTTAAGTTTGTTTACATTTAATTGGGTCAAAAATGATAATTTATACTTGAGGTGTTTTTTCATTATAGTGTTGCCACTTACATAAAAGATGTGAACACTTGTTTCACTTGTAAACACCGCAGTAATGTAAACACTGGTTGTTTGGGAGAAAATGACATATGATCTCCACCCAGTAAAAGTCACATTGAATGGAAAAATACCACCATGGCAGTTAGCTAATAATAAAAATAATTATACATGTATGAAAATTTGTCGAAATCCCTACCTTGAAATACATAATAGAAACGTTACAGCAATTGTACTTCTTGCTTAAAAATCTCCGGTAAACCAAAAAACAAACAAACAAAAAAAACAATAGCGGGGTTTTTACCGTCTCTTACAGAAACATTAATCCGTCTCACCGCGCGTCTTATCGGGCATTGGTGTGTGCTTTTATTTCGGTGCTTACACATCCAGTCTGTGTGGCAGGCAGGCAGTCAGACTGGGGCTCGGCTATTACACAGCAGTGTTGATGATACGTGTTGTCAGCTGAGCGGAGAGAACAGCCTGCTGCGGTACAGCCTGTTCCCGGCCTGGCTCGGCACGGAACGGGTTACAGGTCAGGGTGTCTATTGGAACACAGTGTTCTCATCAGCAGCGGCAGCGGTACAGCTACAGTACAGCCGGAACATTGTGTTACTTTGTGGCTGCTGTCCAAGACCTGCCCCTTAATTTTAGACTAAACGCCCTCCCACAACTCTACTACTCTATTCTACTCTCTCTCGCTCTCTTTTTCTCTCGGTGTGCCTCTGCCTCTCTCCCTCGCCGTAGTCATTTTGAAGTCTGAGATCCATGTGGCTACTTCACCGGCACGTTTACCGTCGCTAGAGTGGAAAGGCATAAAGGAAAAAAAGCAACAACAACAACAACAAAAACAGCGCTACGTTACATAGGTAACCGTATGTGCAGAACATTTAGTACCCTGGATATGAGATGAGAGGGCCGGACTTGAATTAGGAGGAATAGACGCGGTTAAACATCTACCGACTGAAGATCCAGCGGGTCACCGGCTGTTTCGGGGAAGGAATTAAAAAACAGCAGGAGCGCGAGAAAACGTGAGTCTTTTTATTTATTCCCTCTGTTCTGCTGCTGAAAGACTTAATTGAGGAGTTAATTAATGCATGAGGTTTACCGGCTTTCTGATGCTTTCTGTCCACCCTGGCTGAGTTAAAGGGACACTTGTTATACATGACAAAGATTCGCCTTTCATCCAGAGGTTTAAAAGACACCATAGCAAGTATTATAAGATGAAACCGTCAATGATTACAGAAAAACAAGATGTTCAGTTGAGGTTGTCTGATTATAAGATGTTCTAGGATGGATGTTGAATTTGCCACACGTGTGGGGGGCATTTGAGGTTAAGGCTGTATCCCACTGCTCTGGAAAATAAGGTCTGATAAGTGTGTGTGTTTGTAGGTGAAAGTGTGAGTGAATGTGGCACTTGGCTGTGGTTCCCAGTAGAGGTGGATGAAGACAACAGTTTACATCCAGAATCCCTTCAGGCTTAGGTGTATCTTAATAAATTACAGGTTGCATGACCCTGTTTCTGAGAATTAGTAACACTAACTCTAGTTCATTCTGTGCTGATTCGTATTCATTTTGAACCAAGTTGTACATTGCAGGGCATAATGTTAGCCTCAGAATAACTTAAAATACATGGGTGTTATCATACATATTTAGATTTACATGAATTGGTGTGATTGAAGCAGAGTTTGCCTGCTGACATGGACACGGGTTGAGGCAAAGTCCCAGAGATGAATCGGACTGCCTTAGGAAGATATTTAATGACGATAAATAACTCATTGTCCAAACACACTGACACTGACTGACATGAAAAGATACATAACTAAAAGACCAGTTCTTTACGTTTGCATTATAAAAACAGTACAATTCAAAGGTTTGCACTGTCATTTCACATTAAAAGTATGTACACCACAAATCTTTGCCACTGTGGCAGCATTTCCAAAAAGTGATGTCCTTAAAAACAAGCTTGATATTGAACTCCCTGTGATGTATGTGTCAGGTTAAGAAAGACTCTCCCATGTCAGACAGTACTCTGCTTCAGGATGTCAGTTAATGCACAGTGTGTGCTCACATGTTCATATATGAATCAGCAGCAGAGTACGGATGTGAGACATAATGTACAGATACACTGAGTGCATCTGTGGATGTGGTCTTTGCTTCACTGCGTTGTGTTCCTGCATTCCTCCGCAGGGTATCTGAGTTTAGGTACATGTAGCCTACATGCCATTTTATCTGTGTCATAACTATTTGCGGTTGATTTTCCTGTTCAGTGTTTAATAAATATAAAATGTGTCATACAGGAAAAGCAAAAAGTTATTTGATAAAATTGATGGAATGAATAACTTTTAATCATGTGAATTTATTGATGATGGTACTATTACACCACTTGTTTATTGACAATGAAATTTAAATGGTCAGTTTGAACAATTAAAATCTGCTTATTTTCATTCAAAAATTGAAACTGTGTTGTACATGAGGGGGTCTCAGATTGGTGAACACCATCAGGCTTTGCCAGCGGGGAACTGTGAATAGAAAGAACATTGTGTTCAGACACACACGCACACACACACACACGCACACACACACACGCACACACACACGAGCACACACACACACACACACACACACACACACACACACGTACAATGAGTTACATACATCTAAAATGAAATCCATGAAATTTAAAAGACGTAGGAAAGGTGTTGCTACAGTAGGGACGGACATTTTGTGCTGCGCTTGTATTCAGTAAACAAACATTTGATCTTTGAGAGTGACAGAAAACTGAAAAAGCAGAATATATTTATCAGATAATCGTAAGTCAGATCTTTATGGTTTCACCCCGTGGGTTGAGACACGTGTGGTGCCATGGCTTGAGCTCTTACCGTTCCTAAGATCTTTCTCACACTAAGAAAATTAGTTCAAATCTATTTCTCGATCAATATCTAATATACTGAGCTCATTGCCCAGTTGATGCATCTCAGGCCTTACAGCATCTCTGTGGAAATGTTAAGTGGTGAAAAAATTATTTTTAGCTCTATTACATTTAGAAAAAGTACAACATTTTAAGACCAAATTGGCTTTATATCTCTGTACCTGATGAAGAGCCAATTTGGGCTCCAAACGTTGTACATCCAAATATGATTAAGTTAAAACCGTTTTAAAGGGAGCGTTCTATAGTGTTGGAAGTCCTTGAGAAGCAGACAACACTTGTTGGTCAGCCTAACATCTTTTTTTTTCATCATAAATGTTACATTTTCCTTTGTAATCGTTACCTCACATCTCTGGCCAAAAAGTCTTCACATTAGTAACATCCCGACATGGTCCCAGAACAGCTGTGATGCTACTCGAGCAAGTGTCAACGTCTCAGCTGTTGCATGTTATAATAATCACCAAATAGTATTTGGCAGCATACTTAACATAGCGAACTAGCTTTTTCATTGTCTTCAAACAATGTCAACATTATTCTGCCAGGGCAGACTGAAAATGCCTGCAGCCATGTGTATGGAGGAAGTAACAATGCTTTTCTACAACGATATCGGTCCTGTAATGAGAGAGGCAACATTTAGCAGCTGTAACGCCAACAGGTCATTACAGTTTTATTGCTCTGGCAAGCTGCTGGTGTCTTTTTGCCACATGGAGGTGTGAGACAGCGGCAGCAGTGATCTATCTATCTATCTATCTATCTGTCTGTCTGTCTGTCTGTCTGTCTGTCTGTCTGTCTGTCTGTCTGTCTGTCTGTCTGTCTGTCTGTAAGGCAGGTTATCGGATCTGCGTATGTGTCTGCACTAGTACCAAATATTGAAACTTTCAAGTGCCAAAAGCTGGCATCAAATGTCTGGTCTGATCCATCTATTTATCTCTGTACAACAGTGTTTAAGGTTGTTTTATTATGTCTTTGGTTTGAAGAAAGAGAAAAATGAGAGTTCTTTGTCTGATTAGTTTGGTAATCTTTCCGTGAGAAAGCTAATTTGTTGCTAGGAAACAGAAAAGGTGCAAGAAAACAAAATATAAAAAAATGTTTTTGACAGAATACTTTGATATCGATCAGGTGACAGTTTACTGTACAGTATTTGGGATGAGAATTGGTGCGATCAGAAGAAAAGAATCTTAAGAAGGGATCAGTAGAGACAACATTTGAGCCTCATATTCTGATAAGATATTATATCAGTGTTTCACCTCTGAGTTGAAGAGTCGTGACCACATTCAAGATGTGTACCTGTCTCACCACAAACACAGAGAGATAACATGATTGTATATGTGATGGCGCAGTTTTATCAGTACAGAGTGTGTGAGTGTCGAGAGTCGAGCCCACACTTTTCCTGTGCATACGAGGAGGGAGACTAATGTAGAAATACAAAATTAACATTGAAAATATCTACATGAGGCTCTGCTACACTGCAGATTTAATTTTGGTGTCCATAAGATATGTGGATGTCATTAATAGATTGACAAACAGCACAAAGGGCCATAAACTAATAGTCTGGAACATACTGTACTTTGGTGAGTGCAGCTCGTGCTACAAAATAAAATGACCCAAGTAAGCAGCACTCTGCTGCCTTAAACATATTTATAGTCACGTAATTACTTCATCTGTGGGGATCAGACAAGGTGCAGTGCAGTTGAGTGATATCACAACTGCGGTGCAAAGTAAGGCTCCTCCTACAGCTGGGATCCATGTTAATGTGGTTTTTGCAGTAAAACTTTAACGATATCTCCAGTACAGTACGTGGAGTCAGAATACGTGCCCTTAAATAGCTACAAGTTATATAATGTGTAGGAAAAAGTCAAGTTCACTGGGTGGATTATGGAGATCTTGTATTGATATTTTTTGTCAGAGATCGTAATTTTCCAGTTCAGCTCCACAAATAGATTTATTTCATGTGCCATTTTCCTTGTTGCAAGTTTGTCCCAAAGTGAAAACATGAGACATGAGGATATGTTATTTATGGAACTCAGATTGCTAATACGTAGGCTTTCGTGTTCATAATTTTTACAGTGTTATTGTGTGATGCCCACACGCAGAAATGACCACTGATCAGGATCTGCCTATGGATGGCCAGTCAGCCACAGCCGTGTTTGCTGCAAAGGGTATTGATGTAACACCTCATAAAGACCAAGGAGTTATCAAGGTATTTATTGTCATTGCTTAAATTTTTTTAAACATTTTATTGTAGGCATTCAGGCACAAGTAGGACTCACTGTTCCACCATATGGCATGGCCATGATTTTTGTCTGTTCTGTCTGCTCTTTCTGGATCTTCCAGCTCCTGTCTCTTCTATATTCTCTGTCAAAAAGGTTCCTCAGTTGAACTGGAAGCTTGTCTTTCTGTCTGCAGATTGTGAAGCGTCAGGGGCTAGATGGAGAGCGGCCAATGATTGGGGACAGAGTGACTGTCCACTACACTGGGAAGCTGCTCACCGGGAAGAAGTTTGACTGCAGTCGAGATCGCAAAGAACCTTTTAGCTTCAATGTGGGCAAGGGTAGGCGACTTTGTGCATCACTGTCAGACCTGATGGTGCCGTAGTGTTAGTCTCTTACTTAAAGGAATTGTTTGATATTTTGCTGAGAATTAGATGAGAAGATTGATACCTCTCTCATGTATGTTAAATATGAAGCTACAGCCAGGAGATGGTTAGTTTAGACTGGAAACATGGGAAACCAGCTAGCCTGGCTCTGTCCAACGAGAACAAAATCCACCTACCAGCATCTCTAAAGCTCACTAATTTGTTTAATCCATACAAAAAAAACAAAGAGTAAAAACAACAAGTTGTGGTTTTACAGGGGATATTATGGTTATGTGCCGGACTATTTCTTGGCCTCCTGGAGTCTCTGCTGGTTGCTCAGAGCCAAGGAATAGGCCGCCCCTTGTAAAACAACAGCTAGTCATTCTCACACGTTTTTTCTATGGATTAAACAAAATAGATAAAACATGTTCATCAATGAGCTGTAGAGGTGCTGGTGGGTGGAGTTTCTTACCTTTGGACAAAGCTAGGCTAGCTGTTTCCATTCTTTATGCTAAGCTAAGCTAATCGTCACCTGACTGTAGCTATTTAACAAACAGATATGACCATGGTGTCAGTCTTCTCATCTAACTCTGGGCAAGAAAGTGAATAAGTGTGTTTTCCAAAATGTCAAATTATTCCTTTACATTCTCATAATCATACCTTAAATTATTCTCATAGTTTTTTTTCATTTGCTTCATCCACTCTCAGGACAAGTCCTCAAGGCTTGGGATATTGGTGTGTTGTCCATGCAGAGGGGTGAGGTGTGCACGTTTCTGTGTAAGCCAGAGTATGCTTATGGAGCTGCTGGAAATCCTGACAAAATTCCTCCCAGATCTTCAGTAGTGTTTGAGGTAGGTGTGCCGTTTGTGCTGTGCATTAATTCTGCATCACACCGAGGAACCCTGATAATTTAGGAGCAAGTGTCAGTCTCTGCTGATGGAGCTCTCTGGTCATGAAATTAACTGGTTTGTCAATTTTATCCCTCTCAGTCAAACAGCCAGAGAAGTTCAGTCGCCGGTCTGTTTGGAGCTCAGTGGGGATACAATTCAGGCTTTCTCTGTCCTCTATAATCAATCATAATTATAATTGAGTTCTGGGAAAAATCATAAGAACTTTAGCCAACTGCTCTGCTTTACAAGTTATCCCCCATGGACACATTTTAGTCAGAAAAATGAATATTATATCCCCCATAAAGTTTCGTTTGTCAGTGCTCCTGTATCACTGCCAACAATAATTTAAGTGTGTCAGATCCAAGTGTCAGATAATCAGGTGTTCAGTGTTAACTTCATAGGTGATTGCTCAGTATGTGCTGCACAAACATATTCAAATTATTCATTTATTTTTTAACAGAGCTATTGAATTTTGATTTACACTTTACTTTAGGTCCCCCTATTTAGCATTTATAAGCAGTATATAAACATGTAATAAATAGTTTATAACACACTATAATGTAGTTGTAAGGAGCTATAAGTGTTTATTATGTATTTGTCAACAACTATAACTCTGATATACTGGTATATAAACAGAAAATGAAAGACAATGTAGTAAAACACAGTTGTAAAAATGTCAAATATGTCTTTATAGGAGAAGTTATATTTGTTGTTATATACTGTACCTTATCAAACACTTAAAATGTCTTCATATCTGTTTATAACTACATCATAGTGTGTTATAAACCATTTATTAAATGTTTACGGCTTATAAATGCTAAATATGGAAGCTTAAAGTAAAGTGTTACTGAGTTTTGCTGGCGTTTATCCTCTTGCTGTTAACCCCAATGACCTACTGATGGGACAGTCGTTACATATTCATGCTGTAATATTTTAAATTCTTGTGGAGATCCCCAAGTTTCCTAAGATACCAAATCTGCCAGCCTGAGTTTTTGGAACATGTGTATAAAATGATGCACAAGACATAAAAAAATATTTCCATTTGATGACTCCTACTTGTTTTTCGTTATGTATTTGTTTTTCTCCTCCCACACCTACTGTAGCACCATGCAGCGTTTAGCAGAGCTGTAATTTTGTATTCTGCTTTATATCACTATGAACAACGGTTAAATAAATGTTTACAACAAAACAGATGGAGCTACTCAAGTTTGAAGGAGAGATGCTTACAGACGATGGCGGCATCTTAAGGCGAATAAAGGTCAAAGGGGACGGTTACAATAATCCCAACGATGGAGCAAGTGTTGACGGTAAACCCCTCAGTTTCTTCATGGATAATTATTGACATTGTGCCAGTTTGCCAAATAACCAGTACATTAAACGGTTACCTCAGAGGTTAAATTGTGTCATGATTTGTGTCACGTGTCCCACAGCGCACCTGGAGGGAAGCTGTGACGGTCGCCTGTTTGACTGCAGGGACGTCAGCTTTATTGTTGGCGAGGGTATAGATAAAGGTGTTCCTCACGGAGTGGACCAAGCTATGGACAAGATGCAGAAAGGAGAGTGTTGTGTACTTTACTTAAAACCAAAGTAAGTTACTGAAAACCCTTAAAATGTGATCCTTGTCACTTCTTTTGCTCTCTCAATGCAGTTACAGTGAGACAGCCTTTATTTTTGGTAATTATCTCTGCTAGATTTTCATGCTGCTTCATGTGGTCCTTCATTACACCAGTTAAGCCAAAGTACAATTATGTCCCCAGGAACTTTTTATTTCATGGTACTTAATGTAGGATTATATTCATGTTGCTGTTTTAATATGAAATCTTTCTCTCCGTATTTGTCTGATGGGGTTTTGACGACTGATACCATAACCAGAAAAATCCCTAAATTTGAAAAATCCAGTATTTCAGCAATGCTGTTACTTTTACTATTAGTACTATTTGTTTTGTACATACATGTGTGGAGTCTGAAGTCATGTGGTCCTCAACAATTCGAAATTATAAGTAATTCTATAACACAATCAACTGTATCAAATATTATTAAACAGTGTTGTATCTGTCTTCTCAGAGGTGGAAAACACTCACTGACAGTAATCTGAGTGCTAATAAAATGCTAACGTTTGCCTGATAGTGTGGATATGGTGCTGGTGTTGGTTTAGAGATATACTTTATTAAAAAAACCCTTCATGTACAGTATTTTTAATGTCTTAACTATTAGGGTCAGTTCTAAAAAGCTTAACATCCATCAGTCTCTTGATACATACCGGAGCTTGAAGAGTGACATGCATGATTTGGGTCTTCAACACCCGACTGAGAAGACAGTCATCCAAGAAATAAATAACATTCATATTATTATTACTGTTGATAGTATTTCCCTCTCATTTGATCACACAAAAAGCAGATTAATTTGTTGTTCTGTCTGTAACTTAATCCATCTCTCTCTATTCATGTAACTTTGTTTGTGGGGATTTTTTTCCCGCACTTTTTAAAGTTTTATTTTAAACATAAACAACATAGACAAAAAAAGAACAGATAGAACATCTACAGTACAGCCCAACCCACATTATATCATTCTCCTAATAAAAAAAAAATGTTTGAACATAAATAAGTTACACAGGACTTAAATAGAACACATTGTACGGCCAAAACCACATCATATCATTCCCTTCCCGCACCAACCCTCCCCATTATCCCCCCGAGGCAAAAGCAATACAAAGTACTTGTGATAAGTACTATGAATTAATAGCACACTAACAATTCATACTGAGAGTTAATGCCAGCAAGCAGTCAACTAACACAGATCTGAACTGCAAATAATAAGAAAATAAAGACATACAAAAAAAATACTGTATACATAAAACTTCTCCAACTTAGATCACAGAAAATCCACATTTATTCCTCCTGTCATTTTCTTAATCCATGTACCTACAGATGTTTCTCTTTTCTAGTTAAGAGCCTCTTTGCTTGAAAACTGGCTCTGTTTTTTATTAAAATCCCTAGGGTATAGATTCATAATAAACAGATTATAAAGGGAGTTGTATTGAAACCAACTGTTCTATTGTGCGATGTACGTCTTTCCAACCAACTTCCATTCTTGTGCAATGAAAGAATTTTCCTTTTACATCACTGCATTTTGAGCGAGTGTCTGGAACATTACTGTTAACATTTATGGATATTAACTTTTGTAACAGATGTAATTTCCCACCATGTCAAATGGCTTGAGTTGACTGTTGCCACCTTTGTACCCAGTTTGGCTGTTTGATATGTAGGAGTGGGGTGTTTTACCAGTTATTTATTGTTTCGCATTGCTGTTCTGAACAGTTTTATCAACAGGCTCATGCTCTGTCATGTTTTTTTCTTTTTTTCCCACAGGTATGGCTTTGGAAGCGAAGGTAATCCGGAGTACAAAATTGGACCAGACAAAGACATTGTATACGAAGTTACTCTCAAAGACTTCCAAAGGGTGAGCCCTGCTTCCTGTTTTTTATGTCTAAAGAAATAAACTGTCAAATTCTACATACAGTGGACTGAATTTGGTTAATACGAGTGTAGTTTTGGTTTGCTTTTCCATTTAAGACAAACAAATTCAAGCACACTTTGAACAAAGTTTAACAAGTCCTACATCTACTGTTAACTGACTACCTAAAACATAAAAACAACAACAATGTTTACTCACTTTCTGTGACGTTAATTGTGTTTTCACAAGGCTAAAGAATCCTGGGAAATGGATTTGAAAGAAAAGCTGGATTTGGCTCCTGGAGTTAAGCATAAAGGGAATCAATATTTTAAGGTACAGCCCCCATGCTGATTTTTTATTTTAAGAAATATATATATTTGTATTGTCAACTTGCTCATAAAATGGTATTATCTTCTTGTATTAGACAGGGCGGTACAACCAGGCAGTCATCCAGTACCAGCGCATCATTGTCTGGCTGGAAATGGAGTGTGGCAGTGGGGCAGAGCAGCAGAAGAGGATACAGGACTTTATTTTGACATCATACCTCAACTTAGCGTTGTGTTTTCTGCGCTTAAAAGAGTTCTCGCAAGTAGTAGAGAACTGCAACAAGGTGAGCTGCAAGACCCTGATGATAGTCAATATTTAAACACCATTTAATTTCAGTACATCGTCTCCCTGTAGCTGCTGAATATTCTGCATATATTCTTAACTAATTACTCCATGTGTGTTTGTGTATAAGGCGATTGAGCTCGACGAGAGCAATGAGAAGGCCTTGTATCGTCGCGGGGTGGCCCGTCTCCTGCGTAACGAGTTCAGCCTGGCCATGGGAGACTTTCAGCAAGTGCTGCAAGTCAACCCCTCAAATCGAGCAGCTCATGCTCAGATTTCCGTCTGCCAGAGCAAGATAAAGGAACATCATGAACAGGACAAGAAGACCTATGCCAACATGTTCCAGAAATTTGCAGAACGGGATGCCAAGGTCTGTAAACCCACTGTTCTTGGCTGTGTAGATAAACAGTCAGCCTGACTCGTTTGTGTTTTCTATTTTTTTCTTTAACTAAGTCCTTGAACTAAGTGAATTAAATATCAACAATAATCTTAAATAAGAAGGATTACAACTCTAAAAATGATATAATTTGTACTAACACCTCACTCTCAACACACACACACACACACACACACACACACAGTCAGTTTTTCATGCTGTTTTTAAAAAGCTATTTGAGAAATCACCTTGTTTTCCAGAGTTGTATGACCTACCAAAACAGTTCTTTTGTTGTTTTGTGTACAGATATTTCCTTGAAAAAAACAAACAAACAAAAAAGTTATAGCACCTTTATATAGCACCTTTTAAAACAATGTTACAAAATGCTTTACACAGGAAAAACAAAATGAAAACAAATCAGCACCACAAAAATGGCACTCCCTTCTCACTTTCTAGTGATATCAAGATTAAGGCCCATTGCATTAATTTATCCTTAAGTAATAATAAGAATTCAAACAACAAATAGTTGAGGGACTAGACTTCACAATTGTTAGGAAGTGGAGGCATGTTATTTTAGCACATACTGGAACAGTGTGAGTAGCTTCTTTTCCTCAGGCTGTGAGGCTCCTCAACTCCACCTCCTCCGTCACAGATAAATGACACGGAGCTTTCTGTTATGCTGCTACAACTTTGATTTCATTGTGCAGCCCTGTGTTGTAGAATGACAAATAAATGTACCTTGAACCTACGAGGAAAATAAGATTTGTATTTCAGCTCTGAAGTACAAACATTGGAGACTTTTTAGGCACATGTGACTCCCATAAAACCTCTCAAATTAGTTAATTTACCTGAGTGGGGGATTTTGTTCAACTAATGATCAGCCATTTTGGGTATCATGATGAGAATTATTGATCCATCCCACCACTACCAGCCAAATGTCCTGTAAAATATTTTGAGGACAGGACCCCTTCATTCAAATATATTACATTTATATTGCTGACTTATTTTATAAATTACATTTTGATGGTAAATGAGGACACTGTATCATCCTTGTATTGTACATATTGTGCTTTCTTCAGTATTATGCTGACCTCTAGTGTTCATCCATGGATCTATTGATTTTATCATCTTTTGATGCAGATGCTCTTCTCTGTTAAAATAGAAGAAAATATCTCAAGAGTAAAAAAGCAAGAACACAAAATGTTAATCTAACAATTTCTTAATATTAGTGATAAATATAAATGTGGTTAGTTTTTACAGTTTTGATTTAATTCTATTTACTTTAACTGATTGTCAGTTGTTGTATAAGGAGGCACATTCTCATGAGACACACAATTTCATGGGACATGCACGTCTATGATTTTATTACTTCATCAGTTTATTGACTTGTCTTAACACTGATTTATTTTAGACTGCTGTAGTCACTTGTGCTTCATCTCTCCTCAACAGATTGGGAAGACGAAGAGGAGGCGGGATGAGAGCGTGAGGAGCGGCATGAATGGTGAAGTGGGCATTAAACGACGGCGGAGGAGTCGGGACTGTCCATCGAAACAGTGACATTTGAAAGGGAGAAAAAGACATGCCTCCCTTTGCTTTCCGAGCCCAGGGAGCAGAGGCAGGAACAAAGTCGTATGAAGGCCTCTAATCCAAACATCTTTATCCCAAAATCCAATGTTACCATTCCTGCATATAAAGCAGAGTGTAAGCAGGGACGTTTGCAAGCCAAGCAGCATTTCCCCTGTCACATGGACCGTGCAACTGCCAGGACGTGGCTTCCTGTAGTACTGCAGAATCAGTGAGTTAAGATTGGTGAACACTTCTAGCCCCCTTCTATTTTTAAATCATATAGTTTATTTCTTCAAAAACAGAGGAATTCCATTTCATTTGTCATTAGGCTATATGTGTAGAGTTGAGATGTGCGTCCACAGTGGGTTTCCAATTCCCAAACTGTACTTGATGGTTTTCAGACCTCTGACTTGTATTTAGTATTAAGCCTCTTAACTGGGCAGCTGTATGCATGTATCATGAGGTTCTTGGGATCCAGACTTGAAACTATTTTTTTTACATGTGCAATAAGTACTTTGGATAAAAGTCCCATTAGCTAAATGTTTTTTAAACAAAAACGTGATCAAGTCAACTTTTCTGTGCAAAAGTAAGAGAAGCAAACTGCCCATCACTTAGCCTGGATTCATTTAATGCTGGGAAAATACAGAAATACTAAAATACTACAAATCCAGCACTCACAAAAACAAAATGTCCTCCTCCAAACATGAACCTTCAATATTATCATAAATCTCTGATAAAAACCTCAAGTTTCCAATCAGCAGACACCAGAGGCAGAGAGTAGAATCTGACAAAAGCACAAACTACATAAAATAAATTATACCAAAATGTAAGTCTGTAATTCTGGCATTCTGGCAGTAACAGATCAATAAATATGAGATTAATTTGTGAGGTTAAGCTACTGCCTATAAAGCCAAATCAGTACATGTTTTTTAAAGCCTATAACAGAACCTAAACTGTGGTGTAAAGAGATTATTTCCAGAAATACAATTCAAATTTAGCCTCTTGTTTTGGGCAAAGACGAGGCATTGTTTTACTAAGATGGAAAAGACCACACACATGCGGTAAAATAATTTATTCTTGAATACATGCATGTTAGGTCATTATTCATTTTCAAACAATGCTTTTTATGAGAAGCCAGGTTGGTGATTACAGGGGTTTATGGGAGTGATAACAGATGATAACATCATTTTTATAAATTGATTACAATTTAATCCGGTGGCAGCTGCAAAAACTTAAATAAAAAGAAAAAAATGCAAAAGTTAAAATATATATAACTATATTAAATGTTTCTGCGCTTGTGCTCTGGTGGATTTTAGTGACTGATGACTCAAAGTTTCTTCTTCTGTTGCACTCATTGTATGTTTATCTATCAGCTAATTGCATAAACAGCATGGCACAATCTTCCACACGCATAAAATCTTCATTCAACAGCTGAATACATGCAGTCTTTCTTCAAAAATCCTCATAATTATGATTGAAACTTCTCACATTTGATCATAAAATCACCCCCCATTCCCATCTTTGTATTTGACAGCAGATGCACGAGTATTGACTCTGTGAGTGCAAGTACAGCAAATAAGCTTTAAAATCGTCAGAACCAGTTTTCTTTCAATCTTTCACAAATGTCATGTTTTTTTTTCCAGCTCTGGTTATGTGATCAACTACATAATTTTACATCTGTGTAGTTCTTTTTGCCTCTCTCTCTTTATTTCACTGCATTTTTTAAAATTTTTAAATGTGTGAATGTTAGCAGATAGTGGGCAATGGTGCACTTTGGTGAGTGTCAAACCAACACTGTTGTCTTTTCATGGAATGTCTGGAAAAATATCTTGACAATAATCCTGAGATGGTTTTTAAACAGTGATTGGTTCAGAATGAAAACCTTAGCTGTCTTAAATATTTTGTGTAAAAAAAAAAATCAACAGTGTGTATGTGTGTGCGTGTTAATATATATTGTTGTATGTTAGCAAGGTTTTTTAAACAGCTTATTGCTAAATGTTTTCAAGTACTGCTGGCTCTAAACATTCAAACATTTTGTACAGTGGAAATGAGCATGAAGTAATTTTTCTAGTAGTTACAAACTGTATTTAAGGATATACATAATATTTATTCCCCATTGTCAACTACAAAAGGATTTCCAGGCCTCTAAGCGCTACATTCATCGTCGATAACTTGAAAATGCAAATTACAGGAATAATTTGGAAACCTTTGACATAAACAAGCAGCATAAAATGCAGCTGGTTAAACACAGCTGACATGAGATTGGTTTTATTAGAAACTGTTATGGCATACAAAATGTTTACATGTATTCAAAAGATCTTAGCCCTTGTAAAGCAAAATGTGATCAATGTTTTAAACCGGCATTTATGCAAAAGAAATATTTTCAGACAAAAAACTATGTATGGTACCTTTGTTCATGTCTTCTTTATATATATTTTTATTTTTTTGCACTTTAAAAGCATTAAATAAGTCCAAGAGTTGCACTTGCATAAAAGATGTCATTCTTCAAAATTATAGGTTAATATTTTACAGTGTAATAACTTTAAAGTTCTATTGTCATAAAAATGGTTAAATGGGAATAGTATGGAGAGGTTTTAATTGATCTAATCTAATACGATATCAGGATAGCTCCACCCTTCAGCACCATCATTACCAACATCTTTGACTTGTTATTTTCATTTACTTTCTTTGTGGTGAAATAACATCTTTCCAGTAATAATGGCCATTGCTTTTAACTTAATCTTACATGGTTCCTCATCAAAGAGTCTGAAATGGTTCTCTGAACCTAATTTTGTAACAACAGATTTTGTGAATTTCAGCTTTGTATTCTTTCAACACTGTATTTTAGGAGATATATATCCAGACATAGGAATACTCACACCATTTTTGGCTTAGCGTGAATCAAAGATACTCATTTATACTGACAGTTAATGTTCACACTCAGGTTCAGCCAGGTAATACTCTCCTATCATGCATACAAGCAGATCTAAGCTCATGGCAGCTACACATTACATTTACTAAATTTTCTTGAACGGTTAAACAATGAGCTGAAACTCACTACAAAGCTCTGTGAAGCCGAGGGGAGTTGCAGATCCATGTGCTAACTCTGTCTAGGTTCATCACCACCACTGTCACATTGTTTTCATTTTGTCATTTAATACACTGTTATTAAAATATCAATTATAGCCGCTTTAATATTCATCCTCTTCATTTTTTGTCGAAATGAAACATGTCAAAATCTGAAACTCAAAGTTCATTCTTGACCTTGGAAACAGCAGTTGAGAAAAATCTCACCACAAGGTCTGTTCGATTGAGCTTTCAGTTATATTGAATGATCTTCATGAGCAGATGGAGTTTGCTCAGTTGTCATAGAATTGTAGATCTTCAAATTTCCATTTTTTTCCTGAGGACTTTAAGAACTTGATGTCCATGTTAACTTAAAATCTAAGAATGAAGATCATGTGATATGATTGAAAGCTCCAGAACAGCTACTAAATGGACCTTGTGGTGAGATTGTTTTCTCAACTGCTGTGTCCAAGGTCAAAACTGAACTTTGAACCTCAGCTTTTAAGCCAACATAGATGAGAAGTCCTCAAAGTGCAAAAAAACCCCCCAATTCTACTATTCCGCGACAACTGGACGAACTCCATCTGCTGATGAAGATCATGTGACCTGATCAAAAGCCACAGAACTACTCAACGGATTCTGTGGTGAGATCTTTTCTAAACAAAGTTATTGATGTGTGGTATTGCAGCTTTGTTGAAATTTATTTGAAAACCTCCTTGTGTTGCTGCATTCAAGGACACAACAGTTTATGCGTTATGACTCCTTAATGGGCTCTATACAGTTCACCATCCTGAAGAGGATCTGGATCTGTGTAGTAAATCAAATCAAATCATTTATGAATTATTGCCAAAATGTCTATTAACATTTTATTAACAATTTAATTTACAAATTGTTGATTTTCATGGTTTTAATGGTCTAAAAATGATCACATTAATCACATTAATACCTGATTGCTTCATTCATGGATAGTATTTAAAAAGTGGCACATTGTTTAATACAATTTAAATCATGAAATCAACTTATTATACACCAATCTACATTTTCATTAATAAAACATTAGTTAACTGTTTGTTCATGGCGTATTTACTAATATAAAACATGACATTGTCAGTTTAAACATAAATTCACATAATTTCTGACAAATTTCTTTTGAAAACAGACATTTTAATTGATCCTTAAATGTGAAAAATGTCATATTACATCATTTACGTGTTATATAAGGAACTATTGCCACAAATTTCAATGATATATGAAATACAAATGATACAAAATGATATAAACATTAAGCAACACCTTGATAAATGAGTATTTTGTATAAAAACTATAATTAAACAATCTTAAAGTTGAGTCTACTGTAAAAATATAATCTATACAACTCTATTAGAAATATCCTTTTTGTGATTGTGACTGTTGCAGCCGTTTGCACAGACCGTGTTACTCTGTTACATTTGGTGCTTCCATCATCACAATCCAGCTCGTTGGCATTACCATTTTGTTTTATCTATCACCAAACACAAACTTGTAATGCCTGTTTCTACCTGTGTGAGCAGTACCTGCACATGTTTACAGTATCTGTACAGGTCAGACAGTGCACCCAGTGTCCAAGGTTTGAATCTGAACCTTATTGCTGGATAACCTTTCTTCTTTCATGTCACTGCTTTATTTAGTAGTATTTTAGTTTCAGTGACAATTTGAAATATAAGTTCTGTCAATCATAGTGACCTAAAAGCGACTCAAGTGTTCAATCTGTAGGGCTTATTTGGCAACTGTTTATCAATGTTACTTAACTCTAAATAGTTAAACCGCCTGGTTAAAACAAAACAGTACAAAAAAACAGAACCTTTTTCTTCAGATAAGTAACAATTTCAAATATCAAACATCAGTTTGAATTCGAGCATGGATGTTCGTTCATGATTTTATGGTCATGACGTTAATCGAAATTTTAAGGTCCACTTGCTAGAAGAGCTGAAACAACTAAGAGACTAATCAATTAGTCGATTGACAAACTACTAATTGGTAACTAATTAATTGTTTGTCATTTATCAAGCAACAACTCCAAACATTCTCTAGTTCCAGGTTCTCAGAGGTGAGGATTTGCTGGTTTTCTATGTTTTAGATGATTGTACCAGTACAATAATAAGAATGGGGGTTGTTGACACTTATCTGCACAAATCAAGACATCTGACGACGTCCCTTCGGGCTCTGGGAAATTGTGATGTGCATTTGTCACTATTTTCTGACACTTAAAAATGAAACAATTAATCGTCAAAAAAAAAAAAACAATAGCTCAACTGATGATGAAAATAATCATTAGGTGCAGCCCTACTTGCTGTCAGTGCTGTCAGTGATGGGAGGTCTGCACTTGCTGAATGAAAACCAAGGAGAAAACAAAAATTCCCTGTACAGTAAGTGGACCTTTGAGCTTAGATTTTCTTTTCATATTCTTGAAAATATCTCTGTAGAGTCAGCATTCAAACTCTGCAGTGCTTAATGAAGTGAAATCATAATAAATTTGAAGCCATTCCTTTACTGCAGTGATTCCCAACCAGGAGGTCAGGACCCGCTCAAGGGGTTGCAAGCTAAATCTGAGGGGTCACAAGATTATTATTAACAGGATGGACAAGCAGAAATAACATATTTCTGCTGCACAAAATTATGTTATTTTCAGACTTCCCTTTAATCTCTGTTTATATGTGAATTAATGAGTAATTTTAGATATTTCAAGCCTTTAAAAAAGTATTCAAAGAAAATTAGTTTTTGGTTAAACTGGTTGCACCCAACTGGTATACATACCGGTATGCAACCACTCATGGGGTGTCACAAGTAGACATTGTTTTAAGAGGTCAAACACCAAAAAGATTGGGAACCACTGCTTTAAAAATGAACTTGGAGTAGGACCACTGGATTGAGGGCAAGCATTTTCCTTATGCCTCACAGTGTTTGAGGCATCTGAAGCTGCTCCAGTTTGTCTCTAGGACACCATGCTGTCAGGAGATAAGGTCAAGTCGAGCAGTTCAAGAGATTTCTTCTCTGATTTGTTCGAGGAAGGGTCTTCAGCTGGAGTACATAAGATGGAGATCCTCTAACAAAGAAGAATATAGGTTTTAATAAAAATAATAATAAAAAAAAAAAAACAAACAAAAAGCTTTTTGGAGGCATGTTGACCCATTTACATATACAAACAGCTTACCTGTCGCAGTGTACCAGGAGTGACGCAAACTTTGTACACCATCATGAGAGGAACAATGAGTGTAGAGGAGAGAGTGAACCACCAGCCAAGAGCATAGCCCCACCATGGATACTCAGTTGTGTTGTTGAACTTCAGAGGAGTGTATTTGACCAAAGAGAAAACAAACGTTCCCTGAAAATAGTCATGAAGAAAGTGGTTCAAGTCTTGGGAAGACAATTTACAAAATGCTATAAAGGTACCCATGAATCACCCCAAGCTACAAAGGAGTGAAAGTAAAACCATCTAAATTTAACAATTAGGGCTAAATCAACATGTAATTGATAATGGTAACTTGTTAAAGGAAACCTCTTCTTCAAAAAAGTTGATTGATTCAAGTTTTGCCTGGACTGATGAACAGCCCTGGATGCTGTCAGAGTTTAAGCCAACATTAGCATCTTTGTCCTCTTTATTGGATTTGGGGAAGTTTACACGCCAGCAACCCCAGCCAAACTTGTTATCCGACATAGTGTTCACCAAACACATCGGTTAGTCTTTGTAATAAAACCCTTTTCTCTTTTAAAATTAACAGTGAAAACATACTGTTTGAAAATACAAACACTGCAACTCACCATGCATATTACTGGAGTGACATATTTCAAACAATGCTTAATCAGGGGAAAAGGCTTGTATCCAATCATGTCCTCTATGTTTTCATAAAACCGGTCTGCACCTGTAAGTAGATGGAAACGCTTAGGTGAGCGACTTCAGTGTCACAGTGAAGAAACCACGGACATTCCTCTTGTTCATTAACTCACCGTAAACCCAGCCAATACACACTGACTGCAATGTGGCAAAGAGAAGCAGAGTCATCCCACTGCAGGCGTAGTAGTCAAACAACTGAAAGATGTACAGTCCACCCTGTGTGTCAGACGGGATGTCAGTTAGCTGCTGTGTTATGGTCTTTTAACGTAAGAAAAAAAAAAGGTTATTGTAAAAGACGTGATGTGACATTTTAATTTTGATCTTACTTCTGTAACCATCACAAGGCCGATGAAGAAACTAACAACAGAGATAGCGAGCAGAAGAAGTTTACGTCGATGGCCAATGTGGAAGAAGGAAGGATTCATGTCAGAAATTGCTGTTACGATAGCTTCCAGACCTACAAACTGAAACACAGACCTCCCAGTTACACAACAACTCTACACATGCTGCACACACACATACATACAAACTGTGCAGAGATGATTTCATAACAATTTAGTAAGTACTCTGGGAGTGCATACCTCTGCCAAGGTTGCATAATCCTCTAATCTAATTACATTTTTTAATAATGATAAAGATACGATTTTTAAAATTTGCCTCCAGATCCAGATCTGCATCAAAATACACAAAGTGACAAAAAGTCATGGGATACATGAGGCAGATTTTTTGAAGTGCAGTAGTTCGTGATAATAATGAACTATGTTAAGAAAGCCTTTCAAAATGTCCTGCATCTGAACCTTAATCTGAATCTACACCACGACATGATTACTCATTCCCAGGCCCATTGCTGAATTTATCGAAACTTCTTGAAATCTGTTGGCTAGTTTTTGAGGTATTCTGTTAACTAACACACAAACAGAACCAAAAACATAACTTTCTTGATAGAGGTAATAAATTGATCAATTTTCAAAAATGTAAGACACCCACAGACTTCAAACCAAGAGCCGAAGATCAAAAGCCAAACCTCCAACAAGTTCATAAACCCTGTTATGCAATATAGGCATCGCAAAGTTTGTTTTGTCCACGTCATCCTGAACAAAGTTCATTCATAATTTTATTTCATGATCATTAAAGCTGCTGCTGTATTGATTCTCTCACTTCTGAAGAAGAGTCAGCTCACCTCACTGTCCAGTCCCAGCAGGATGATCATAATGAAAAAGAATATCGCCCAGAGCTGAGGAAAAGGCATCATGGCGACTGCTCGAGGGTAGGCAATGAACGCCAAGCCAGGACCTGCAGTGAGAATGAGATGGTCAAAAGAAATAATGGACATCTGGTTATTTTCCTGCTATTGAGTCAAAATATTTCACTTTTATGGCCTAAAACTACAATGCTCAGTAATTTAATGGCTCATTAATTCCTTGATTTATCTTCTTAATTGTAACATTTTCTATATTCTCACCTGACTCGGCCACTTTTGATATGTCTGTGTTCTGCTCATATGCCATGAATCCAAGCGCAGAAAAGATGGCAAAGCCGGCTACAAAACTGGTCCCACTGTTCAGAAGGCACAAGTAAACACAGTCCCTAAAAACAACAAGACAAAAAGACATTTTATACTCCGTTATTTTGTGTTAAATGGATAAAACTTTAGCATTTTTCTTTCTGTATATGTGACTCACATCATAAACGGGCCCAACAAGGCATTTTTGGCGTGACTACTGAACCACTAGAAATATTTTTGGAGGAAACTATACTTCAACATGATGGGGTTCCTTTTGTTTAAACTACTGAGAAATATTTTGCCTAAAATGGGCAGTGAAGAGGCTCAGCTGTGCTGGCCAACGTCTCAAAGGGTCTTTTGTATCTTCAGCGGTGACGCTTGGAAACAGCTTCATTCTGACACAAGTCTCTGAGGCGTATTTTGAAATTTAGTTCTGTCTCACATGTGATAAAACTTTTGTTTGTCGTTTTTGTATAATTTTGTATAATTCTTGTCTCAAACTCTAGTGCTTATTAAATCACTGGCCTACTGAAGCTGCTACCTGGGCAACACTGTTGGAAAGTGCTCTTTCTTTTTGTGTATGTTTTGTGTGCACAGAAACTGAAAAACACATAATAGATATATCAAACTTACTTGTAACAGTTATTGTTGTACTTATTGTAACTGCCAAGTGCAGTTAGACAGCCAATGCAAATAGCATAGGAATAAAATATCTGTGTGCCAGCATCCATCCACACCTGCAAGACAGATAAAGGACATGTTTTCATCTACAATAAATTACATATGAAAGGCTTTTACTGTGTGTTGCAACTCTACAGTGAATCTAGACAGAACCCCGTCATGAACATTTGCTAATGTTTTACACTGCTGCCGACTTTGGTGACATCAGCAAAGCTTGACAATATAGTTTCACTGAAAATCGTGACACCATTGACAGTAAAACCATGTATGAGTAACCGATCCTTTGAACCTGAACCATGAATCCCCCTTCACTTTCCACTAAAGTAGCTTTGTGTATTCATGTGTCATATTATACTAAATGTTCTGTACATGTTTGCTCCAGCACTTCATTTAAGCTACATTATTTTTCAATTTAATGTAAAAATATAATGGAATCCAACAAATGTATATGCATTTCTGTATAATTCAGCTTTATATCTTTGGAAACTTCAAATAAACTGCTGTGTTTGAGTTATGCTTGTCCAAACAACATGTGTAATGAAGAGGCAGTAGGTTCAGAGCAGTAGTGAAGTCTGCTCGTACCTGTGGATCAGCGAGGCGGGATGGATCTGGGTAGAGGTAGAACTTGATCCCATCTACGGCCCCAGGCAACGTGAGTCCACGAACAAGCAACACCACCAGCATCACATATGGAAATGTGGCAGTAAAGTAAACTACCTGTGGGAGAGCCATTGTGAGGGTTTATTTGTTGCAAAATTGTGGACATCGATATCTGTGTTGTCAGAATGGATGATGTGTGGTCACAGTCCTACCAAGCTCCAGAAGTGATATTCAACTTTGCTTTATTTCACTTGGTTTGAGGCACTGTAGCATAATATATCAAACACATAATAATCCTCAGTTACACTGGATTCTGTAGAGAAGTCTGAGAATGAAACACACTTCACCACCCCAAAGCCTAAAGGTGCAGGCACTTTATTAAAAACACATATTGTAGCTTTGGATTAAGAGAGGAATCTCTTAATTGAAAGTCTACAGCCACACTAGCAGCTCTATGAGGCTGTACTTAGGCACAGCAGCGTTTTGAGCTAAACACTAATGTCAGCATGCTGACATGCTAACAATGACAATATTAACATGCAGGTGTTTAGCAGTTAATGTTTACCATGTTCACCTTCTAAATTTACAGTGTTAGCATGCTAACATTTGCTAATTAGCACAAAACAAGAAGCACAGCTGAGGCAGATGGGTATGTTAGTAGTTTTGCGGGTATTTGGTCATAAACCAAAGTATTGGACAAAGTGAAATTTTGACCTGATGTTGGTGGGAGATAGTAGTGAAGTAGTGGGATCACATGTGGTTACAATTCCTACTTGAGGGGGACATGAAAATGTGCATCAGATTTCAGTGTAATTCATCCAGTAGTTGAGATATTTCACTCAAACCACAAATGTCAACCTCATGGTGGTGCTAGATGAAAAGGATCTGAAATGAATTTAAAGCTTTGAGATATTTCAGTCTGGAACAAAGCGGTGGACCGGCTGTCAGAGTGACATTGCTATCCCAGCATGGCCGACAAAAAATGATTTATGACACCTGACAGCAGCTTCAGTGGTGAATGATGAGCAATTAGCTGAAGTCCCATGTCATCGCTGCCTCACTCACTCACACTGTTCTTCCTGTAAACTTTTGACACCAGTATGCTGAAAACATTTATGATCAACCATGAACTTTGTACAAGAACATCTGTTCTCAATTTGTAATTAATTAATTAATTGTAGCCACAGAGGCATCGTATCTTCCAAAGTAATATGACTGCAGTGTTTTTGAAGAGCAGAAGAGAATGTTTGGCTGCTAAAAGTACTGTTATCCCATTCCTAATGCGTTGTCCTTCAACAGTTTAAAATTTGCTTGGTACTTTGCATACAGCATGAACAATGCTTAAGTCCTTGTCCTACCTTTCCTGTGGACTTCACTCCTCTCCAGACACAAAAGTAACAGATGATCCAGGACAACAGAAGACACAGAGCCAACTCCCATCGTATGCTGCCCAACTCATGAACACTTCCTGTGACATTCAAAATTCTTCTCCTGCAAATCACATTTTCATTTATAATTCATTATAAATGATTCATTATAATTCAGAGCTTATTGTCATATTTGAATTTCTGATTTTTGGATTTAGTTTTCATACTCACTCCCAAAACTCTCTCACTGGTGATGTTGCATTTTCGGCTAAAGTCCAGTTGAAATGATCAGCCCTCCGATCAAACTCCACACAGGTCTCTGTTGCAGTGGAACACAGATTGTTTTAAACAAGGCATTCAAAGACAAAAAGCCTTCAAACCTTTAGCAGAGACAACCTATTGTACTCCTAGCGTATCCCTTTTTCTTTTTATTCCTGCATGTAAATTGAGCTAGTATTTTATTTGTATTTGTGTGCATTTATTTTTACTTATAAAATTGAATGGGAGACATTTCCATATAGCCTATAATAAATGGATTAAAATAACATTGTACAGTAATTTGTTATATGTGAAGGAGGAATGTTCCTCTTTGTTCACCTAATGTGAACATCTTGTACAACAGTTTGGAAGCCAATCGTGGTTTCTTACGCAATCTAAACAAGTGTTATGTGGAAACGCGAAACCTCCAGCACAAATACACTGAGAATTAATTTTTCAGTGAAGTAGGAGACATCTTGTGTCTGGAGGGGATCTTTAAGTATATTACATAAGTTGAACGCCACCACACAAACCCGACCCATCAAGATTTAAAATGTTTCCATCAGCTGGACTTTACACTCAAAACCAGACCCTCAAATGTGCAACAAATCTGATTAATCTCTAAAGCACCCAGTAATATGACACCTAACACAATGATGATGATCAATCAGTAACATGATGATTTCCCTAAACTTTGTGCGAATGCAATGAGTCATTATTGCACTAAAGATTCATAATAATCTAGTTATTTGTTTGTTTACGTGTGTGTTTATTCAGTCAGATCACATATTGGGACCTACCTGTGTTCCAGCTGTTTCTGCAACTCGCCCAGGGAAGTTCAGAGCTGAAAGAGAAGAAGAGATACAGGAAAGCCCAGGCCAATATGATGATGTAATAGATGCTGGAGTATAAAACCACCACCTGACTGCCGTAACCCATCCCTGGAAACAAACAAACAAACAAACAAACAAAAAGTCTTTAAATTAGAAGCTCAACACTTGAAAGTAAACATCTAATTATGGCTGTCAAATAGTTTTAGAATAAATTGAAGAAACAAACTGAATCCAGATACTGTGATGCCTTGTTATTGAGCTGTTTTTTGTGCCAAAATATCAAAGACTAGTTTAATTAATTATACATAAACCAGCGAATTATAAAGTGATTAAACAAACAAATACAATAATAGTAATAAGATTTATAAGTTAATATGAAATAATAATGTAAAAATAAATATAAAACATTTGGAACAGAAAATAAAAAATGTAATAAAAAAGGAAATTATTGCAGTAATTACAGTGATTAAATATGCAAAAATTATTATTCAATTCAATTATCAATTAAATATTATAATAATGTAATTTAAAGGCCATCAATATGAAACAATATTATGTTTTACTGTTCTACTGTTGTAAATTTACTAAAGATGTGTTTGCTTGACTGCATGTGAACATGAGAAAGATAAACATCAATTTTTGTAACTCACTCAGCCGAATGTGATAGCTCACATGAGGCAATATTTAACCAATGTGATCCAAAGACAAGACAAAATACTTCTTGATTATGGGTGTAAAGGTTTGTTGGGTTTCATAGAAAAGATGGTGTAAAACTAGGCAAACAAGTTTTATTTTTAATAATTTCCCTGCTAAAGAATCTGAGCAGCATACATGTTAAACATAAAAAAACATAAATTAACAAGTGGGGAATACACTTCATTTGCATGAAACACACCTGAGACAAATGTTCACCTGTAATTCCTGAGATTCCTTTGTTAATGTCAAGACTTGTACAGACTCATATCTTTAAGAAGAATTTTTACCAACATCTGTTATTCTGTCTGTTTTACAGGTGGCCTAATGACTTCACATATCACATGTCACACAAAACTCAGAAAGACAGAAGATCCAACCACTGGTCATCATATTTGTGACAAATTAAGAAAATATCTGCTGTCATTACATAATTCATAAACAGATTCTTACATTTCCTGCAGCAACTGTAGAAAAATGTGAGGGCTTTGTGCACCTCATATTTACAGTTTTCTTTATAACTTTGTCATTTTTTGACCAGGTCATACAGTACACATGCTCACATGCTGTATGTCACTGAGGTTTGACTTATAGGTGTTTTTTCTCAACAGATGACAATTAAGAATCCAGGCCTGTTGTATTGCTGTCTACAAAGCATTACTGATATACACATCAGAAAACATTTAAAACTCAAATGTAATAGAAAAATCAAAGTCCATCAATTTCAGACTAACGGCAGGTTTCAATTTTGGTGGCAGGGCTACCATTCTGTTAATTATTAAATCACAGACTGTCCCTTTAATAATTTAATGTCATGTGTTCTACTTAAAAAATATCTCCACCTATCTTATATGTTAAAATACTGGTATTTATTTGATTTCACGTGGATACTCCGATAGTAATTCTAGATCTTTACCTTCAAAAAGGGGACAAATTTTCCTCCAGCAGGTGATACTTCCCTGTTTGGTGTACTGGCCGAGAGACGTCTCCAGGAGAAACAGGGGGATGCCGCAGGTAAAGAGGAAGAGTACATAAGGGATGAAGAACACCCCTTGGGAAAAAGGAGAGTTACACCACATAAGTTGTTTGTAAGCTGAACCCTTTTGCGTTGAGCATGAGAGAGCTCAATTATTAGTAAAAGGCTAACCCTACGTCTAATCTCCAATAATGTCTGACTCATGCACTCAGATTGACAAAACTGAAATAAACATAGCTCATTTTCCAACATCTATTCAGTCTGGGCAAGTTTCATTTGGAAACGTCTGTTGTGTTGTTGTGTATCTGTGTGTGGTTTCTGTATCAGCAGTGTGTTTCTTTATGACACCTATGTGTTGTCAAATTGGTAAAAGTTTCTTAATTTGTGTTTAGCTACCTGCAACATATGTGATATTAAAGTGGTAGAGATTTTTCATTTACTTTACTTTTTGTCTGTTTGCTTGTGATTTCTCTCTTGGCTACTGAACAACAACTTCACAGGTGTGAAGTTATTGTACAGTGGCAGGGTGTGATTTGTTTTGCTAGGTTGCAGAACAAGTAGTATTAGTATTAGTATGTAGTCTGGGAGTAGGTACACTTTAGAAAAGAGGGAGACTTTTTTCAAGTCTTGAGTATCACAAATTAAGGTAATATTTACATAGTAGTTCGGAATTGAGATTTTGGCTGATACTTAGACAAACATCATTATGATAACAAAACATCTTGCTTTTGCGGCTTTCAATCACAACTCAATATTTATTTCTTGCTGCCATCAAGCGCTATCACAGTTTGAGTTGTTTTAAACATTCTGCACGTGTACTTTTGAAAAAAAGTAGCTGCTTTTTTCAGGGTTGTTCTTAATTTCTTTGAATATAATGAAACTCACCTCCTCCATTTTTGTAGCACAGGTAAGGGAACCTCCACACATTTCCTAGGCCTATGATTTGTCCTGCAACAGCCAAGAGGAACTCAATTTTGCTGGACCACTGTCCTCTCGTCAGGGTCTTGGGTGCAGGATGGGCTGTGGCCATGTCCAGCCTGAACTTGACCTCTGGACCATAAGGCTCATTCATTGCACTGTAATGAGATAAAGGTACAAGAATTTCAATGTTCACAATATGGTTAACATCATTTTTTAAACTATGTAGCATTTGTGTATTAATTGTAATTATTTATGTTATTTGTGGATTTAAAAAAAAAAAAAAATTTTTCAGTAGCAAATGGTGACTGAAGAACATATTCTCACTATTTACACATCACTTTTCAGTATCAAGTAAACAATGTAACCACTAACCACAGCAGGGATATTGACGTATATTAATCTTCACAATCCGCACAATGCCAGCAGTCTTACAGCATTAGGTCAACAGAGGGTCAGTGCTGCTTGGCATGAGGATATTTCTTCCATCAATGTTGCTTTTGTGTTGCTGCCTTGGATTTGATGTGGGAGTGAAGCAAATAGACTGGAAAATATGTGTGCTACTACATTACTGTTTGTTTTTTTTATTGTGACCAAGAGACATACTGAGCAGGACATTTTATAGCCTTAAAATCAATGCGTCAGTGCTCTCTGAATGACCTCAAACCTAGTTTGGCTTTCTGTACAGCAATTTCTTGTTACCTATCGGCCAACATGTATGCTGATATATCTACAATCAGCTAATATCGGCGATATAACAGCCTGGCTGATTTATCTTCCAAGCTCAGATCATAAAAATTTTAGATAATCTGGATTTACAGAAATGTATTAATGGACCTTTGAATAACAACCCTGTCAAAGGTGGAATAGATTGGAATAGCAGTAATAATTATTGTTATGTTTGGGGTGTTTTAAATGAAAAAAAGGTCTGAAGGTTTTTATTGCATCATTTGTAATGACTTTGTGCAGAAAGTAAGTCACCATATGGTCATCTTTGACATTAGTATAATGTGGGATTGGAAAAACTCAAACTGGAACTGGTAAAATGGGAATGACTGCTGTGAAAACATAATGTACACAGTCTGGTCTAAACATGATTTAATTTAAAGGTAATAATTTCAAAATAATTTGATTTAGATTTTTTTTTTATTCATAATTTCATCATTATGTCATTATCAAGTCTTTGATAAACTTGGTTAATGATTCAGCCCCATAAGAGCGTGGTGTCATGAAATGAGCCTGTCCGATATGTGCCTGTCATTTGCCCACCCCAACATTATTACAAGCAAACATGACTGAAAAACAGGCACAGTGTTTTGGAAATTTAAAAAGAAAGTCCAACCAAATATTTGGGATTATGAAACACTCACCGTTTGTACCCAACGAGTTTGTAGTTTGATTTTGATTCACAGAGAACTGAGGCTGTTGTCAACCTCAGTTGATGTTGGTAACTATTCAGTATTCAGTCATAAGTAGGTATTCATGACTTTAGCTTACCTTCATGACACACACCCCCAGGCCTAAACTGTACAAACAACATATGTGTTATTTTATAATTGAGGTGCTATGCAGTAAACAGTAGGTGTACACGCTAATTTATAATTCAGAGTTTACTGGGCAGTAAAAGGCCGCGTCATATGGAAAGCATTACACAAAGTCTGTAATGTGTTTCTAAAGAGAAAGTAAGCCGGGTTTGAACTTCTCTCTCAAGATTTCTTTTTTCATTCTTCACACAATTACTTCTTGTTGTGGTGAGCCATTTAGGCAGCAGGGAGAGGACCCAAACGCAGACAGATGCAGGCAGGAAGGCGGAAGAAGTCCAAAGATTTATTAATTCAAAAATAAACTTACAAAAAAAACCACAGGAACAGACACGCAGGGAATCGCTAGAAGCATGACATCGCAAGGAATCGAACACAGGAAACACACATCAATGACTCAACACTAAACAAAGGAAAGGGACCCGTATATATAGACAAGGAGACAACGAGGGAAACAGAAACAGGTGAGCAGAAGACACAGGTGAACCTAATCAAAATGGCGGGAAAACAGAACAATGACAGGAAGTAAAGAGGCACACATGAACACAAGACCAGGAGTTTCAAAATAAAAAAGGAAACAAGAGTCCTTCGTGGACCATGACAGTACCCCCCCCCCCCTTAAGGGACGGATCCCAGACGTGGGGGTGGACAGGACTCCTCAGGCGGATGGCCTGGAGGACAACCAGACGTGGGGAGCCACTTGGGAGGACGGCCCAGGGGTAGGGCAGAGGCCAAACCAGACCTCCCAGGCGGACGGCCTGGAGGCAGGACAGAGACTGGACAGGACCCCTCGGGCGGACGGCCCGGAGGCAGGACAGAGACTGGACAGGACCTCCCGGGCGGACGGCCCGGAGGCAGGACAGAGACTGGACAGGACCCTTCCAGGCGGACGGCCCAGAGGCGGGGAAGAAACCGGACAGGACCTCCCAGGCGGACGGCCTGGAGGCGGGGCAGAAACCGGACAGGACCTCCCAGGCGGACGGCCTGGAGGGCAACCAGACCCGGGGAACAGCTCGGGAGACCGGCTACCTGGAGGCCGGACGGGATGCCGGCGGCGGCGAAGGAGCCGCTCTGGAGGCCGGCGACGAGGAAGGAACCGCTCTGGAGGCCGGCGACGAGGAAGGAACCGCTCTGGAGGCCGGACAGGGTGTCGGCGGCGACGAGGAAGGAGCGGCTCTGGAGGCCGGGCTGGAGGCTGGCAACGGGCAGGAGGCTGGCGACGACGAGGAAGGAGCCGCTCTGGAGGCCGGCGACGGGGACCGAGTCGCGCTGCAGGAGCTGGCACTGGAGGCTGCAGCTGGGCAGGAGCTGGCACTGGAGGCTGCAGCTGGGCGAGAACAGGCACTGGAGGCTGCAGCTGGGCGAGAACAGGCACTGGAGGCTGCTGCTCGACGGGAACAGGCACTGGAGGCTGCTGCTCGACGGGAACAGGCGCCGGAGGCTGTTGAGGCTGCAGCTCGACGGGAGCAGGCGCCGGAGGCTGCTGAGGCCGACAGCTAGGCTGCTGGGGCACCTGAGGTGGCAGCCGGACGGGCGCAGGAAGCTGAGGCTGCAGCGGCAGCTGGACGAACACTGGAGGAGGAGGAGGCTGTGGCTGCAGCTGGGCGAGAACAGGCACTGGAGGCTGCAGCTGGGCGAGAACAGGCACTGGAGGCTGCTGCTCGACGGGAACAGGCACTGGAGGCTGCTGCTCGACGGGAACAGGCACTGGAGGCTGCTGCTCGGCGGGAACAGGCGGTGGAGGCTGCAGCTCGACGGGAGCAGGTGCCGGAGGCTGCTGAGGCCGACAGCTAGGCTGCTGGGGCACCTGAGGTGGCAGTCGGACGGGCGCAGGAAGCTGAGGCTGCGGCGGCAGCTGGACGAACACTGGAGGAGGAGGCTGCGGCGGCAGCTCAGTGGACAATGGAGACTGCGACTGCAGCTGGACAAGCACTGGAGACTGCGGCGGCCGCTGGTCCGGAACAGGCACAGGAGGCTGCGGCGGCGGAGGCCGCTGGACGGGCACTGGAGACTGCGGCGGCGGAGGCCGCTGGATGGGCACTGGCTCAAAAGCACTGGCTTTTGAGTGTGGCCGTTTTAAGCACTATTGCCTTCAGACATGGTTGTACGATACAAATTAGTTTGTTTCGATCATACCTGGGCCTTAAATTGTGTGTTTTTTCTATGTCTTTTTGACATAATGAGGTAAGACAAAAGACATTTCAGTGGGATTGCAACCCGATTACACATATCTAGAGCAGTATCCCTACACATTAGACCCTCCTGTTTCTGTTCACTAGAGAAATTCCTCCCCTTGGTGTGAGGTTCAAACCCGGGAAAAGATGGTACCACTGCTCCAAAGCTTATGGCATAACTGTGATGTTTATCATCTATTCAGTTCATGTCCTATAAATGGTGTCATTGTTGTCCTGGAAGACAACAGAACTGCTCAAGATAGGAAGAGTATGTTCACTCACAATGGGTGTCATTCATTAATATTTACAATATAGAAAATATCTTATTTTGTGATTTTTCAAATATAATTTCTATTAAGCCATGTTGCAGGAACACATTCCTATTTAGGACTTCAGGATTTATTGTTGTTGTTAATGGCTTGTAGAACAGGTTTGTGTTTCAATGTCCACAGACAAATCTAAACATCACTTATACTAAGTAAAAAATGGTTGCAGCAAAACTTGTCATAGGTTATAATATGGTTATAATATGGTCATATCCAGTCCTTAACACAAATATGAACAAAACAATAGCCACAGAAAACCAAATCATGGAATCTGAGACAAATCATTGCATTTGGTTGGCAGTTACCATGAAATAAAGACCAGATGTTTTACTGTGACGACTGCTTGAAAATACTGTAGGCATCCTTATAGGTGAAGAGAGGACAGATTACAGAATGAAACACACAGCAACAAACTCAAACCTGGTGGGGATTCAGTATCTCAAGGACTGCTGCAGAAGGAGACACTACTTTAACCACAAGACTAACTGTCATCCAAATATTTCTTCACTTGTCTGGCGTACTGGAACTGTCTACTAGAATGTCAACAAGGTTGTGAGGTTTTAAGCCAATAATTTGTAATATTTGTCAAAATTCTTTAGAGCTTAGAAAAACATTTTTATTTTATTTTTTGCGTGTAATATCATCTCAGCAAAGTCAAGAGTAAGGGAAAGAGACACTAATGGCCTCATGTTGTGGGACAAACACTGTCAAAGCCAACCAGGCAAGGAAAAAACAATCATTGGTGTTTACACCGGGTGAGAAACTTTCACTGATGGATGGCCACCATCTTAAAACACAGTACAGGTGGCTGAGATCTTTCAATATTAACTACTTACAAAGTAAAAGGTTCATATACACGGTTCATATTTGAAATCATTCCTATTTCAAGTGTCATCAGTTTCTCTTTGAGAGATGCAAAATAACTAACAGGAAATGAGGAAACATCGGACGTCCACTAAACTGTGACTTTGGAATGTCACTACAAGTTAAACTTCACAAATAGAAAGCAAAATGTCTTTCTTAAGATTAATTACTCATTTTTTCCAAGATCTTTCTGGAGCTGTTTCACCACCACTAACCACTAACATTTATTTTGATTTTTTTCCAGCTATGAGCAGGTCTTCCATTTCCTTTGTGCACTGCATTGTGGGAGAATAATGCATTGTATAGGCCAGTGTGACCACATTATATTCTAGAAACCTACTTAGAATTAGTATGCAGTGTGGATTTGGGGCACACTGCAAGCGTCTACAGCCAAGCTAGCAGCTCTGAGAGGCTTTACTTTGACAAAGCTGTGCTTTGAGCTAAATGCTAACATCAGCATGCTCACAGTGACAATGTTCACATGCTGGTGTTTAGCAGGTATAATGTTTACCATGTTCACCATCCTAGTTTAGCATGTTAGCATGCTAACATTTGCTAATTAGCTGTACAGCTGAGGCTAATGGGAATGTCATTAGTTTTGCAGGGATCTGGTCATAAACCAAAGCATTGGACAAATTCAAATGTTGACCTGCTTGTGGCACAAGATCACCAACATCAGCCGGGTTCATCTGCTGGGGAACATGAATTTCTCTACAGCATTTCATAGCAATCCAACAATTGTTGATATATTTCCGTCTGGACCAAAGTGGTGGACTGACTGACACAGCCATGCCTCTACTAAAAAGTTTTTTGTTTTGTTTTGTTTTGTTTATTTTGTCTGGCTGAGGCTAGTGGAACAGATATGATATCGCAAATTAGCTGCACATGAATGTAAGGAGGCAGCATGACCAGACGATAAGGTTCTTTGCACCAGACTCACTGTAGGCTACCAATCAGATCATTTCCATCTGAACTGATCATCACAAAACTTTCAGGAGCCTGGTGGAAAATTACCAGTTGAACAAGTATGGACAACAGACAAGTGGTTAAATATGAGGAGGCAAGACTCATCAAGTGCAACTGCTCAATTATTTATGGGGATTTTATACACTGGCACACTGTAATGTTTTTGTTCTACATGTGACCAAACCTTGAGAAACTTGGCAGTGTAAGGAATAGTTGTTGTCACATCTGCTGGTTTCTTTTTTTATCCCAGTCCACCACCGACAGGGAAGTGTGTGCTCAGTGGTATTTTGTTTTCTGTTTTTGTTTTGATTATTTGAACACCATTTTGTTGTTAGCATTCCTTAACTCCATTCTGTTCTGCTGTTTAATAATGTCAATAGCTGTTTTGCTTTTAGGATATCAGATGCTTAAAAATGAAAACACTTTTAAGAATGTATGCATAAAGCTTGTATTTTCTGAAATGCATTTATTTAATATCAGTCAAATTTAAAGAGTTAAGAGTTTGTTGTTATGCAGTCTGTTCAAATATTTTCACAAGAGAAATGCATTTGTTTAAAACAATGTGAGCGTTTAGCTGCAATGATCACAGCCTGAGGTGTTAAACTAAACAAGGGAAATAGCTGCTCTCACTGCAGCGTAGCCTGTAACCTTTGGCCTACATAATACAGCCACAAGCACCAAGCATACAGTCAACCACAAAAGCCCAGCTATCACTAATCTACAAAGATACCGTTTGTTTCCTGCTCAAGAAATGAAACCACAGTAGAGTACACTCGCAATTCATACAAAGGACAAACAAAGACAGAAAAAAGCTGCTTGTGACCTTAAGGGAAAGGGATTGGTAAAGAGTACCTGAGAAAGGTTGCTTCACGTCAGTAGTTTGTGGTTCTGTGTTGTGCTTCCATTTATTCCTACGTGGGATTCATCTGGTGCCTTTTGGGGAAAATACAAGTCTAGATCCCCCCCGTCTCCCCTGGACAAATGTTCTTCTTAGCTCTGACCATGAGTGAGCCCATGAGAGGAGATTTGAGAGAGCTGTGTTTGTATGACAATGAGGGAGAGAAAAAGGGCAAGAGAGACAGAGTGAGAGAGGAGGGGGCGGGGATGATATGTGTTTCTGAATGAGCCACTTAAAGGCGGAGACTGTTGAAGTAGGCCACATGGTCTCACAGCAAAGCGGATGGGATTTGCACAGTAGCAAGCAGGCAGCATGGCTTTGTGGTTGGCAATGTAGGTCATCAGTATGTCCACCACTGTGGTCCGGAAAGAGACATCTGAACAACTATCGTGATCCACAGAGGATGAAACCATTTGTTTAATTTAGCGCCACCAGCAGGTTGACATTTTTGTTTTTTAGTGAAATGTCTTAACAATGAAATGAATGGATATAACCATTATTCCCAGAGGGTGAATCCTAATAACTCTAGTGATACATTCATTTTTCATCATGAGCAATCATCAGGTAATTTGTAAAAAGTTGTCCAGTTCTGCAAAACTAATGACATTCCCATCAGCCTCAGCTCTACTTTGTGTTTTGTGCAATGAACTGTTGGTAAATGTTACCAATTACCAATAAAGATGATGAATAATATACCTGCTAAACACAGGCATGTTAGCATTGTCATGGTGAGCATGTTGGCATTCTGATTTTAGCATTTAGCTCAAAGCACCGCTGTGCCTTTCAGTAAAGCCTTACAGAGCCGGAAGCGAGCAATTTTCTTTGCAAGCTGTTGTGGGATTCCATGTGATGCAGAACTGAATGGCGACGTGGATGGGGTCAAAAGTTGAAAAATGACTTCATGCAAATTAGGGCAAAATCGCCTAGAAGCTTTGTAGTGACTTGTCACAAAACTAACAAAGACGCAGTCTTTATCTGCTGTGGAGGAGAGGATCATTATTGAAGATTACAGATACAAATGAAAACACTGCTTGGTACAAAGTCACAGAAATGGTTGAAGAACGTTGCAGTTTGCTTATTTACACAATGTTTGCCAACAAGCAAACTACTCACCAGCTTGCGAGCACTGACACTCTCACAGCAACGAGAAAAAAGTGGTTGATGTGATGATGTGGTATTTATTCACTTATTCACTTTTAGTATTGTTAGTGATGAACCATTCTTGTATTGCTAACCCTGAATAAACTGAAACTGGAGAAGTTTAGCATTTGGGATGTACAGAGCTGGGGCTAGGGTGTGTTGGGCTTAGTTTAGCATAAAGACTGCAAGCAGGAAGGAAAACTAGCCTGGATTTCTCCAAAGTTAAAAAATACACCTACCAACACCTCTAAATCTTACTCATTACATGGTATCTAATTTGTTTAATCTGTACATAAACAGAAAAATAAAAATTACAATTTGGCATTTCAGGGGGAATTACATGATGGAGCTACATATTTCTTGATGAGCAACAGTTTATATCCGTCTGCCCAGTGCTTTTGTGGAGTGTTTCTGGCCATAGTGCGGGTTGCCAGATACAGGATTTTGCACACAGTCACTGCGCCTGACTGTTGGTCCCCAAGAAATAGTTCCAGCATGTAAATCCCCCTAAAAGAAATGCAAATTGTAATTTTTTACATCTGATTATATTGATTAAACAAACTTTACAAATTTTAACTCTCCTGTTATCCTCAAATTTTCTAGCTTTTAGATTATGTTGTGTTATGAATCAAATGCTGATTTTATGTCTTGGGCATGGCTGACAGCGTACCTGTTGGGGCCTGGAACCACTATCATATTAGCAGCACTCTAACTTTTCATTTTTGGAAGGTAACATGTCCACTCTTGCAGGCTAAGAAAGAACAGAATCTGCTGGTGGCTGAGAAGCAACAGGAGGATCAACCCCAAGGGTCTCATTCTCATCAGAGGAGGATGCCTCACAATCAGGGTCCTCCTCAACAGTATCCTCAGTCTCAGACACATTCTCCTCTATGTCACTTTCACTGTCAAAGAGCTGTGACAAAACCTGGCAGAAAACCTTTGCTTAGAGGTCATTTTCAATTGAGAAAGAGCATAAAGAGAGAGCACACAGAGCACCAAGAGACATGGTTTAGAAGGCTGCTGTGCAAGCTTTTACATGTTTGCCCAAACTATCAGGGGTTCTTGCATTACTACAGGTATGGTTATGTTAGGTTAGGGCCCTAAAGCAGAGGGAAGTTTTTTGAACATTATAAAATTGCATGTGATAGTGACCTCAATATCAGCCAAAACAACCTAAACAAATGTTTGTAAAATATTAATATTTCTTATGTTTTATACTGCTAAAACAGTCTGGGGTCAAACTGACCCCAAAGAACACCGATGCGTACAAAATGTGTACAGGACATTGAACACATGTCATCATGTTAATTTTATGTTTACCCAGTAGTCCCCATTAAATTAGGAAAAGTAAAAAAAAATGATGTCAATTATTAATTTAGTGATGTTAAACATTCACAAAATGGGGTCAAATTGACCCCAAGAATAATAGGATGGTTAAAAAGTTAACCATTTAGACTTTGAATGTTTGGACAATTTATCAAAATAATGCCTCCTTGAAAGGGAATGAAAGTGTACAACTCAGCACACAGGTTTTTCTCTCTTCCTGCTCGGCCCATATAGACTTTGCACTGGGATGATGTCATACACACAAAATAAAATAGATTTTCAAGGGTCTGGGAAATTTTTTACAAATAAACCTTCATGTCTTTTAAAATTCAAAATACAAAGAGTAATAAATGGCCGAGCAGTTTGAGGTGTCCTGTCAACATTTTTACATATGACTCTTTTATAACGGCAGTCTTTAGGGAACATGCTTTTTGCTTTTTTTCTTATGGTGGGATGGAGGAGGGTGGAGTCATGAATTTCTGTCTGTCGCAGCATTATTTTTACTACCACTGTGAGTCACCAGTGATAGAAAATCTTACACATAGGGGCTTTAAATGAAAAAGAATGCCAGCGGTGGTGCTCCGTAACGAGTGCACACCAGCCTCAACAGCTGACAGCTGTGGACCTGAAGGGATGGCTCGGTTGATGTTGTTGTTGTTGTTGTTGTTGTTTTATGAATTGTCCTGGTTAAAGCATCAGCTGAGGGCAGATCAAGTTATTAATATTTGAAACCTCCTGTTTTCCTTTATAACATTTTAATTTGCCCAAATTTTTTATGCAGTAATCGAGTAATCTATTTTATGATAATAAAATAGGGGGAACACGCTAATTGGAGACCAAATCATGTAACATGAGACAGAGTCATTAACAACTGACCACTGAGGCCACAAAATGTGAAGTCTCGAGTTTTACAAAACTACAGTACTGGAAAAGAAAAAGTGCATAATTGAAGATGAACAGATACAGTATGATTATAACTATACACAAGTATAATAAACCTGAAAGATTTGAGGAACATGTATAAAACTGCAAAGTCTTAAAGTCACTTAATACTAGAGAAGGGAAACAATTTCTCACAGCAACAAAATCATTTTTACTGACACAAAGGCACAGCTGGTGACCCAAGATGATCCTTTCTCTCCCTCCCACTGCGTCAGTCTCTGTCCCACACAGACACCCTGAGGTCCAGCATCCACAGTCCTCCTCCACAACGTTATGTTACATTCAACACAGACGATTTATAATAAGCGTTGTGTGAAATACCACATTTATGCAGTATGTAGGTCTGTAAACACGTTTGCTGCCTCTTTTCATGACAAATAACTCTTGTTACTACTGAGTTAGAATACACTTATTTTAAGTCCCTTGTGACAATGTAATGTAACATATAGTGTTGTATAGTGTATATGCTGTAGTAAAGTGCAAACTATTGGTTGTGAATTTTGTGTAGCCTGTTTCACAAAGTAATCTTAACTCAATGTCCTCTTACTAGCTTTTTCGGGAGCTTTCAACCACATCTGGTCTTCATCCGAGGATGGAATTTGCTCAGTTGCTCACATGACGTATAGATCCATGCTACAGAAGTTCAATACTTCCACACTTCTACATAATACTTCCATATTATGACAGCTGAGCCATCTCTATGACAACCGTGAGAAATGGTTAACTGCTCAGGAAATAGTTAGTAAACGGACCTTGAGATTATATTGAAATTATATTGAGATTATATCTTCAAACTGCTATTTTCAGTGACAAGAATTAACCTTCATGCTCAATTGCGAAACCTGCTTTGGCAATACTGTACTTAACTATGTTCATACCAATAGAGCACATTTTGAGTTTGAAATTTGGCAGTTGCTCCTACACGCAGTATTTGAGACATAAACTTGAGTAGAACACAAGTAGAAAAACACCAGATTGACAGCTGTCAGCAAGATAGATTTTTTTTATTTAACCGAATAAAATGAATGACATATGTAAGCCAAATAAGGTTGTGAGATCCAATTACTTACCAATAAAAAGGGACATCAGGTCTAATGTATACTCACCATTTGTCGTCCTCTGGAGCAGATTGATATGCCCGTGAGTGCCCTTTTGACTCTCTATCAGCTTTTTTCATTTCAAAATATTCGTCTTCAGTTCAGTGCTAATGTCTGTCTGTGTATCTCTGACCGAGGAGCTTGTGACAAGTGTGCAGAGCGTAGTAGGTACAAGATGTTGGACAAATCATTATACTGGGTGTTAATGAATTATCTTTGGCAGCCTCTTACAGTGAGGTCATACAGGGGTACTTGAGTTCAAAGAAACACAGCTGTCTCCTGAGTTAATAAGACAAGTCTTACTTCTTCATCAAACCGAGTTACACATATTTGTAATCTTTAAATGTAATGGGTTGAACCGTGTGCATGTGTTCTTTTGCATGTTCTTCACAGAAAATGAGCCGAGGCTGATGAGTGTCAGGTTGAAAACATATTTCACTATACAATTTTTTCTTTTAGTGAACATTGAAAACCATCACCTGTCACCTAAAAACATTTTTGTGGGTGTGCAGGTACAACAAATGGATGTAGGATGTATCTGTAATCAAGTATAATGTTTCACTTTTTGATAAATGATGAAAACAAGATGGACAAGACAAAGCTCTTTCTTTGAGATCAGTGGCTCCCTCTAGTGCTTACAGGTATTTGACTTTTTAGTATATACGTACATTCTCATGTATTTCATCATGCTTCACAGTATCAATATTTGGTATTAGAAATAATTAACACTATGTATCAAACCTGGGCAAGACTATGTGATGTCATACTGAAGTGAAGCTGCACCCCTAACAGAGAATAACAAGTGCACATTTCATTTCATGCAAAATTGTCACATGAATTTTCTTCAGTGAATTACAATCGCAAACATTAAATTACATTATGCAGTGGTGTTTGAAAATCAAAAACCCTTTTGCCATTGTAATAAAATGTAAAAAGTAATCTATATTGTCACCTGCAACCTTCTCAATTACTTATGTGTAAAAAAGTTATATTTGAAATGTGTAGTGTTTGTGTGTTGTGGCGGTTCAAACGCTCTAATTCAGAAAATATGTGGTTAAGTCTACATACTAAATACTGAATCTTCCAGTGTTGTTCTTTGTTTGCTCCATTCATTAAAGTTGTGTATCACTTATAACTCCTGTCCTCAATTACTGATGATAAGAAATAGAGAAATCCAGTAGACAATGTTCAAATGCACCAGTGTTTAGACATTCAATCATACTGTGAACATGATCCAAAACAGGATGGCTTATTACAAGGATACTGCTGTGCACGTAAACATACTCATTGTTTTTAGACAGTTTGATTAGCTTAGAAATGTGTTTAGCAGCGTATTGTCGAACATACAGTGAGATGTGATGTTACATGATGTTGAAGAAAAATGTGTGAAAACATTCATAGTTAAAAAAAAAGTTGAGTTGGGGGGATTGGTTGGAATAAAACCTGTGGATTTTATTATCTAAAAAAAAAAAGTTTTTTCCAGACATCCATGGTTCCCAGAGGACAAATGTTTAAATCTCTACTTTTTTCAGTCACTATTAAGCTCCTTCAAAAGATATCTCAATCTTAAATAGTATTTTATTTTTGCCACTGTTTATGCTTTTGTAAAACTGTTGTGGCGGAAATCTGAAATTAAGTATGCATAATTACGTATGCATAATTACGCTACAATACATTACACCACAAGACCACCAGATACCAAAATGACTTCCTTTCTGGCTTTAATCTTCTGGGAGAACAGACGGAGAAAGAAAAATAAATCTTATCCTCTCATTAGATGCTTTTGTTCTTTTTGTTATGCAACATGACAGGAATGTGAAGACAGGGAAAACCTGCCTAATGTCGCCTACAAACTCAGTTGAGAGTGTCGATTTTAACAGAACTTTGTGAAAACAAATTGATCTGAAATTACTGATAAGCAGCTTCGTAGCAATTGAGCCCCAAAAAGAAAACAGATATTGCTATTGATTCATGAAAAACTAACTATGGCGACAATGGTGCTTTTTATTGAACTCAGCTCCTTCAAATGTATTTTACAGAGGGGAAACAAATGTGCTGCATGTAAGTCTGTCGCCCAAGATAAAGGAGACCCCCCCCCAATAGTTATCTGTTTTATCTTGGAAAACACACAAAACCAACACTGAAAGTGTTCATAGGACCCTGTTTTACTGGTTTCTAGTGAAGAGACTAGAAGAGGCTGGTTATGCTAATCTCTGTGGCCACTCCTCACAGAAACCCATTTCACCAAAGTTATTCTGGGAAAGGGGCTGGAAACTCCTTTCAGAAAACAACTGCCAGAGGAGGAAACACTTCAACTGCTCAGGGTAAAGTGTGCGTCTTTCAGATTTGACTTTTCATTTAATAGTGTATTATATTAAAGTTTAGCTTATATTTTGCTTTTGCCTGAAGTATTAATGGATCTCTTTGAATTGGTTATTTATGCAGTGAGTTACTAATGAGTTTATCCTTTACTGCATCTATAAACAGAAATGTGAAATTTGAGGCAGAAATTATGCAAGGGCATACTGAACCATACATGTGTGATGTGTCCCCATACAATGACTGAAATGTATTTGATCCTAAAACAAATTCTTGAATTTACTTTAGGTTTATCTACCACAAATTCATGCCATTGTTTGGTGTTTCTGCTTCAACTGATCTGTTTATTAATGATTTTAATCAGGAGATAAAATACTTTTGATAAAAAAGGCAGAATAAAATTAGGCACAAAATCCATACACACACTCCATATACATCGATCAGCCATAATCGAGGCATGGACTCGACTAGACCTCTGAAGGTGTGATGTGGTATCTGGCACCAAGACGTTAGCAGCAGATCCTTTAAGTCCTGTAAGTTGCGAGGTGGGCCCTCTATGGATCGGACTTGTTTGTCCAGCACATCCCACAGATGCTCGATTGGATTGAGATCTGGGGAATTTGGAGGCCAAGTCAACAGCTTGAACTCATTGTCGTGTTCCTCAAACCATTCCTGAACCATTTTTGCAGTGTGGCAGGGCGCATTATCCTGCTGAAAGAGGCCACTGCCATTAGGGAATACCGTTTCCATGAAGGGGTGTACTTGGTCCAGTTCTGATGCTCACATGGCCATTGTAGGCGCTTTCGGCGGTGGACAGGGGTCAGCATGGGCACCCTGACCGGTCTGCGGCTACACAGCCCCATACGCAACAAACTGAGATGCATTGTGTGTTCTGACACCTTTCTATCAGAACCAGCATTAACTTTTTCAGCAATTTGAGCTACAGTAGCTCTTCTGCTGGATCGGACCACACGGGGCAGCCTTCTCTCCCCACGCGCATCAGTGAGCCTTGGCTTGGTTCATGGGTTTTCCTTCCTTGGACCACTTTTGGTAGGTACTGACCACTGCAGACCGGGAACACCCCACAAGAGCTGCAGTTTTGGAGATGCCATCACAATTTGGCCCTTGTCAAAAGTCGCTCACATCCTCATACTTGCCCATTTTTCCTGCTTCCAACACATCAACTTCGAGGACAAAATGTTCACTTGCTGTCTAATATATCCCACCCACTGACAGGTGCCATTGTAACGAGATAATCAATGTTCTTCACTTCACCTGTCAGTGTTCATAATGTTATGGCTGATCGGTGTGTGTATATATATATATATATATAAAATTATTATTCATGTCATCTACTGTATGACACACTGACATACACTAATTCAATTCTTACTAAAGGTTGAAATGGACCAAAGACAAAGCTCAGAACTGACGAACATTGAGACCAGACCAGGACATACTCAGCCCAAACCTCAGGAGAGGGAGCAGTGGGGCAGTAAGATTGAGTTCATCCTCGCAGTGGCTGGACACATTGTTGGTCTGGGAAATGTCTGGAGGTTTCCATACCTTTGCTATAAAAATGGAGGAGGTAAATCTTTGTTGTTGTGGCCAAGTGTACATCATGCACAAAAGACTGTGTTGTGCCTTGTCAGGGATTAAGATTCAGTTGATAGATGGCTTGTAGGGCGACATTTTGCTAATGACAGCGGTGAAAAAAAACCCTTCAACTCCATGAGTATTGTCAAGTGACTATGATTTCTTAATGTTAAAATAATTACACCTCTTTGGCAGCTGTATAACCTTAAATGACACACTGACTATTAATTAACAGATTTCATTATCTGTGTGCACAAATGTATGCAATTTTATCAATATTTTAACAAGATATTTTCTTTTTTTTTTATTTCAAAGGGGTTTTTTTCATACCTTATGTTTTGTTTTTGTTCACCTGTGGCATTCCACTCTTCTTCCTGGAGACGTCTTTGGGCCAGTACACCAGTCAGGGTGGAATCACCTGTTGGAGAAAAATCTGCCCTCTTTTTGAAGGCAAGTCTTCATAGTGTATAGTGTATTCATAGTGCCATTTTCATCAGCTACAAAAATAAGACAGTATTTAAAACGATTCTGTGTGATGTTAAAAAAAAGCTACCAAACATAACTGCTAATATTGTTGTCTGTCTGTATGTCTGCTAGATGTGTACATAGGCATCTGCTAACAATGTTCAAATACTCCATTACAAGTAGAAAAAGTCCTTCATTCAAAATTGTACTTAAGTAAAAGTAAAGAAGTATTATTAGCTAAATGTACTTAAAGTAGATAAAAGTACTCATTCTTGATAGTCGGCCCCTGGGAGTGATATATTTTTATATATGACATTATTAGATTGGTGATACATAAAAAGTAACATTTTTCTGTTGTAGCTGGTCTAGGTGGCTACTTTTAAATACTTAAAATATATACATTTAGGTAGTCCAGTGTTTCCCAACCTAGGGGTTGGGCCCCTCCAAAGGTTCTGCTATACAAATTTGGATTCATTCTTCTGACTCATCTCTTATCTTTTTTAAAATATTCGATATATTTTTTTACCTGTTTGGGTCTCGAACAGTTATGCAAATGAAACCATTGGAGCAGATTAGAGGAGAAATGTCTCTTTGGTGAAACTGCTAAATGGTCACGGTCACAAGCCAAAAAGCTTGGGAACCACTGGTTTAATCTTAAACAATGCATTGTATTTTATATGCCTATCATATGTAGTTTTATGTAAAATCTCAATCTGAAAAGAAACCAGTAACTAAAATAAATGTAGTGGAGTAAAAAGTGCAATATTTCACTCTGAAACGTAGTGGAGTGGAAGTATAAAGTAGCATAAAATGGAAATACTGAAGTAAAGTACAAGTATCATAGAACTGTACTTAAGTACAGTACCTGAGTAAATGTACTTAATGACTTTCCACCGCTGCCCATAATACGTCAAATGTGTGTGTGATGTTCAGCTTGTTGTTGAGTTCTGCACCCAAGTGGCCAAAAAACAAAACAAAAACAAAACTGCTTAGCGCTGCTTTAATGTATTTAATGTATTATACAGTATATACAGTACAATTTTGAAAGTCAGTTTCGTTTCCATCTACAAACATTGATAATGTTTATTCATGGTGTTACAATATGACTACTCTATCTCTCTACAGGCTTAGGTTACGGAAGCCAAGTGGTTGTTTTGTACACTGGGGTGTATTACATCATCATACTGGCTTGGACATTTCTCTACCTGTTTTCATCCTTCAGGTCTGAGCTTCCATGGGCGAGCTGTCACAACATCTGGAACACAGGTACCAAGACTTTAGTTTCCAGCTATGACCCCTAAAACTGTGCAATGTGTTCACTTTGTTAATCATTTTTCATTACTTCTCTTATTCTTCCCTGTAAGAGGCCTGTTTTGAGCATGGTCACAATCAAACATCCACTCTGCATCTGTCCGGAAATACATCTTCAGTTGTACAATTTTGGGAGTAAGTAGCATGAATTAAAGCAACATATTTTTTTTTTTGTGGTATTGTTCCTTAATAAACTTTGTTACAGGAGGAGAGTCTTGAGCCTGTCCAGTGGAATTGAGGAAATTGGCAGTGTTCGTTGGGACTTGGCCCTTTGTCTACTTCTTGCCTGGACATTGTGTTACTTCTGTGTCTGGAATGGAGTGAAGTCCACAGGAAAGGTGCAGCACAATCTTAATGTTAATTTGTAATGTCTGATTTTATGTAAAACCTGTTCTTGAAATATTTAATCTTAAAAACTGACACAGAAATGAGCTGTTGGTTCTGTCTTAGGTGGTCTACTTCACTGCCACATTTCCGTATGTAATGCTGGTGGTGCTGCTTGTTCGTGGTCTTACATTACCGGGGGCCAAAGACGGAATCATGTTCTACCTCTATCCAGACCCATCCCGTCTCACTGATCCAGAGGTACGGCCTTTCCCTAACTTCAACCAAGCGCTTTGAGTGCCTAAATATAACCATAAATAAGACTCAAGCTATAAACTATATTGGATAAACAGAAATGTTGAAAAGATAAAGGATCACCGAAGTTCCTGTGTGGAACATGAATGTGTGTACCAAAATTCATGGCAATCCATCCAATAATTGTCGAGTCATTTCACTTAAAACCACAAATGTGAACTTTATGGTGCCACTAGCAAAAGTCAGGGGGCTTTGTCCTCTGGGGACCATGAATGTCTGTATAAAATTTGATGGCAATCCACCCTACAGTTGTTAAGATACTGGACCAAAGTGGCGGCAGACTGACATTGCCATCCCTAGAGCCACACTTCTGGCATGGCTAAAAATCATCAATCATGTATTGCTATGAACGGATATTGTAGGAAAACAAATGAAATACTTTGTCAGTGAACATTTTGCAGAAACTCTCAGTATGACCATTTTGCAACTTGGCAGATACCATCATTAAAAACGTTTCCTCATTAGTAGTAATTAGTAGTATGTAAACAAAATATCTAGGAGACTTGCAACTTTTACAAACCTATAAACCTAAACCTATCCAAATCCCTCAGGTATGGATGGATGCTGGCAGCCAAATCTTCTACTCCTATGGAGTTTGTACAGGTGTTCTGACATCTTTAGGAAGTTACAACAAGTACAGCAACAACTGCTACCGGTTTGTATTTGTTTCATCTGCACTGTGTACTCAATTCAGTTTTGTTCAAACTACTTACTGTAGTTTGGATTAGACCCCAGGTTTACTAAGTTTTCGATTGTTTCACCTGCAGAGACTGTGTTTACCTGTGCCTGTTGAACAGTTTAACCAGCTTTATAGCCGGCTTCGCCATCTTTTCTGTGCTTGGGTTTATGGCAAAGGAGCAAGGTGTGGATATATCGATGGTGGCTGAATCAGGTATGGAAGGTTAATAATGCTTGACAGAAACCGAGAGCAATAATGATGGAATTGTTTAAGAATATGACCATTTTTTTCCCATGTACCTTTGCAGGTCCAGGGTTGGCATTCATTGCTTATCCTCGAGCTGTGGCTCTAATGCCACTTCCTCAGCTCTGGGCTATTTTCTTCTTCATTATGATCATCTTCTTAGGATTAGATAGTGAGGTAGGACTATGTATCAAGTCTGTTTGGAATGTAATAACTAGATTCAGACACCACAATACAATTATTTTGTTTAAATACCAAATAATCTCTTTCATCGCCATAGTTTGTATATCAAGAGGCATTGGTCACAACCATCTCCGACATATATCCCGACTTCTTTCAAAACAACTGTCACCGTAAACTCCTTCTTCTTGCCATTTCTGTTGGAAGTTTCTTAGTTGGCCTTCTGATGGTCACTGAGGTGAGTGGTGAAAACTTTGTGATACTGATTTCTCTAATCAATTAGTCTTTATTTACAGTATATATCATTATAATAAACGCAGCAACAATTACAGGTGAAGACATAAAAGAGAGGAACAGATGACCTAAAGGAAACATTTAAAAGCATACGTTGTACCTATGTATCTTTGAACAGAAGAGATAACTGTTTTTCTAAGTGTTATATTTACATGGACAACACACTTTTGTAGAATATATGTGCCTTGTTTGCTGTATATGGTACATACTTTTACAATAACATATTGGACGAACAGAGTGTGGGTGATGCAATGACAACCTTGTTTTGACTTTCACTGAAGGACTCAGTTTCTTCTTATTTGCAGGGAGGCCTTTATGTTTTCCAGCTGTTTGACTACTACGCCTGCAGTGGGATGACACTCCTGCTTTTTGCTATTCTTCAGTCTGTCTGTATTGGATGGGTCTATGGTAAGGAAAACTTTTAACTTGGTAAAATCTGCAGGAGCCACTGTTGGATCCCTCTTTATAAACTCATGTAAATCCATAAAACTTTATTCTAAGTGCAAGTTGAGATCCCAAAGTTTCCTAACATACCTACTACGGGAGGCTGAACTTTGAGGAGCTGTATACAAAATGATCCAACACGGGGAATATTTCAGTTTGATGGAAATATTCTTTGTAGCTTTGGCGATGTGTTGGAACATGCCGATACAGAATATAAATGTAATATTGTCTCACAGCATGAATGTTTGTTTCTAAATTTGAAAAAAACAAAACAAAAAACAGCTGTGTAGGTCATAACGCTGATGTAACTAACACTACTTTTTTTCAGGTGCAGATCGTCAGTATGATAATATAAAAGACATGATTGGATATCGACCGTGGCCTTTCATGAAATACTGTTGGAAGTACTTCACACCAGCTATTTGCACTGTAAGTATTAGCATGCCTGCCTTGTAACTTTGTTCCTGCTGTACTAACAAGCAGGTGTGTTTGACAGCTGCCACAGACTTCTTTGCTGAAGGTAGTCCATGTCTCAACCAGATGGAAACGAGTACCATTGATGGTGTACTGTATTGCAACTCAAAGCTGTTCAGTGTCATTTTGAATGAAGTGTTTAAGGAATCTGTGAAATTATTAGCCCATAACTGGGTTGTTTCTCCTGAAGAAATATTTAATTATTTAAAAAATTTAATTTAATTATGCGATGATCTAAAGAACTTATATATGTAATCTGTAGCTGTCACCACCACATTTACAAAACACAAAATCCAGTAGACAAGGGATGTGACTTGAGTTGATTTGTAAATGTTGTTATTATTAATTTCAGTCTAGAACAGGTTTAAAAAAAACAACCATGTACTGTATTACAACTGGTTATACTGTTAGATTTAGCTAAAAACTGATAGAACTCAAAGAGGGATGTAAACATACATGGACGTTAGATGTTAGCAAAATCAGCAATACCAAAAGCTTCAACATGTAAGAAAGGTGAGCATTTGGTGGTTGATGGAGCTGCAGCAGGAAGCAGTGCTGGCATGAGGAGGGTATCACCAATAGTAAAAACAGACCGGAGTGGAAACCGTTCCATTGTATGTTTTTCTTAAACTAAATAAAATACACAATAGACATGTGACAAGTCATTGTCTTTTCTCTCTGCTTGTGTTTTTTAGTGCACATTTCTCTTCTCCTTGGTCAAATATACCCCGCTCAAATTCAACAACACTTATGAATACCCCTGGTGGGGCTACACCATTGGAGGCTTCTTTACTCTCTCTTCAACCCTCTTGGTTCCTCTGTGGATGCTGTATGCTGTGAGTGTCACTCCAGGAACACTGAAACAGGTACAGTCTACAGCCTACAGTCACATATTTCCACTGTTCATTTCTGAATACCTCAATTCAGGGTATCTGCCATAGGTTAACTGATAGAGGAAACACAGAATTTTATACTGACATTGACAAAGAAACTGTATTGTATACATCGGTCACATCTGGCCGACACCCGATCTGTGCATCCCTAGTTTCTTATTGTTAAAGGTACAATTTTGTACCAACTCAGCCTGAACTAAGGGTACAGTAGCACTCATCCAGCATGCAGTAGGTATGGTAGCAGGGTATATTTTGGTTATCTGATGCAAAAGGTATGAGAGTTTTTATCTCAAAGAATGCTCTAAAAGCATTGTCGGACTATTGTTGTTGTCTGATAAGATTAAAAAAAAGAAAAATAATAATAAAATGATAATAAAAATGATCAGATAAAAAACAAACAAACCCTGCTTTGATAAGTTTTTGCAGATCACGTTTTCCCTTATGTCAGTGTGTTACAATGACTGAGTCAGAAATAATAAAAGCAGAATTTTATTCGGACCTTCAACACAATCAGTAGTAAAGTCAGATAAGGTGGCATGATCGATGAGACGTCCACCTGGCAAGGGTCTAATCCCTGTCACCAAGGAGAAGATAGTGAGACAACTGGTGGGAAGCTGTTGAGGAATCAAGTTCATGTTTCTGTTTTAGCGACTCCTTTCCTGAAAAGGTAAGGGAGACACCAAGTCGTTGCTTGTAATTGCTGTCCAGAATGACACATACAGTATAATCATTTTCTGATCTGATGCCCCTATCAGAAGGACGAAATAATTTTTCAGTGCCTGTTACAAATCCTTGTTGCAAAAATAAAACAGTTGGTTAAGATTTGGTTAAGTTTCACTACATGAAAAGAATCAAATCTGGAAAAATGTGGGACTTCTAAAAGTAAGCTGAACCACACTTTTTCAAACTGTATGTGGCAATAAGTGGATCATCTATTGCAGGTTTTTTCTGACAGTTTTCCATTCAGATTCTAAACTTTTGGTTGCTAGTTGGTGCCTATTCCCAAGTATGCAGGTGTATTCAGATCATTAAATGTAAAAAGTTTGCGGTGGGAAAAGGTCTGCGAAAGTCCAAAAGTTTGTGGTGTTTGCTTCTGTTTCCTTCCCGGATTTGACTCTGTTCATGCAGTGTTTAGGCATAAAACAACTTGGTTAGGTTTAGGAACTGATCGTGGTCATGCAGACTCTCTGAGAGAGGTGCGAGCGCAAGCTCCTCACTGGCCGGTAAAACAAAGCAGCCAGTGACTTCATGTAAATTGGAGAAAACATGTGGCTCTTTACAACAATAGAAGTTAGCAGTCATGATAAGGAAAGTATGCACTGCTGTGAAAACACTAAACTATATTGTAGATGTTATTGATTTTGGACCTAGAATCTGCCTCCTAGTGGCAGTTAGTGTGTATTATGGGAAAACAGGATAGTAGTTCAGCAGATTTGTCATTTCTCCACAGTCAACATACTGTAGACATTAATGGCAAACCGTCTTTCTTTTTCTCCACACAGAGACTGAAAGTTCTGTGCACTCCAGCAAAGGACTTACCTACTGCAACATTAAAGAAGGCATTAAATAAAGAAGCATTTCAGTCTTTCACAGACTTAAACACACTGCGCACGGCAGAAAGTCATGATGACAGAAGTGACAGAGCTCATGGATCATCAATCATTTAAACTGCAAGAAAAAAAGGTACTGAAATGGCATCATAACTGTGAGGCAAGCAGCAGTTTCACTTTACCAAAAAACAAAAACAAAAAAATACCCAAAAACAATATGTGGGCATCGCTGACAAATACTGATCCCAATATATTACAGTGTTTGTAGCATCTGTTAGCAATAAGGTGATCTGAATTCCCAGGTTGTGAATGTAGATATAATATACATATATTTGTATTCGTCTTGCGTGTTCCAGCTGGCAGTATATTTCTGATGACAATTTATGTTACAGAAGCTTTTGGAATTCACACCGTAAGATTTGTTTTTTTAATGAGTGCTTATCAATATCCTGTGCAATACGATATAATAATAATGGGAGCAGCCATTACTTGGGAGAGACAGTAAGAAAAAACAATAAAGCAAAGGCCTGTCCCGGGCATCGAGATTCTATTGTTTTTATTGCTCTTAATAGGCTCATATTACTTTCATATTTTAGTTTATTTATTTTACTACTTTATCTTACTTTTATTGTTATTCTATTAGGCACTCAGGTGTTAGCATTTTACTCTATATACAGATTTTTGAGCAATCTCTGGCACAAGAATTTCCTTCGGGATTAATACAGTTCTGTTTTATCTTAAATAACTACAGTGTGCATTATTATTGTTACTGGGGAATACAACAAGGAGTCTGGGAGAAGAGGGTTTTCTAAGGAATTAAGCCACAAAATAGTTGTGTGAATGTTTTTAGGGAGGAAAGAAATCCTTCCTTTGGTTATAAACTGTTATATACAGTAGCTCTTGCACATGTTGCCTGAGAAATGAATGAATGAATTTAGCTATACAAATTGCTCTGTTTGTTTGTAAATGTGTGATATACTTACTATAAATATATAGGAACAATTGTTATATAAAATAGGTAATAAGGTACAGAGATAAAAAAGGGTTGATTTTTTGGCACATATAACACTTTACAATGTGCCTGTGCAATGTTTAACAAGTATAACAGACTACACCTGTGTGCCTCCAACACCTGAAACTGAGGGAAAACTTGTTATGCAGGCTTTAATTCAACACATTGCACGTTCAGAGCTTTTTTTCCATTTTAATTACAGAGTAATATAAAGCATCAGTGTTCCACCGTTGTACACTTTAATTACAGTGTAAGTACACAATATGAGGGTGGCAATTTAAAACTTATTGTGTATTTCTGTGTATGTGGATCTCTGTAATCACTCAAAGTACAAGCTTTCATCGCAAAAATAAATCAGTTACATACAGATAAAAATTAACACAGAAGAAGTAATACACTTGTACTGCATTACTTTCCCCTGATTTTCCTCAGTCACTATAAAACGCAATTATTCTCACTCTGTACCTCAGTGGTGAAAATAACCCTACAACTTCAGAGAAACGTGGTAGCCAAGGCTCACTGCTAATACCCAGAATTAAACACTCCCTACCACCACCATTAGATGACAGCTAATTTCTAGAGGGATGATTTTCTGACACTACTGCCTCCCCGGTTTCAGGTGTTAGCATGGAGAAAATCCAAAAACTAAGAAAACAGAACAAATGACCTTTTAATGTCCTTAAACAGGCTGAGAACCAGCTAGAATTGATTTACTCATTAGGTTTAAATCACTACATGGCCTGGTCCCGGATTATATCTCTGTTGCTCTCCTTATCAACCTGCACCCAGTCTGAGGTCCTCTGGCTCTTTTCATAGCTTCGTTTAAATCACTAGGGGACCGACCTCAACAATGACCTGCCTGATGAGCCCAGACCTGTATACCGATATTGCTATTGATGTTGACCCAATCAATAGCCCAGAGATTCTAAAAACCCACTTTTGTCAAATGGCTTTCTTATAACTTTATTTTAACTTGATAACATGTGTACACCTATGTGTGTGTGTGTGTGTGTGTGACTGTTTTATTATGTAAATGTGTGTATATATTATGTGTATATCTATATCTATGTTTTATTAGTCTTTTCCCACTTTTAATTTTTTTGGTTTGGTTTCTGTAAAGCACCGATGATTATGATAAGTGCTATAAATAAACGTTATTATTATTTTATTATCTTTATTTTATGTAATAAAAGTGCCACATGTAGATCGTCTCCTTTATTGTTTATGAAATAACTATTGTGACATTTTAACATCAGACGAACACCTGATCTTGTGGACAGCTGTTTTTATCTGTAGGTCTACTTACCTAATAACTAAGATTCTTCTTTTTCCCTATCTTCCTATCCCAAAACTACATTATTATACCCCAACATATTTAGTAAGTAGCCATGTTTTTGTTTTGTTTTTAATTAAAAAAAACCCTTTCCCCAGACTTTTCCCCCATACTCCAGGCACTCCATATTACAAAATATCTTATATTGTAATTTGCCTAAATCCTATTATTTTTCTTACCCGAATGTACCCTTGTAAAGTATATCGTTATTTTCAAATGAATTATATCACAATTACTTTATTAGTTTATGGGCGTTTTTCCACATTTCCTGTTTTCTTACTTGGTAACAATATTACTTTACATTGTACATAATACAAGAAACATATAGGCTACTGTACATAGACCTTGATAATGGTCAGCACCTATTCCAAGGTTTGGCCTCTAGGAGGCGCTGCAGGTCTCTGTTCAAATAGTCCTGCTTCAGTAATGAAGTATTTCCTGCTGCAATATGGTCTCTGACCTCTGCTCCTTTGTTGCAGGAATATATTCATGCACCTACACAATGTGACACTTCAACATGTTCCTCTTGTCTGTGAATACTGATAATATTGTCGCCTAATATGTTTTATGAACTTTAGTCTTGTGGACGTTGACAGTAAATCTGCTGGTTGAACTTTCACATTGCACACAGACACAAGAGGGGCCATGAGGCTGGAGCTATGGTTTTTTGATTTCTGAGTGTTGAATGGTGATCGCTAAAACAACTCTGATGTGTTAAAACATTTAACTGGTTAAAAAAAGCATAGCACTAGCAGGAACTTGGTGTAGGCTAATAATTAAGGATAAATTTATGCAAAATACCACTACAATACTAACACGTATTCCAAGAGGACATTAGTGTTGCTCAGTTGCTATGTTAAAAAACAAAATAATAAATATACAGGAGGTCAATTAATTAAATGCAAATCATAGTGAATCACCTAAGAACAAGACCAATAACATAAGCAACACCTTAAACATTATATCAAAAACAACACGTCCAGTATCACAGAAAACAGGCAGATATGACATTACAGCTGTGGGATCAAAATCTAATCTTCTAAAAGCATCATTAACTGGTCATTTAACAGTTTGGTTTGAACTCTCCTCTTTTTTCTAATGAATCAGGATTAACACCAATAATGGAACCAGCATAAATACATAATAAATGAATGATATTCCTATTATTGGCAGTAATGCTGTTACCCCAACATACAAACAGCATTAAACAACCACCAGCATGTATTTACTGAGATTTAACTGTGCTGAGCAGCACGACCTGGACCACCAGAGGGCGCTTCAGATGCAAATGCAAACATTCAGTCATGATAAAACATTTCATAGTTCCCAGATCATATGGAGCCCTGTGATTTCTTTCATTTCCTGTTACTATGCCGGTGTTACCTGTCATAATCCTGCTGTTAAGGACTGCTCTTCACATTTGTTTTCTGAAGGTATAAATCAATATGGAAGTGTTTTTGTGTATTGTTTTGTAACTGCAGCTACAATTTATCCCCACCTTTATGAATATGTGACCTTTCCTTTTTCTTCTTCTTCTTTTTCTTCTTCTTTTCTTCTTTCTATATCTATAAACTATTGTGTTATTTTTGACTTACAGAATTTATTTTTAGGGGGGAAAAAAATGTGACACATAATATGTAAATATGACCTGATTCCCGCATAGATACATCTAATTAATAACATTCTCATGTATTAGGCCTATTGGAACAGTCAGAAATGTTTGCGTTTGTAGAAATGATAAGCGTGATCATGTTTGTGAACAGTCCTATGAATGGTGCAGATATCCAACATTGTCAGGACTTGGGGGGAGGAGAGGACTGTACACTCAATGTGCAATAAATAGGCTACAGCTGATGTGGATGCTAATGTGCTAAAGCAAGAGGTGCAGAGAAAGTAGCAGTGCTGCTGCTTCAGTCCAGTGGACGGTGACATCTGCTGGCTAAGCTGTCACATTATTACACACTAACACAGAAGGGGTCGTGAAGTTTGTGCTCCGGTTTAATATTTTGTCCACCCATATTGATATAAACTGGGTGGACAAAATAACAGAAACACCTTTGAGTATAACAAAATAATTCAACAGCACCACAAACTACAGTCTCCAATTGTAATAAAGTTGAATCAACACCTCTCTTTTTCGAGAAAACTGAATTATAACCTTCATGAAGGCAGGATTAATTGCAGGGCTGTTGCAATAGATTGCATTAACTTTTGGCTAGGTGTACCTAATAAACTGGCAAGTGAGTGTTTCCACTATTTCCTGAGATTGAAGCGTGCTGAGCAGTAAAATAGACCACCAGAGGGCGCTTCACAAGCAAATGCAGTGTTCAAATGCATATATTTGATCCACTTTTCAATTACATGATTATTAAATGATAATAGGGTGGATAATAATCAGATACACATTGTCTCCATGTAATAATGGAAATATTTGACCTTGTATAAGTATTTAATCATGATCAAAACATTCAGCCTGCAGTAACAAACCAGTCAGAAAATTAAGATTTTTGTAAAAATATATCACTGTAGGTGTGTTCTTAGAAATTATAACCATTATTATGTTTATGAGTTGTTCTATGAATGTTGGAAGAATATTGAAGAATGATTATAATTTGTTGGATGCAGTATCCAAGTAATGGTTTGTAATATCTATTCATAGGTAGGTAGGAGAGGAGAGGGGAGGAGAGCATTAGATCTTAATCCTTTGGTGAACATGAGCAATCTGGGTGTCTGGAAGTAGAGCTTAAAGAGAGCACAGATCTCGTCAGGCATCACAGGCAGTCTGTGACAGCAGGGCCTGAGAGAAAGCGTTCACTTATTTAATGTTAATTCCACTGCGACACAGTATCCTAATAGGATACTTTAACAGGAAGTTCATCATAATTTTAATATTCAAACATAGTTTTCAACAGGAACTATAGCACATCTTCACCTCGTAATGACTGAATCACTTGTCAGGATTTATTGGACTTTACAACCAACCAAACAACCGTTATTTTTTTTTTTTTTGCTTAAAAAATAATTACCATGATCATTAAAATAGTTGCCTATTAGTTTCCTGACAATCAACGAATCTGCTAAATGTTTCAGCTCTACTCAGGACAGATATTAGAAGTGCACTGGTCACTAACATACTGTATATATTTGAATTTATAGCTCAGTTTTTGCACTATATTTTTAGAGGACTCAATAGTTTGTTATCATGATGCCTACTCTCTGGGAGAGTATTCACTTTATGTTCGGTTTCAGCTGTATCAACCTTCTAGTGGACTTCCTTTGAACCCAATGTGTATAGACATCACAGTAAAGAAGGATTTGCAACCCTGTCTCCTAGAAATTACGTTTATATACATCTGAGACAGGGTTGTGATTTCTGTATTCTGCACCTCGCATCATAACATCACTTATTGCTTTCTCCCCCAGAAATTCAACACAAAACTGTGCACATGATTCAGATTCAGACGTTCAGATTTTTTTATTCAAAGAAGTTAGACTTGAGCATTTGAATCCCCCTGAGTAAGTGGGTGAAGTTAGGAAGCTGTTACTTAGACGCTCTACAATTAATGTTGAATTATACTGAATATCATATAACACCTTTCAGATACTGATGTGTCAGTAGCAGTTTTTGTAGAGTTTGTTCCATGTCATATAAAATCACACAGTCAGTGTGCTCTGTAGCATTTTATGTGTATGTTTTATGTTCTAGATCCGTCATATAATGTGTCTTCCTGACACCAACAGATCAGGTACAGTTCCTGTTTGTCACAGGTACAGCACTTTCTGTTACACTTTTAACACACTTAACCTCCACAGGAGTGTGTTAAGCACTCGCATAGCTGTAAAGCAGAAAGCTAATCCGAATTAGCTGTTGTTTACATGTGACTTTAGGCACGAGGCAGGCACCCTTTTAATCTAAGCTTTTTTCGACTTCTCACCTGCCACGGGCTTATGAGTATCTCCAAGCCTCTGTATCAGTCTCATTTAGTGCTCAGCTCTCACATCCTCGTTGTAGCAGCAGATGCCCCACGTAAGCAAATCACCACTCTGACCTTTCAAACACACTACAACAGGTTTTAATGCCTCGTTGTATGAATAATTGTAGCTGTACAAAAATCTTTGTCATTTTTTTTTTAAATGATATGATTGCAAATACCTTTATTCTTCAGTTGCTGTTGGTTTGATTGTTTAATGCTCGCCTGGCAAACACACCCCAATAATATTATTCAATTCCACATGTCCTCAGTATGTTGGACTGGGTATTCTAGGTTAATTATTAATTATTAATTATTAATTAGACGAACATTCTTTAAATCACAAAGACAGAGCAGCTATATTACATTTGATCATATTGTGATTTATAAGGGGCATTGGCTTCCATAGGGCCTCCTAAACAGAAAAATCTCATCATAAATTAAAAAAAAAACTAGAGAGGAAGAAGATAATGAAATATATCTGACCTTTAGTTTCTGCTTTCAGAGACAACCTGAGGTCTTTGACCCCTGAGCCAGTATGTCTTTGCTGTAATCACTTTTGAAGACGACATGAATTGACAGAGACAGGTGTCACCTCTAACGTGCGCCCTGAATCCCAGGCAACCTGCTCAACACATCTGAATTGCATACAAGGTGTGAATCCAATTTGTGAGGATTGAAGATTAGAAAGGGCCAAACCCCTCCGGTTTAACAGCTTGCTAGTGACAATTTTTGGATGCTAAGCAGATGAACACAAGCTCCTTGGTCTTGGAAATCCCACTTGTGGGAATAGGCATACTTATGAAAGCTGTGTGACAGATGGTTTCCTGTTCGTACATCCAGGGCATTACAATACATGGTGGAATTATCATTAGATATCACTTCCTCATCTAGTGTTAACAGTTTGAATGTTTGATTAAACAAATCACAATTTGCTTGTAAATTAGGATATAATACTGTATATTTCAATGACTTAAAACTCACCACTAAACCAAATCAACTGCATACGTGGGGATACACTTTATATGTAGGTTAATAAGTGTAGAATTGCTTTTATTAAATTCTTTTGGAAAAAAACCCCACATAAATATATAAATCTTCTTAATTCAGTCATAGTCTCAAATGGCCATGTTATACCAGGGAGCTGGAAAAACACAGCAAATAGCAGTAAGAGGAAAGACTCCAGTCTCATTAAGTTGAATCATAAAGCATTAAACTTCATCATATCAAATTTCTTAAAAAGTGATTAAAGTTTTCTCACTCCATATCACAACTGTTAAGAGTCACACTGTCAGACAATAATGCAAATATTGCTTGTCTTTATTCAAATATTTTTGTAATAAAAATATATCTTCACAAATGCCATTCATTATTATAGATTTGTAGCCCAAATAACTTCCTAGTTCCCGTAGTGCAACTCCTTAAATAAAAGTTTCTTAAAAATGTATTTTCAGAAAAGCAAAATCTCTCCTTTTATTTTATCAGTGAACTCACTTAAGTACTTATACTGATGACATGTACAATTTAGAAAGCGTTACTATATATAACTAATCAACATTATCCAATTAACTCTAATTCATTTAATAACTGAGCCATTATAAACTTCAAACATCATTAAAATATCAACACTGATCAAGCATACATTAGCTTTGTGAAACATAATGAATGAATTATGCAGTTTTTTCACATCATATAATTCATGAGAGAAAATGTACAAACAAATACTCAGTATGTCATACTGAACAATGATATACTATAACAACCTAACTTTAACACCCTAGAAACTTTAGGAGTCCCTAACACGTAATGCTTTTTTCAACCCATGTTAACAGTATTTACAAACTGCAAATATTAAAATTGTTTGAGTTTTCAAATACTCCCAATGTTGTCCAATAATTAGTCAACGTGACAGTTTACAGCAATCACACACATTTTGAAATATTTCTCTAGTTTTTATTTGATTATGTGCAAAGGGCTTAAGTCCAAAATACACTATAATCATTAAAACAAACTAATAAACAAACAAAAATACAGCTGAGCTTCATAGATTTAATCAGTTAACATTTAAAAATGGAGTCTCCTCTCATTCTCTAAAAACACAGCTGTTCTGTAAGTAATCTGCTAATTATTAAGTATTTAATCATGATAAACTGATGAACATAAAAACTTGTCTTTTCTTCTCATTTTAGCAGGAACGTTTTATGTCTCCAAACATTTGAATCAGTACTGTTGTCAACAGTATTTGAAAGTAAAAATTATATATTATATTATATTTAAATAATTGCAACAATATTTTATTAAATGATTAAATGAAGTACACTAAACAATGCATGCATGTGCCTGGCATGTACATCTCTGCTTGTGAAGATATTTGAATTGTACAATGGTTTCATACACAAATAGACCACTAGTTGCTACACAGGTTGCTGCTGCATGCCAAGGGTCCAAACTAAGGTAATAGATTTAAGTGAAAGCAAAGTGGGTCAATCAGTGTTAGGGCTTCAAGTTTAAACAGGTAATGGAGTTTTGAATCTCTAATGAAATAAGCCTCATCAAAGCCTGGATCTGTAAAGGGATTACCTCAGGTTTGACCAAACATTGTTTATTACAAGACACAATGGCACAGCCAGTAATCTAGTTATTTAAATTGGTATTAGGGTGCCTGCAGTGCGAGGCAGCCAAAAGTTTCTGTTTAGTTTCAGTAAGTCAAAGACTCAACACACAGTGGGAACAGGCAGAATGTTTTATGTATATCCAACTGAACAACCTGCTTAACTCTCAAATGAACAGGCAGATGTTAAAATACTTGTGTTAAATGCTGTAAAGAAAAGCTGTAAAAAGATTACTTACAAATTAATCTATCAGTCAATCGGTACGTTTGAGTGTTTTTACTTCAAGATTTGAGTCTGGAAGCAAGTAATCAAAAACTGATTCAACCCAGTCAGATATGTATCGACCAGTTCATAAACAACTGGACTGAGAGCCTGACTCATCACCTCTCCATGCGATTCTGCAACTGCATGGCCTATTTCACAGAAACTGATTTTGGTGGATAGCTGCCATGTTTTTTTCAGTCTGAAAACTCGAAGAAAAGACAGGCGACAGGCACCAAGTGGTGTGTTCTTTTTCATATCATGGTCTGCTTCAGGTTCACCATCACCTTTGTAACTTCTATTAACTGCTACTTTGTTTTTGGACCGTTGGGTTGTGCCATTGAGGGATTCATGGCCACTCTGGGAGGTATGATAAAGGAACTTTTGTAACATTGTTACTGCATATTGTTGATTTAATTTCCATATTTTACAGTACTGCCTGAAATATCCACTGCAAGGCTCTCTGATACATGTAACAATTAAAACATCAATTTAAACCAGATGTTTTTGTTTCTTTCCTCTCATGGTCTTACAGGTCAAGTTGCTCTCTGGTCACTGGTCGTCCTGGCTGTTGAGAGATACATTGTTGTCTGCAAACCCATGGGAAGCTTCAAGTTCACTGGAACTCATGCAGGAGCTGGAGTTGGTTTCACCTGGATCATGGCTCTCTCTTGTGCCGCCCCTCCATTGGTTGGCTGTTCCAGGTTATTCAAATATCAAACATCTGTGCCTACGCGGAGACATTTAGAGAAACTACACATTAAAGGATAGCTTCACATTTTTTGAAGTCTTTCTTTAAACAGAACTCACATGCCCACATGTACAATGAGTCTTTGGTCACTGTAATGGTTAAGCATGGACAGGAGGAACAATTACAGCGACCAAAAACTGTAGTTAAGATAGACTTGAAAAGGTGTGAACCGATCCTTTAATTTCAACAATATCTGAGCCAGCTTTATGTCACATAAAAAAAAAATCATAACTTCTTCTTAAAAAATCTAAAAAATCTCAGAAATTATGACATATAAGTGAATTTCAGCAAATAGCAATTTAGGGCCTGCTATATTAACCTTAGACTGGAGAAAAACATGGATGTACATAAATAAAACTGAACTGAATGTAGCATTGGCAGCATGGCACTCTGGTTTCTGAAGGGCTGTTTTAAAGCTTTTATTTTGTCTGATTGGAGCTGAAGTGGGATGAGCAGGAAGGTCGAGCACCACAGCTAACTGTAAAAGGCTTAGACAGCAATCGTTCACACAAACAGCCCCTAACCCCCATGGAACTACCACTGTACCTCATTGTCAGAAAAAAACAAACAAACAGTAGCTAGTGAAACACGTGAATAACCCTATGCAGATTTCTGGCAGCCAGCACAGAGTGGCCATTTGTCGCCCTGTGCAGTGTCTCAGGAAAGTTTGCCATTGGCAAAACTTTCCACAGCCACAAACTGGAGGAGCTAATTTGAACTACTTTTTATTCCATTTTTTTTGGTTAATCTATAATGAAGCATTCTTTTTTATTTATGAATTGATCATATGTTCTTATGTGAAATATTAATTTGCAAAGTAACCAGTAACTATTGGTATCAAATAAATGTACTGTATTGGAGTAAGAAGTATATATTTCCCTATGAAAGGCAGTTAAGCAGAAGTATAAAATAGCGTAAAATGGGAAAATCTGAGTAAAGTATCTGTATCTGTGCTGTACCTCAAAATTGTACTTAAGTACAGCACTTGAATACAGTAGATGTACTTGGTTAAGTTCCACCCCTGCACTGCACACTGCAGTATCACTTGGACAGAGAAAGCAGGAGTAGCTGAACACTTTGATGTACAGTACTATATTGTGTTGAAGCTGAACAGATGGTAATCAAAAGAAAAGTAGTCCCCTGATGTTCTGCTGTCAAACAAGATTTCAATTGCAGCCCTGTACAGTCTGACACAAACAGCTGCTTGTGCTGTCTTCAAAATGCACTTGAGTGTGAGTGAAAAGTGTTTATTTTCATTTTTAAAATACTTTTACATGCACAAATAATTTTAAAAAGTTGATTGAGCATGTGTAGTGGTGTAAATCTGCACACTAAAAATCTACAGCATGTTTCCTTTGCAGAGCTCATTCATCGCACAGTACTGAATGATTTCCTCTGCTGTCCCACTCTCTTCTCACACAGGTACATTCCCGAGGGTCTGCAGTGCTCCTGTGGACCTGACTACTACACTCTGGCCAACGGCTACAACAATGAATCATACGTCATGTACATGTTCATCTGCCACTTCTGTTTCCCAGTGAAAAGCTCTATATAAGTCAGATTTGTTAATATTATTTTTTAAATTATATTATTATGTTTATGTTAGCTGTATTACAATTTTCCAAAGTAGTGTTGCAGCTTCCTTTGTCACAGTGTAAGATATAAAATATTTTAGTACTTGTAAAGCTTTTAAGTGAACTATTGTTATTGCTAAAATGTAAAAAAAAAGTTCATCCAAATTGTCAAACTGCCCTAAGCAACTTGTGTGCATTTTTCTGGGGGTTGACATATGTTAATTTTTTTCTTACTCCCAACCCACCATGGTAAACCCATGATTTATTTGATTCTATTTTTTGATTAATCTACCAAATCTGGATATTATGTAATTATTAATCATTTTGCCTAAAAAGAAAATAGTGAATCAGAAAATAACAACAAAAAAAAACAGTCCAAAACCCAAATTAATGTTCTGTTTATCGACTAATCGATCAATCCACCTATTGTTTCAGATATAATTTATTTGAAAGCAACACAACACAGGAATAATTTTGGCTTCCGACTCAGACTTGTGCTCCACATTGACTGTACTGAGACTTGTTGTAGGTCTTACTGACCTCCTTCCCGCTCTTCTGTTCAACACATTTCAGGCAGCAGCTCAGCAGCAGGCCTCAGCATCCACCCAGAAAGCTGAGAAGGAGGTGACACACATGTGCTTCCTGATGGTGTTGGGATTCTTGGTGGCCTGGACTCCATATGCTAGCGTTGCTGCATGGATCTTCTTCAACAAGGGAGCTGCGTTCTCAGCCACAGCCATGGCTGTCCCTGCCTTCTTCTCAAAGAGCTCAGCATTGTTCAATCCTGTTATCTACATATTGATGAACAAACAGGTCAGTTTATTACTACGCTGTAGCAACTCTCTCTAGACTAATTCTCCTCAAGAAAGATGGACCAAAGGCTACCTCTTTCTGATAAGTCACCCTTTATAAAGACTTTATAAGTTGAAATTATTGGCTTTATTAATGGTTAATAATAATAATTGTTTGCTGATGCTTTATAGATCAGTTATAAGCCATTAATCAAAACAACTTTTGGGTTGCCAGGTTGCAAAAAAATCTTTCTAGATTTTGATACATTAATACACAAGTCATTAGTAAAGGGAAATAAACCATCAGGTACACAGTTATGTATGGTAACAAATATTTAATAAAGGGTCAAGAGTTTCTCACTTCGTTATAAGCCAACGGCAAAAGTCAGTAAATCATCTTCCAAGTCTGCAGTTGTAATTGTTGTTAATAAGTGAATTTTGGTCCAGATGCTCTGCAGCACTTTTTCAGAAGATCAGAGGTCAAACAATTCAAAGGAGGGGTCTTCCTGATGAACTAAAGAGCTAAAAAGACAAATCAAGTGACCTGCTGGAGGAGGATGAACACCAGCCTCAACCTGGCAACCCAAAAGTTGTTCTGATTAATGGATTATAACTGTTGCATTAGTAAATTATTTATTAACCATTACTAAAGCCGTTAGTTACAACTTATAAACTCTTTATTAATTATTGTTCATAACTGACCGCACATCTGCAACACATCTGATACAAAACATGTGACAGCAACACTTTATAATAACTCCAATTTAGCATTTATAAGCAGTATATAAACATTTAATAAATGGTTTATAACACACTATAATGCAGTTGAAAGTAGATATAAGTGTTTATTAATGTATTTGGCAACATCTATAACTCCTCCTGTGGTCACCCATAAGTGAAGGCTGGTGTAGAAACAGATAATGAATGCCAACATAGTAAAACAAAGTTTGAATAAATGCTTCATAACACACAATGAAAGTGTGTTATGAACCATTTACTAAATGTTTTGTGTTCTGCTCATAAATGCTAAATAGGGAAAGTGTTACCACCATGATCAGAAATTGTTGCTTGGTCTGAAACCACTAGAAGAGGCAAACTTTTCAAAGTAGTGCTCATATACTCATGGATAAGTCTCCCTTAATGTATCAAATATACAGCGATGTTTGGTCAGTTGTTTTTATCACAGTGAAATCTCCAAATGAGGGTTTCTTCTCATGAGAAATATTCAGCCGTGTTTGATATCTTACCTCTATGTTTTCTCCTTCTCAGTTCTGTAACTGCATGCTCTCTACAGTTGGAATGGGCGGTATGGTTGAAGATGATACCTCAGTATCAACCAGCAAGACAGAAGTCTCCTCTGTCTCTTAAGAATAGTAACTTCACAACTCCGGACGTCCTCCTTCCTGATGTCCTCCCGATTCTGAATGAAATGGAATATCTGAAATGGAAACAAGCTAATGATCTTTTCTGCAACAAATGGGCTTTAATCCCAGAACACATGCCTATGACAGCATTTCACTGTGCACATTCTTAATTTGTGTGTGTGATAAAAAAAAAAACTGGACTCCAACATCAAATGAACCACAGCTGAAAGAGAATCAAGCAAAACATCTCTGTAACACAGCCTGAAGTGTTTTCTTGCGATAATGGTGATGGTATGTTTGGCTGTGCGAGTGAGAAAGAATCACACAAATATACATCTTTGTATTTTTATGACATTTATGAGGTTAGCATATTTGTTGGCCTCTGTCATAATATTCTGTACATATTTTACAAAAGTGTAGAAAAAGTTATTAAATGCATTCATGAAAAGACGTCTTGGTTGTAGTTGTTTTCCTTTTTTTTTTTCTTTTTTACATTTATACAATTCAATTCATGCTTGAATCCACTTGGAAACTGAGAATTAAGTATTTCATTAAAAATGTGTCGTCTTTAGAGCTTAAGAGTACTGTAACATGGTAGTAGGGCTGCGCAACAAGGATTGAATCCTTGATCACAATATTTGTAATGTTACATAATGATACTGATATATACATGTATATAGTGGTATAATAGATTTTCTGGAAAATCAAATGAGAAATTGTTAATTCATTAAATAACCAGACAGAATGTCTATTTTTGGCTAATCCAGGAAATTAAATACCTGAAGTATTTATACAAATTCTATATTGCTATAAAGCAGCCCTGCTTATTGTTTTAAACTTTGCAGAAAATGGCCTAACATACCCAGAGATGTCATAGAGATGCCATGGTATAAACAGTTGGGCAAAATCTCTGACAGCTCACAGATTTATAGCCCCTCACAATATGTATGATTATATCACCTTATTTATCACTTCCAGGCCAGAGAAGAGAAATATATAAATATATTGTCAATACATGCATTTATACAAACTATTCAATAAGCCCTAAAACTTGTATGCATATACAACCCTGTATCAGTGGTGAAACAGTACATTATGGGGTTAATATCCATGCGTAAAGAGACTTATGTAAGGGCAAAATTTCTCTTTTTATGTCCACTAGATATGTTTAGTGTGATAACTTGTTTTTCTAGTCAATCAGTCTTAATTCTGTACACTCAGATAATTTCTGTCTCGGGTCATCTCTGTTTAAGGTACATTGGTATCTTGGTTGGTTATAGCGGGAGGACAAATTGTTTGTAATCAGGGGAAAAGACAGCTGCAGTCTGGGGAACAGTTTGCCCTGGGTTTCCAGCCTTGGGCAGGGAAACTTAGCTGGAGACAGACTATCTTTGTTAGAGGTGATTCCGTGCCTGATATGTCTGTCTGTGTATTGTAAGGTTATAAGTATGTGACAGCATCTTTCCTTCTTGGTAAGATGCTTCATATGCATTTTGGTGTATGATCTCTGTCCTTCAGCTGAAATCGAATTGACTCTGTGTGCTCGCCTGCTCTCCCTTTCATTTACTTTTTATTCTTATTTACCATTTCATCTGATTGTTTCATTCTTTTCTTAATTAAATATACAAAAGGCAACGGCTTGTTGGATCTTCATTTTTATTTGCTCACTTCTTCAAAGGAAATACATAATTTCCACCACAACTTACAGGGGCAAACTTTTATAAAAAGAGCTAAACAACATTAAAGATCAATAAAAAGGTGTAAATAGTACAAACCATTTATAAGTAGATTACCTCTATTGTACCTGAACAATAGAGTAAAAAAGGTAGTACAGTACATTGTGAGGTTAACCATCACTGACCTTAATAATATCCAGGCTAAAAAGAGAAACGTATGGTCAATGAAAGTAGGAAGAATAAGTTCAATCTATTTGGGGTTAGATAACCATACCTCAGGAGAGTCACAAAATACACTATAAAATGTCACCTCAGCTAAACCTTGTCTATATTCAGGTCATGTACATTAAAAGGCCCCAACAGAGGATGCTCTTTGTGCGTCAGTTGAGGAAGTTCAACCTGCCACATAAGGGAGCCGTTGACCCAGTCCTACACTGTCCAGTTAATTTTATTTATATAGCCCAATATCACAAATTGCAAATTTGTCTCAGGGGGCTTTATAGAGCATATTGTACAGCATACAACACGCTCTATCCTTAGACCCTTGATTTGGATAAGAAATAACTCCCCCCAAAAAATCTCTTTAACGGGGGAAAAATAGAAGAAACCTCAGGAAGAGCAACAGAGGAGGGATCCATCTCCCAGGACGGACAGACTACATGTCATCATGTGTATAGAATAGACCAACATATAGATAGACAGAAAACACTGAGTCTGTTTAATGTGCCAACCTGCCCTCCCTCTAGGGCTTATAAGTATTGCAGGCTGTAATTTAAAGTTTTATCTAAATAATTGTTACAGTAATAAATCACTATATTTTCAAATCCACATGCTTGGTTGGGAGAGGTGTTTCAAAAACCCACTGATTAATAACTTAATACTTTGTTCTGCATTTTTGTTTTGTTTAAACCTGGGATTAAAAATAAGTGGAAAGGCTTTTCGTTGTGATTCTGAAAAAAGGTTTCTGCCCAGTTCTGACTTTTTCTCACTCACTTGTGGACAATGTTGATATTATAGAGGGCTCGCTGTGGGAATGACATTGAGGAACAACAATTTAGTTTGGGCTGACTGACTACTCTGTCACTCTGTCCACAGTCCTCCTGTAAATAAAAGGAAACACAACAGCGAAAACACAGAAAACAAGTGCTGTCCCCTCCACGGCTTTCTCACTTTTCTGCCTTTATTTTATTTTTCTGAACAATGTTATCTCCTGCCACATTCTGTGCCTATTTTATATTAATACCAGCATACAAATTGTTTGCCAAGTCAATTCCCACCACCACCATGTTAGCTCATCTGGTCTTTTATCTGTTGTAGAATGATCAAGCATTCAACATTGTTAGTGTTCACTTTCCTGTGCCAATGGACGTATAAGGCCAATAAGACTCGCAACACTCTGGTGTTCTTATCCCTGCTCTTTTCCATGTTAACTGGATTAACTCGATCTAGCTTTACCACACTCCTTTTTGTCTCAGCACAATCCTAAGGTGGCCTCCTGTAGGCGCTGAAGCACTCTACAGGCAGGACGCAGAGGCATTTTTTGAGGTCCCAACTTTATAGTATTGACAGCCAGTTGTTACAGCCAGTTGTTTGAAATGAACTCAATATGACATCACATTTTCATGCATGCATTTATTTATCTATGCTAATATTTTATATATACAATGTTTACAATTCATGATGACCAACTCAGCAAGTGACAAAAATAGAGTTTTACATTGTATATAGTTGCTCATTTTGAAAATACAGTACAAAATGTGTTCCCACTGATGTAAGAAAAAAATGGAAATATTGTGGCATTCAAACAATACGTTCTTTAAGGGTGTTATGTAGATTCATTGGTGCCAAATAGCTGAAACATTTCAGGGACAACTGTGCCTCTGACAGCAGGGGGAGTCAAAGTGAGCATCCACATACATGTGATCACAGATCTTACCAGTATTTTTGAATTCACATCATCGACATGACAAACACTTTCCAACATCCTTCAAATAAAAGATGAGAAAATGCAGTTCATGAGTTTGTTCCTGGAGCAGTTCATCACTGGTGACATAGTTCAGACATATTTGAACTTCACTCAATCCACATCGAGGATTATTCCAGATCAAAGAGACAATAGAAAGGAACATGACCAGCTATATGAAAAGGTCTCTATATTTAAGAGACAGAGGACACCTCTGTCTTGCTGGCAGAAACTGAGGTCTCATCGTCCACCATGCCGCCCATTCCAACAGTGCTCAGCATGCAGTTACGGAACTGGAAAAAAAAAAACACAGAAAGGATGTTGAAATAACAAGCATGTAATGTACATCATGGTGGGTTTAAACACTGAAAAATGATTTTCATATAAACCAACCTGTTTGTTAAACAGCACGTAGATAATAGGATTATACAGAGCTGAGCTCTTTGCAAAGAAGGCAGGGATAGCTGCTGTCATGGCGGAGAAGGCAGCTCCCTTGTTCATGAAGATCCAACCGGCGAAAGTGGCATATGGTGTCCAAGCTACCAGGAAGCCAAGGACCATCAAGACGCACATACGTGTCACTTCCCTCTCGGCTTTCTGGGTGGACTCTGACTGCTGCTGCTGGGCTGCGGCCTAAAGAGTTTGCGACCCGAAAACATCATCAGATTACACAGCACAGGCAGTTTTGCAGAGCTTTAAATGAAAAGCAGCTATAGAATGATTCTGTTTCTTTGAGGTTTGGCTATAAGTTAAACATTTCATGAATTTAAACTTCACTTACAGCTTTGACAGTCAGCACAAGGCTTCCGTAAGTGAAGAAAATGATGAAGACGGGAACGAAGAAGTGGACAACAAACATGTAGATGACGTATGATTCATTGTTGTAGCCTGGAGCCAGAGTGTAGTAGTCAGGTCCACAGGAGCACTGCATGCCCTCAGGAAGGTACCTGTACAGACATTTAACAATGTTTTATTAAATCAGCCATTTACCCTCTGCATCTACTGCATCTAAGAACATCTGAATGGTGTGTTTGAGTGGTTTAGAAATATATAGATCTTGCCTAACCAGTTAAAAATAGAAATTCATATTAAACTACAATTTAAGATGTAAAAGAATGTGTGAATTACCTGGACCAGCCAAACAGTGGGGGTCCAGCACATGCAAAGGCCATGACCCAGGTGAAAGCGACTCCAGCTGCAGCGTGAGTACCACTGAACTTGAAGCTTCCCATGGGTTTGCAGACCACGATGTATCTTTCAATAGCCAGGACTACCAGTGACCAGAGAGCAACTTCACCTGTAAAAGAAAGGTAACAGAAGTTGTTAATCCATATTGGGGTTTTCCAAACACATTGAAGACACACTGAAGAAAGAACTCCCTGCTTCTTTTTTCTTACCTCCAAGTGTGGCCATGAATCCCTCAATAGCGCAGAAAGTGGGTCCAAGAATGAAGTAGCCGCAGAGAGCAGATGTGATGGTGATGGTGAATCCGAAGCTGCACATGATCAGTCCAGCCACAGCCAGGTTGACCAGGATGTAGTTGAGAGGTTGCCGGAGCTTCTTGTTCTGAGCCGTTACATACAATGTTAGACCGTTGATGGGAGCTCCAGTGCAGATCAGGAAGAACATGTAGAAAGCTAGAAGCTTGAAGATTATTGGATCTACCATATAATACTGTGTGTATTCAAAAGGATTTCTAACAATCCCAGTCCTGTTGGACATGGGGATGTAGAAGTTCGTGCCCTCTGTGCCATTGGGCTCGATTCCTCCGTCCCAACCCATCTTCACTAGTCTGTTGTTCTGTTGAGCTTTGTCGCCTAATGAACCCAATAATGCTGGTTGACATGAGAGTCAGAGTTGCGCAGTGGGATTTTTATACCTCCCCACTAACCCTTTAGCCAAATTGCCAAAATTGGATTACAGGACTGTGTGGTAGTACAGAAGTTAAAGGAGGTCAGTAATTAATCTTATCACATGCTAGAAGTCACTCCACTTTCCAGATACGAAGAAATTCTCTTAATCCTGATTAACGAATGGGAATTAAGTTCAGGCAACAGCTTTTAGAACATTATCTACATTAAACTTATTGTAAACAAGCAGAACAAACCTGGAATCATAAGTACTGTATATGTTATGTCTATTTAAGTTCATAATAAGTATAGTATTAGCCTCTCCTTTAAGAACAGATGTATGTAATGATCTGTTTGTTTTAAATATGGACCCGTGAGAAAAGGTAGTAGATACAAGAGATCATACATTTCAGAATGGTTTACTTCAAATTATTATCATGTGACCTATGCGTGTCGTGAGAAAATCCTCTCTATCACTATTCTAGAAACTGTTTTCTTTCTAACCTAATTTCAATAATTTGGGGCAGGAAAGCTACTCGTCTTTCCTAAACTTCCTTTCCTTGATTGCTTACATTGTGTTGAATGTTTATGTGTTTGTTTTTTCAGGCCAGACCAGCAATTTAACATTTTAATTAATTTAACATTTGTCTCCATGTGGAGGAACTGTAGGTGTCATTATCCTATTTGGATTAACCTCAGTGTTTCACCTCTCGTGGCCTGGCTGAGATGTGGCAAAAGCTTACTGTCACAGGTTGGAAAGAAAATATCTGCTATAGACTTATCTAATTTGCCATCTACCTTAAGCCAGATCTACACTATCAGTGGCCAAGGGAACATACAGTATCACATAATGCCTTCTGTTTTTTTGAAGAGAGCCCATAACTACTGAACAGTAACTTCTGTTGCTTCTGTTTTCTGTTTGACTATGTCAATCAAAATGTTCACCATAAAGAATGTCAGTGTTACAGATGATGAACCATTTTGAATTCAATGCAATAAAACCCTGCTTGTGATGTTCTGTTTTTTTTATTTATTCATTTAATGCAGTTCATGCTTGATTAAGGCAGGTTTGTGCTTGATAAATTTTTTTCTTGATTTCTGTAAGTGTCCTTGAGTTACTTGAAAGCCTTCAAATCAAGTTTATTATTATTCTTCTTCTTATTAGTTTAAGTTAAAGAGAGGCTGACATCTGGTAATTCTGACTGACAGAGACACATGCCATGACTGATCGCAATATAAAATTATGCAGAATTTACAATAAAGTAAACTGATTATAGTTTGAATTATGACAAAAAGAAAAGATTGTGAGAAATCAGTGTAGATACGCAACATGTATCTAAGTACATACACGTTAACATGACTACATAGAAGAAATCCAATTGCTTCTTTTATTTCCATTTAATTTTTATCTATAAAGGCGAATCTGTATCTGTATTTGTTAATGGTGCACTAATAAATATATGATTCAGATTAAACTAACTGAAATGTTTGATAATTAAACAGATGACGTTGATCATCTGACCTCACCAGAAACAAAAACAAAACAGCAGGTATTACCCTTTAACCTAACCACAGGGAAGGTGGCGCCCTCATTATCGGCTTTTAGGCGGAGTACTTAATGCACTATCCGGCGTTAAGGTCATTAACAAATTCCTACTTACCTCACCCACCTTGAAATCTAATTTTGCTCATTTGAGGCCGTCACCGTTTATAAAAGAACTGTAATTAAGCTAATTAAGTTAATTAAGTGGTGGGGTATTCAGCATGTCCGCAAAGAACTTCCACATTCTCATGTCCAGCAGGACTGTGAAGTCTTTTTGAGTAAACATAGTTTTATCTGTTGGATCATGGTAGATTCTCTGCATGTTTGTCCTGATCTGATCAATAGCCTTCTATCGTTCCTGGACCATGAGGCTCCAGCAACCATCTCATCTACATCAAGTCAGACGAGTGAAGAGGAGAGCTGCGTGTGTTGGTCTCTTCATCTTTCCCCCGTTACTATTTCCCCTGTTTAAGGTAATTACCATCCACAAAACACTAAATGTGTGAACGCATGTTAGTAATAGTTATCCTACGTTACTGTAGTTAACTATGAAAGACAGTTTTGTGTTTTATTGTTATATTGTTTAAAGAGTTGTTGGCTAACTTAGTCGATGTGTAAGCTGGCTGCCTGAGACCTCGTGGCGCCTACTGTTGTTATCATTAAAGCTAGTCACTGTTACTTTCACATATTTTTGCTGTAAGTGTCTATTTTCACTGTAAGAGCCTAGTTCATATGACAGCTAAAATTGTATAGGTAAAAGGTAAAAATGCATCTGATGATTTAATGTTGTGTAACTCAGTAAAAAGACAATTTAAATAATTTAGAGAAAGTTAAAAAGATACACAAGTCATAGTAACCGAGGTCCTGAGACTGAGCGTTGTTTAGTTTACACTGTATAACTGTGGTCCTGAAATTGAGTGTTTTGTTTGCATTCTTTAAAATGTAACTCAATACAGACGAGTGAAGACGAGAGCTAGGTGTGTTGGTCTCTTCATCTTTCTCCTGTTACTATTCCCCCTGTTTAAGGGCACAACACAACACATGGAGGTAAAGTGCGTTATTAGTTGCCTCCAATCTATCTTGACATTTCATTCAGTGCGGGTGAACCAAGTAAAGAACAGATTATTTAATAAATCTTGGTAAAATGTTTCTGTTCTGGTCAAAATACCAGTTGTAGTTATAGATTACAGATTACAGCAGACGATGCTCAAATTTCAGGTCAAGATACTGTCACATAAATATCTTAAAATAGGATGGATTGAGGGATTCATAATTTCTAACTGGGACTAATAGTCAGCTATTAGTCATTTCATAATAATTACATAAAACAACTTAACTATACTGCAAATAATGTAAAGCCTGCTATGCATATACATAAATATGCTTCTCTATTGAACCTACATACTGTCTATGGTTTTACTTACTCTAAAAATATACACAGTAAAACTACTACTACAAATACTGCTATCTATATAATACAAATTATTACAAACTTCATTTATATCATATACATTAAGTGTTATAGGAAATAGAGTTAACTGCCCTTGGAACAATAAAAGAGAAGCATTTTGAGGATTTTAGGAGATCATCTGTCACAATCTAAAGTTTTCTTTTCTCCTCTCCCCTCTATCCAAGATGAAGATCATTGTTAGTGCTGGCTGTTGAGAGATACAGAGCATTGTTGTTTCTGCAAACTCATGAGAAGCTTCACATTCACTGCAGATCATGCTGAAGCTGGTATTGTCTTCACCTGGATTATGCCTCTTGTTTATTCTGCCTCCACATTTTTTGTGTAACAAAGATCTAGGATCTAAGAAAGTGGAACATCCAAGTCTTTAAAATCACAGACTTAAGTTTTAACTTAAGTGTTAATATTGGTGCAAGAAGAGTGAGAATTAATTAAGACACATGGTAGAAAGTACTTTAAAATGCTATTTTTACCATCAGTTTACCATACAATGTAGTAATCTACAGTACATTGTAGCCCAGAAACTACATCGTCATAATAATAAATATTTACTCTCATATTGTCTCTTATTTTTTGTCCTCAGTTATGGAGGCATTCATAGCGCTGACAGTCAAAGCTGTAGTGAATTTTAGTAGAAAAAGTGCATAAAGATACTGTATATGATTGTCGGGTTCATGTTTGTATAAATCAGGTCCTTCTTAGGCTACCCACAGTGCCTTGAACATCACATTAAAACATTTAATGTCTTCTAAAACACCTCAGACTGCAGCACAGCAGCAAGAGTCACAATCCTCAGAAGGCTGAGGGAGAAGTGACACGTCATGTATGTGCGACATGTTGGTGACTTTCTCTCTAGTTGTCTGGACTCCATCCTCTACTTCCATAGGCTGGATCTTCATGAACAAGGGAGCTGCCTTCACTGTCTCGACAGCAGCAATCCCCGTCTGGTTCACGAAGAGCTCAGCTATGTATAATCCTGTTATCTATGTGCTGTTGAAAAAACTGGCTGCTTCAATCAACTTGTTTTTTTTGGTTTTTTTTTAATTGGAAGTAACATTCAAACATCAGAAGTAAAACAATCCTATTGCATTATTTTCTATTGGGACCTTATTTAGAAGTGAATAAGTTAAATATGTGAAATGTGAATATGTAATTTATTGTTTAAGGTGGAAAAAATTAATAAGGAATATATTATTTGTACAGCTTTACAGCAGTGTTCTTCACATTTCAGTTCAATAACTGTACATGTATGCTCAGTACCGTTGGGATTAGTGAAGATGTAGAAGATGAAACCTCAGTGTACACCAGTAAGACAGAAGTCTCCACTGTGTCCTAAGAATAAAGGCATTAATGCAGCTCTGGAGATTGTTCTTTCTATCTGATTCTGTATTATGTGTGGACTGATTTAAACTGTTTTACTGTGAGACAAATGGATGTGTAAAAACATTCTGACCAATAAATGAATGGACATTGGCAACCTGGAAATTACTAGATGCATTTGTTCTTTTTCTGTTGTTTTTTAAGCCACAGAGGTATGTGTGACACTTTTAAATAGACTGACGTCGATAGGTTTGTGAGTCCTGAGTTTAAGCTTGCAGGCAGACTGTTATTGTTAGAGGGAAGTATCCATAGAGTAAGAGGATTAACCAGGGGTCTGTGACTCAGACGTTTGTGGAGGGATTTAATCCAGAACATCAGTATTCTTTTATTACTTTAATACTAATATATTTTTGATCCAATATGTATGATTATTTATGTTCACTCAAACCTTGAAAACATTTAATATTGGTGATATGGGCCAGGCAACAGGTACATGATTGAACAGACAAAATCATCAAAAAGGAGGACATTCAAAGACATTTTTAGTTTCTGACATTGGATATCAATGTGTGCTATTTACTCTGCTGTTCGAGCCAATAAGGTATAATTACGCTGGTGCTCAAAGCTCATACATTTACTGCATAATATGGTTACAACATTACTGTAGCCACCCAGTGGTGGAAAGTAACTAAGTACATTTACTCAAGTACAAATTTGAAGTACTTGTACATTACTTGAGTGTTTCTGTTTTTACCTTTTGCTCCACTAGTTATGTGACAGCTTTAGTTTCTTTGCAGGTTGTATATAAACATATATACAAAACGTGGTCAGTGTGTGAAATATAATGCACTGTTGTATTCAACAGTATTACAATAGTTAATTAAAATGCAGTTTGCACATGCGTCAGTAATGCAATAATACTGGCCTATATATTTAACAATTTAAAACCCTGAAAAGGGCCATTATGAGTGTTTATTTTAAGTGCATTTTGCTGTTAAGACTTATGTTCCCCTGAATTAAATATAAACTGGATACTATTCTACATGATATTATTACTTTACCTTAAATACAGGATCTGAATACTTCTTCCACCACTGCTGTAACCTGAAAACAATAAATTCATCAATTAATAAATTCAGTTCAATTCAGTTCAGTTTTATTTATATAGCGCCATATCATAACAAAGGCACTTTTTCGAATAGAGCAGGTCTAGATGAGCTACACTTCAAATAAAATAGAATTAGAATTGACCTACATGCTTGCAATCCGCTCACCTCCTGTTGGGAACCATTGACCAAGCGATCCATGATGTGAGGTTTGAATACAGCCAAGTGGTTGTTGGGAGCAGTGCACACTCTGGGAGGAGGCGCACTCTAGTTAAGCTCATTCAGGGAACTCAAACTACCAAGTCTTATTTGATCACAGCATGAAGGGGAAACTCTGAAGTTTTGTTTTGCTCATAGAAGAAGGTGCATTTTGCTCTCACAGGAGCTGAACTGTTTGGTCAACAGTAACATTGTCACCACATCATCATTACAGTCTGTAGTTCAGCACTTTAACTCAACAGCTACTGAAATACTGAAACAAGTGAGACTCAAGGTACACACACACTCACACACACACAAACACACAGGCAAGTTTCTCCAGTTATTTTCCATTTGATAATCAAGTGTCCTGAATTGGGACTTACCCCATTTCCTGTAGTTGTCCTGGTATCCCAGCGGAGTATCCCAGTTCAAATCTCCAGAGTTAGACTGAACATACATTTTGAAGAAAATAACAATAATAATAATATATTGTCGCCAAGCAGAGGACTCTCTGACAAGTTGTCAGTGAGAAAAAGCAGCGAGAGGCTTCTCAGCAGGGTGAGTGTGTCAGCTGAGCAAAGTGCTGGAAATAGACTAAAGCATCTACTGTACCCACTGATATAGTGTGTTTTTAGATAGCCATTAGTCATCGTTACTTTAAAAAAATGAAATCCCTCACTCATTCTTTCCTGCAATACTTACACAACTTAATTTCAAAAGGCTAATTATTTCTACCAAATATGTTTATACCAAAATAATAATTTGTCATCACTATGAGACTTTAAACATACCTTAAACGTTTTCTCCTTATTTTTTCCTAACATATAACATTTTACAATGTAGAAACAGTAAATATAGAGTTAAAACAAATAACCCTCAGGTCACAGTCCCTCAATACTTTCTTAAAGTCAATTACCAATCTGACTTGAGCTGTCCGCTTCCTCTCAATCCTCCTGTAATCTAATTTTGCCAATTTGAGGATAACCTCGGGAAGGTATAAAACAGCACCCAGGACAGCATAAGCTGCCTACGTGGGGTTAGCTTACACCACCAGTGACTACTGGGTGACTTTGCGCACTGTTGGTACTGTCCATCGATTGAAGCAACTGAAGATGGGTTGGGATGGAGGAATCGAGCCCAATGGCACAGAGGGCAAGAACTTCTACATCCCCATGTCCAACAGGACTGGGATTGTTAGAAATCCTTTTGAATACACACAGTATTATATGGTAGATCCAATAATCTTCAAGCTTCTAGCTTTCTACATGTTCTTCCTGATCTGCACTGGAGCTCCCATCAACGGTCTAACATTGTATGTAACGGCTCAGAACAAGAAGCTCCGGCAACCTCTCAACTACATCCTGGTCAACCTGGCTGTGGCTGGACTGATCATGTGCAGCTTCGGATTCACCATCACCATCACATCTGCTCTCTGCGGCTACTTCATTCTTGGACCCACTTTCTGCGCTATTGAGGGATTCATGGCCACACTTGGAGGTAAGAAAAAAGAAGCAGGGAGTTCTTTCTTCAGTGTGTCTTCAATGTGTTTGGAAAACCCCAATATGGATTAACAACTTCTGTTACCTTTCTTTTACAGGTGAAGTTGCTCTCTGGTCACTGGTAGTCCTGGCTATTGAAAGATACATCGTGGTCTGCAAACCCATGGGAAGCTTCAAGTTCAGTGGTACTCACGCTGCAGCTGGAGTCGCTTTCACCTGGGTCATGGCCTTTGCATGTGCTGGACCCCCACTGTTTGGCTGGTCCAGGTAATTCACACATTCTTTTACATCTTAAATTGTAGTTTAATATGAATTTCTATTTTTAACTGGTTAGGCAAGATCTATATATTTCTAAACCACTCAAACACACCATTCAGATGTTCTTAGATGCAGTAGATGCAGAGGGTAAATGGCTGATTTAATAAAACATTGTTAAATGTCTGTACAGGTACCTTCCTGAGGGCATGCAGTGCTCCTGTGGACCTGACTACTACACTCTGGCTCCAGGCTACAACAATGAATCATACGTCATCTACATGTTTGTTGTCCACTTCTTCGTTCCCGTCTTCATCATTTTCTTCACTTACGGAAGCCTTGTGCTGACTGTCAAAGCTGTAAGTGAAGTTTAAATTCATGAAATGTTTAACTTATAGCCAAACCTCAAAGAAACAGAATCATTCTATAGCTGCTTTTCATTTAAAGCTCTGCAAAACTGCCTGTGCTGTGTAATCTGATGATGTTTTCGGGTCGCAAACTCTTTAGGCCGCAGCCCAGCAGCAGCAGTCAGAGTCCACCCAGAAAGCCGAGAGGGAAGTGACACGTATGTGCGTCTTGATGGTCCTTGGCTTCCTGGTAGCTTGGACACCATATGCCACTTTCGCCGGTTGGATCTTCATGAACAAGGGAGCTGCCTTCTCCGCCATGACAGCAGCTATCCCTGCCTTCTTTGCAAAGAGCTCAGCTCTGTATAATCCTATTATCTACGTGCTGTTTAACAAACAGGTTGGTTTATATGAAAATCATTTTTCAGTGTTTAAACCCACCATGATGTACATTACATGCTTGTTATTTCAACATCCTTTCTGTGTTTTTTTTTTTCCAGTTCCGTAACTGCATGCTGAGCACTGTTGGAATGGGCGGCATGGTGGACGATGAGACCTCAGTTTCTGCCAGCAAGACAGAGGTGTCCTCTGTCTCTTAATCACGATGACATCCTCAAATCTGTGGACATTTTCCTTAATGATTGCTTCCAGATTTTAAACAGATTCAGAGAAAAAAAAAGTCTTAAATGTTTGCCAAATGGATTTATGGATTTGATGAACGGACTAAACACACTGTGGAATTCTATCTCACCTGTTAATATGTATATGTAAAGAAATGCATTTGCTGTGGAGGTTATCTCATACAGCAGGGCCTATGTGTGTCTGTGTGCGTGCGTGAGTGAGTGAGCATTTGGTGACACTAAAAACACCTCAACTCTCAAGTCAAGCTAAACCTGCTGAAATGTGACAACACTTGATGAATATGATGAATGTGTAATAACACATTGGTTATTTTCATTTAATTATGTGGGGGAGCATATGTTTTACTGGTCTACCAGTGGCATCATTTTCATGTATTTTATCAAAAAGAAAAAAAAAATCTAGGATGGAGTAGATAATAAATGCATGCATGAAAAGAAATGTACTGATGTGTTCTTTTTTTTTTTTTTGATTAGCTGCTGTTTAAAGTATAAATTCACAGATTTGAGATACAGAATTTTTTTTAAGGTTAATTACCAACCTTTGTGTAGTTTTGAGCAAAAGATAAGAGTGATTTGATAAACAATATTTATTATTTGATTAGCTTGATAATGAGTGGAGTTTAGTTAGTTTTATTTTTATTGCCTAACATCAAAAAAGTTGAATCAGAGGGCTTTAAAATCTGTACGTATGACATCCACTATCTTTAGACCCTCGAACTGGGTAAGAAATAAATAAATAAAACCCTTTGACAGGGAAAAAAGAAAGGAACCTCAAGAGGAACACCAGAAGACGGATCCCTTTCCCTCTGCAGAGGTGGCACTGCCTTTCGGATGAAATTTAAAGATGTAAAATTTTGCCACCATGTCACTCTCAAGCGGCAGAGAAAGGTCCCTAAGTGTAAATACTCAAAAGCAGTCAAGTTGCAATGTGCCTATCAATGATATACTTTTGAGCAGACATGTAATCCCACTGTATTCCTTTGAATCCTGTAAAGCCATCATAAGAGCACAGAGCTTTCCAGCAACTGCTGCTCAACTAATTAGTCGTGTTAGATTTGCATCAATTGTTTTACAGTAATTGTCACTTTGGGTAACATGAACGCAAGTTTGAAACAACAGAGAATTCCTGGGATGTGAAAATGGGCAAGACCAATGGCAGACTTGTTCAGTATGTGAAAGCTTACTTAAATTTGAACACTTTATTGGACGCAAACTTAATAGTTTCAAGTTCTTATAGTGCACTGGAAAAGCGGCTGTAGATTAAACACACCATTCAAAAAAAGTCACAAGACACTGAAAAATCTGTGTGAATGAAATAAATCTTCTCAAGTACAGTATCTTACTTAGGAGTTATACCCACAGGTCTACAATTAGTATAAAATCTTTGGGTCAGTTTCCTCTGTGTGAGCACCTTTTGATGAGATATTTAACTAGATACATTGTAGTAACTAATTATCAAAATAATTAACTATTTCATATGGCTTGGTAATAAACACGCCTCCTCAGACCACATACGTTTGAGAATTATGTGTTTTATTAAAATGTGAAATAAAAACTCCTACTTGCAGTTGAGATTCTAGTTTAAAAATCCCTTTGTGGTTTATTAATTCATATGTTCTTTCTCATCTTACAGTTAAAGAGAACAAGTGAAGAAGGGAGGCTCATGTGTCTACAGTTTAATATATATATATATATATATAAAATCCTGTGTAGTCCATGTAGAAAGACATGATCAACACTATATATCATGTTACATCTGCTGTGGGAACCCGTATAGAAAAACCCATGTATGCTATTTTGTGTGACGCTATACCACCCCCTTGAGGCCAGTGTCATTACATTAACCCTAACATGTACATGTAGTGCAGCATGCCACACGTTGTGGTTTGTATACATGTAAGGATACATTTTGAAGGCGGAAGGTTAAACATAATTCCAGCTCTGGTGGAACAGACTATGGCATATGCGTGTGTAAAGTAAAGAGAAGAAAAGCTTATTGAATTAATTTCTTTAAAAATCATTTTAAAAAAGCTGGATCCTCTGTTGGAGAGCTTTCAGGTGATGAGACAGGCAGATGACGCCCCCTGCAGGTGTCTACAAAGAAGTGAAAAATGTCTTTTCACCATCACGGTGTACAGTTCGTTCCACATTGTGCTGCTTCACGTTCTGCTGTTGGAAAATACAGACATGACCAACCATGAACGTTACACACCAGTAACATGTTACAGCTCACAGGGGATTAATTACATATAAATACACCCTTCTCCCGTACCCGATAGGCCATCTATCTCATGATGTAGCCCTTTATTTCCTGCTGATAACCTGACCCTAATTGTCATGCTGTGGGCACATACACTGTAATTTTCTTCAAAGAGCGTGCTCTGGACACCTGCATGTGCTTAGTGTCTCTGTCAGGGGGCAGGCAGAGACAAGCGTCGCCTCTCTTTGTTCTAATTGCTCGGATCAGAAAGGAGGAGATGCATACAGAGGTCTTAATAACAAACTTGGGGGATGCACTGGATATATCTCCAGGCTAACGTTCACTGTGAGGGGGCCTGGAAGAAGACACTGGCTCTGCTAGCCCTAAGGATAAACTTCCATGATATTGACGAGATCATGTATGAGCTCTATGAAATTTTCACATTATTATTGACAATATTCTTGTTTTGGTTGCAGGGGACACAATAACTATAATAATTTTAAATAGAAGGTCAAATTATGGCTTTTGACCTCTTGGACGGGAATGGATGGATGGATCATGCAGATTTGTTTTGTTCATTATTTATTTATTTATCTTAATATAAATGCATATGTATGTATATGTATATCTGTACATAAGCAGAGCTGTTTCTGTTGGATGGTATAATGTATCTTGTTCTCTGTTTAAAATCAATAAAATTTTGTTTTTCAAAAAAGGCTTTCCTTGAGATTTTCTTAGATGTGTGTGATTTGATGTCTTCCTTTTTGTAACGTCGAATAAATAGACTGAATTAATATATTAGGCAACATTAATAGTTCTAGTGCCAGCCATGACATTTCAAGCATCGTTGAAAAATGAACAAATGCAGAGTCAAAAAGAAAATCAGTCTGATTATTACAGATTAAGAAAATCACACAACTTTCTGATATCATCTTGCTATGGAGATTCAGGTCAAGCGTCTAAACAGCAGGTGATGTGAAAATTTGGCATTGAATCTACTGTCACTTTTCAGGTCAAGTAAATTCTGCTTATATAGCCCAAAATCATAAATTTGCCTGCCTGAGAGGGCTTTACAATCTGTACAACATCTTTAGACCCTCAACAAGGAAAACAAAGGAGGAAAAAAAAGGAGAGGGGGACCTCAGGAAGAGTAACAAAGAACGGATCACTCTTTCAGGACAGACAGAAAGTGTCATATATAGAAGAGAGAAGTGGCGAAGTTTGGCAAATTTAGCAAAACCTGGTGACAACCATGTCCTAGTGCATTGCCATATTATTTTTGCTACTGAGATACCGCAGCAGAATTGTTACGTTTTGGCCTTTTCATACTACATGTCAAACATCTTGCAGAGAATTGAATCATGAAAAACAAATACTTAGTTACCACACGCTGATGACATCACACTGATGACGTGCCTCTTTAAATGAATGACAAACAGAAAGCTTATTGACAATCTTTATCACTAAGGGTCATGAAGACAGGTTTTATTCAATGAAAGATATTTGCTTTGCTTTCAGGAGTTTGAACCTGCTGACTTTTAACATAATGAATTCTTGAGTTTATTAGCAGTACTTCTTTACTTTACTGATGAGATTAAATAGCTTGAATTTGTCCACTTAAGCAAACTCAACTCATTGTCATCAACACATTTCAAACTCTACAGGTTGTATGATGGTTGGAGCGGTAAGAGGTTTTGCATATTAGTTAGTATTATGTTAACTGCTTTAGACAGGATGAAACACCCCAAGGGATTATCCCTTTGGCCTTTGCAGATGAGATCATCCTGATACACAGTGTGAAACATGCTTTAATGTCTACACTGGTGTCTCCATGAGAGTCAATAGTCATTCCCACATTTCTTTGTCAGTATTTCCTCCCTTTCTGTCTCCTCCGCTCTGTTCCCTTTTCCCCTGGAAATGAAGAGGCCGACAGCTCTCAGCATAGAAGAAAAACCATGGTAACAACAGCTCCGCAGTGGATATGCTCGCTTTGATATCAGTTACTGAAAAGCAGAGTATCACTGAAGAAGTCTGCAGAGCAACACTTCAGACACACTTCAAGTAAAACAACAAACTAAATTTAATACCTGACATGAACTCAATATTTTCATCAGCACATAACGCACACATTCAAGTTACTGCACATGTTTTCAACTGTATGTTCTGAATTATCTAGAAGAGAAATATTCAGCTTTGACACAGGTATAATAAAATGTGAATATACATGTATTTACACACAAATACACACAAAATAATTCCACTGAAACAACAGTCATTATCCATTTGAACTCAAAATTCACTTTTTTAAGAAAAGAGAAAGTACAAACAAAGACACTGGAGTGCCACATTTATTATAATATCAGGAAATCCATCAGTAGTGACAAAGGGAATAAATGATACAATCAAACATTAAATATTTATAGAGAGAACTCTAGCACATTGGTTAGATATATATATTTGAACTGATACTGCACATGTTTTCCATCAAACATACTGTATAGTATAGGGCAAAATGTGTAATGTAATATATAACACTTCTTCAAAAAGAAAATCTTTTGACAAAAAAAGTTTTTAATTTACAGGTAAAAAATTAAAACATGTGTAATAAATCAAGATAAATTAGTTATAGCAATATCAACGCATGTAAGTCCAAGTCCTAACAACTCAAACAACTAAAACAACTCGATCGCTGGTCATTTATCCTTGAATTTTTATTTTAATAGCTTTCTGGGGTTGAAAAGAGAAACATACTGTCAAAGATTTTAAAAATATTCCAACATAAATAAATAAATAAGAAAGGCAGAGAGGCAGGGCAATCTGAAAAACAATATTTCTGAGTTCAAAAACTATTTGCTTGTAAAATCTTCAATATCTTCCATGTAGTTAATTGATCCTTTGTATTACACCATACTTATAGCTACGTTACATTTTCCATATATAGATTTAGAGATTATCTTTACTATAAGTTACCTGAGCTGAAGTTAGCAGTTATATTATTGGCTGTATTTTAGGCTGCTTCTGTTAAAGGTACACTGCAAGAAGATCAGTACTCTCCAGCTTTATGTTATTTGTTTTTATGCTGCAACCACTGTGTTCATGTTGTGTCTGGTTGTTTTATGTTAGGTGAATATTTCATTTTTCATTGATCCAGTATGATCATTACATTAGAATGCTGGTTTTTAATGATTTTTGTCCATCAGTGGCTGGGACATCGTGTCTGATGGTGGAGTAACACCAACCATACAAGGTGCTCCAAAAGGGCAGCAAGGTGACTGCAAATATTCCATCATCTTATCATTATTTTTCTGTTTTTATTGTTTTAATTGCATTGGCCGCTCAAAAAAAAACCAAAAAAAAAAACACAGATTAAGAAATTATTTAAAATGTCTTCACTTTAAGGTACAACTTGTATCATCGGGGGATTCCTCAACCTCAAGTACATCAATTTATCCAGAGGGGAAAACAACAAAAACATTATGTTACATTATGAACACCACCCTGGTTAAATAGATATCATCAGTGTTTTTGTTTTATCTGAAGTTAATAATAGTGTATTCACCCCCCATCCACCCACCCATTTTCTATACCGCTTATCCTCTTAGAGGGTCGCGGGGGGCTGGAGCCAATCCCAGCTGACATTGGGCGAGAGGCGGGGTACACCCAGGACTGGTCGCCAGTCAATCACAGGGCTGACACATAGAGACAGACAAACATTCACACCCACAGTCACACCTACGGACAATTTAGAACCATCAATTAACCTAACTTGCATGTCTTTGGATGGTGGGAGGAAGCCGGAGTGCCCGGAGAGAACCCACGCGGACACGGGGAGAACATGCAAACTCCACACAGAAGGGCCCCAGCCAGCCGGCGGGTGCGAACCCAGAACTCTCTTGCTGTGAGGCAACAGTGCTAACCACTGCACCACCATAGTGTATTCATGAATTGCAAATTTTATGCCAATAACACATTTCCATCTAGGTCACCAAGTACAGCTTATACCAAGGGCAGAATCACATCTCATTAACAAATATCTTCGGCCCTTGGGAAGCCACATTATTCTCATAAATGACCGGTTTGCCGAGATAAGCGTGTGGTAAGCTCAAGCTTACTTGTGACTGGTTGAAGCTACCTTGTCTGTGGACCTGCTGACCAAAATCCCCCTTTGACTGATTGAAACTGTCTTGTCTGGAGGGTTGCGGACCAAAACTCTCCTCTGGCTGGTCAAAGCTGCTCTCATTGTAGAGCCGCTGTCGCATTTCGCTGGCACGTTTCCCAGAAGCACTCCTGGTTGGATACCTCTGACCTGTCTTGTACCAGCCGGTCTCTTTGAAGACAAACCAAATATTTCCGACCCAGAGGACGACGTTTACAAAACCAAAAACCTGGAGATGGAAGAAGGGACATGAGTGAATGGCTTGTTTTTGTATGTCAGTGCTTCATTTCTCGGCTGAATACCTACCGCAGATGTGTTAAGACGCGACCAGTGAGGCTCCTGGGTAGCTGTACATTTGTTCTCCTGAGCTCTGCAGGCTGAGATGAGCAGAAGCACTTGTGTTGGGTTTGTGGCCGTCTTGATGTCAGAAAGAGTTTTGGCCCAACAGCAACTGCTGACCAGCCACATGAAGGAGAAGATGATTGTAACAACAAAATCCTGCTCAGAAAGGAGACATGGAGGGAAGAAGTCACACACAGGATAAAGCAGTCAGTTTAATGTGTTTCATGTCATACAAACGCAAACATTATTACACTATATTGTATCAAATTCCTGCTAGGACTCACTGACCACAAGTGGGCCTCTGTTGTTCTTCAGGTACTTGTTCTGGTAGAAGACATAGACAATGGTTGCCAGCAGAGAGTACAGGAAAGCAAAAACACCCACAGTCAGGAAAAACTGAGCAGATGAGGAAAAGTCGCCATCCAGGAAGAGAATCTCTTCTTTCTTTGCCTCGCACGAGGGAGCCTTGAAATGCACTTCACGTAATCTACAAGACAGAAAGAGAAGGTTGACGTGAGAAGATTCAGTCTGAGGAAACATTTAGCCGCCCGTTGTTCGCTGGCACTTTGAGAGCACTTTTTATTAGCAACCTCGTGGCTAAAAAAGGGAAGGTTCGAGCTCAATAAACATAGACACACAGCTGAGAAACCTTGTTGCACTTTACTGAAAACAAGCCTGTGTGTTTTCTTTCCCATGAGACGGCTGTGAATTTGGTGTTGCACACAAAGAGACAGATTCTCCAAGATTTATAAAGAAGCTGCCAGTGGAAAAACACAAGCAGTTGTGCAACTTGGCTTGTCTGTGTGACAAAAGGAAGCTATACTGTAACAACATCTGGACGGTGAAACAGTTTCCAAACTCACTTTCAGACAGCGGCAAAGTGAGAAATTGTCACTATGAGGGGACCAAGTTTATTTTCTTCTACACAATAAGGATTAATCATGACATTCAATGACAGGGTTTTTCCTGACCATTTTATTATTATTTTAAATATATAAATCATAAAGTCCTTGAGCATATGGTGCGCGGAGTCTTCTAAATATTTAGTTTTAGTCTTAGATGATGATGCTGTATGACGCAAGTGAGTTAAATTAGTGTCACTGTGACTTAATTGTAGGTATGGGGAGCGTTCTGTCACCACGGGTTGTGGTGAGGCACAGTTTTTATCTCCTTGTTATAAATGAACAATAAAACATTAACCACAAGAAGTAACAATATAGCAGTTTTGTCATTTGCATGCTTGGCAGCTAATTCAGTTGTCGATAGACACTGGTTGCAGCACCACAGAGTGGAAAAGGACTATGCTGCTTTTATCATTCTTATGAATGAAGGAAAATTATATTTAGATGCAAACTGTATTTAGGTGCATCTAAAAATATTTCAGTCATTAGTCATTGTCTCAATTTGTTATCAATAAATGTGCAAAACACACACACACACACACACGCACGCACGCACACACACACACACACACATACTTTCTCTCTCATACTTTCTTGTCCAGATGCTGAGTCCAAAATACTGTAATTCAAATGTTTGGACTCAAAACATGAATGCTCCCTTAAACATATTTAGTTCATTACATTAGAAATAATATCACTATCACACTCATTTTAAAAGAACAGAAAAATACAAACATTTTGTCTGAAGCAATTTGGGTTAATGTGCCATTTATACATGACTAGAGTGGGTACCAGTGAACTAACACACTGACACCAGTGTCAAGTCAGCTGAACTGTTAATTAGACACTCGGCCATCACTGACACCGACTCTGCTGGTGGTCGACCACACTGCTGCACCGCTGCACCACAATACCAGAGACACCATTCATCATCCAAATGAAAAGTTAATGCTGACCAGTCGCTCTCCAAACATATGAAGACATGTGGAAGTCATTTAGTCAAACAAGGAGGTTATTTGGTTTTGCAACATCTGTAGAAGTGAATAGGAATCAAAATACTATTCAGTCTGTTGTAATACAATTCTAACATTCAATGACATGGAATAATGGTGGAATTCAAACTCATCTTATTTTGGCTTGACTTTTTGTAAAGAGTTGATAGTAATAACTGCAATTTCATTTAATTCATGCGTGATTGCATTTCTATTTTTCCACCGTGCACCCTGAAACGTAATGATAATCTATTCTAGCTCTGTATAAATGAGTACTTTCTTCACACAAAAAAAATAGCAACAAGGCTGATAAATGGAGTCACTCCTTTCTCATCCTCCAAACATCCCGGCAGTGTTTATATAGTACAAAGTCCCAGATGGTCCCGAGTACATGCAGGTCTGCAGGAGTCGAAATGAAACGGGGACAAGAAAGATACCATTTTCTGTTTCTCATCAGCTGATCAGTTACATCGAGTTGCAGGTACACGCTGCAGAGAAAGATGTAGTGCTGTAACATCACAAGAGACCACCTGAGGTTATGTCTTGACTGACAGGACTCCAGGCACCGTGTTTTTCTGAAATAGGGCGAGCTTAAAGAGTGAACAGTTCGTCTCCGCTGAGCCTGACAACATGATGGAGAATGAATTATTTTTATTTATTTATGTCTGGCTGACCAGTTTCCTGAAATATACAGAGATGATCACCATGTCTGGTTGGTCTGAAAGCATCGCTTTGGGTGTCCAGTCAAATCTTCACTCTTTGTCAATTAGTCTGTTAATTCACATTTTAAAATTATATATAAGGATCTAATTCAAAACATGTAAATAGATTACGTGCCAGTTAATTGTCAAAGATTAAATTAAATGTCTTAGAAAGTTATTATATGACAATTAATATTTGTTCCTTATGTATTCATATAATTATCTAATAAGATAAAAGGTCAAAAGTAAAAAACAATATGGGAAATTAATATACATCATAAGAGTTTTAGTGAACTTGCTCTGTTTCAGATGTTTGGGCATTTGAAACAGGAGTCACTAGGTGGACGTATGTTAAAGAAAGCACAAACAAGTACTTTACCTGAAAGGATAGCCAAAATCAATGTTGATGCTGAGGTTACTCTGCCTCCTGTCTGCACAGTCCACTTTAACCTGGAGCTGACCATAGTATCCTCCACATGTTGCAAAAGCACAGATGGCAAAAATCTATGAAAACAAACAAACAAAAACAAAAAGAAATAAATAGTCATAAAAGAATCACCAGCAGTTGATAATTCATACATTTTATATTAATGATATTTGATATTTATCCAATATCAGCTCTGTGAGTGCAGCTTACTGCATAATGTAAACACATCAATAAATGACAGCACTGATTATTGAGATTTATAATTAGTTTGAAAACAAAACCTGAATAATTTAAAGGTCGGAAGACAACTAACAGAGCTGCTCACTGTGTGCCGGAGGGTGGCCACAGCAGCACAGTGAGACTCAATTTGAAGATGTAATACACATGTCTGAACTAATTTTATCTTTATACTTCTTATGGAGAATATTCATGTAAAGAATGAGAGATTTACTCAGTGTCAACTACTCTGAATAGATTTTTCTTGACTTTTAAATATGTGGCACATGTTGCATCAACAGACTACACTGATGCTGAACCAGACGGGCATTTCATCAAGTTATTTTTCAATCAGCAAATCATGAACTGGATCAAAAACATTAAGATCACACTTGATATTGTAAATCATACAATGTAGTATGCATTATAGGTGAATAGAAGCAGAAATAATTGGAAACAAAATGAATAAGATAAATGAAGAAATGACAGGACTAGAGAAATGAAACTTACCGGAGCAAATATAACCATACACATTTAAAAATCACAGATCTCAAGTCCGACTCCACACAGTGTCGAACAGCTTTTGTCATCAGGTTGAAATGCCACTGATGCAGACAGGAAGAAGAGAGCGACTCTTTCCAGCCGAGAGGGAGGGCTGACAGGAGACATCTTCCCCAGGGAGGAGTCCGAGATTTTTTGTATCTCTGAACGTTTGTTCACAAACACTGCAATAAACTAATGCCATAATTGAGTGAATGTGTGCAAATATGTTGTTTACTGTTATTGTAAGACCATAAGGACATTGTTCTCAAAAGAAAGCTTCATCATAAGAAAACAAATATCTGCTGCAGCATTTCATCAATGCAAAATTATGTAATGTATCTCCAAATTTAGTGATTTTGAATTATTTAGATAAACTGAAGGATTAGGTGTTCCCTTTGGGAAAAAAATGTTTTACTTCTTAAGTTAGATAAACTATTTAAAAATCCATTGGATTATCTGAAAAATCAAAAGACTGAAAACAGGCCTGTTTATGTGATGTTTTGGAGAAACATGGTTTCATAGGACAGCAACGATTTCAGCACATTAACTATTTTCCTGGACTAAAATTTCAGCAGCGGCTTTATAGAGTTGATCTTAAAACATACACCTTTTAAGTTTGAACTTCAACTCAAGATACTTTATTCGTTCCTCAAGGGGCAATTCAAGGCAAGCGTTACTGTAAAACTCATAACTGGTTGCTTAAAGACATTCTCTAATTTAACTGCTTCATATGTACATCAGCTGCATCACTAAGAACAGACAAAAACATGCTTGAGACTAAAGTGTTTAAAGCGTTTCACACACTTGTGTTGGGATATTAAGTAATCAAGGACATGGTTTTGGGTCGAGGCAAATTGTTTAGGGTCCCTGTGATGTCTCTTCTACAAAACAACATTTAATATTGTGATTGAAATAGTAATTAACTAATGCTCAGTGTGATAAAATGAAATAAACATTTGCACTGCAGATTATGTGCGTCTGCATTGTAATCACTGTGGATACTTTAATTTATTTTCTAATGATCCACTGATGACCAGGCCATGTGCATCGTTATAAAAAGGATTCTGCTGACCTCTTTTGGTGAAAAATCTGTATTACAGATTTATTTTTAGGTAAAGATGAATTTAGGGTTGTGCACATTACTGAGTGAAATTAATAATGCACTGCACTGTAACCTGGATTTTAGTTAGAGGATATATAAAGTGATAATTTATCTTCACTCTGTGTTCAGTGATAACAAATATTCAGATTGGCCTTTTTTGGATGGAGGGGCTGTTAGATCCAAAAATGTAATTCAGAAAAATATCTCAGGCCAACTCTGTTCCATAAAATTCAAAATTTTAGGGTGAACTGATTTCTTACTTTCACAACAGCAGCATTATCAACTATGTTGGGATATCATAACCTAAAAAATAAACACAACATGACAGCCACAGAAGAGAAGGAATAATCAAGTGAGGACCTGGAGATGGTTTTGCTTGATAAAATGGCAACTTCTTAAATTTTGTTCTTTATTCACTGCATTTTTATACTGTTATTTTCTTTCCATATTCTAAACAGGTGCCAGTGTTGTTCACACTCGTTTAAAGTACTGCAATTACCATACCCACAGTTATCACCACTCCACTGGATCACACATTATGGTACTTTAAAATAATAAACACTTTTATGGAGTACAAAGTGCTGTAAAGCACATACTCAAAGACATAATGGAGGTAGTAATATAGGATAAAAGCAGTAATTTACAATAAAATAACAGGATAAATGGAAGAAGCAAAAAAGTAAAAGGATGTAGAGTAAAACAACACAGGACTAAAAGATGAAGAGGAAAAAATTACAAATAAAAAAGGGTGGAAAAGGAGAATATCACATCACATAAATGCCAGTCTACAGTATAAAACACTGGTTTATTGAACTAATTTAGCTGTAAAATATACCACTGTTTTAGATGTCTTATAACTTATTATTGCCACGTGTCATAGGGCTCTATTTTAAGTGTGATATGCTCTCCTGACTGTTAATCACCAGAAACCTACATGAGTAAAAACAGGTCTGCACTCAAAAGCCTTAGAAGCATTATTTATCCATGTGGCTAAGACAGAGTTTAATGTCAAGCTGCTGTGGGTTTGACACTGACAAGACTGCATGTTAGAAACATCTTAATATACTATATAGTAAATATGGGCCACTGGAAACTTGAAAGTAGCACAACTACAGGGCTAGCAGCCAAGCTAAGATTAAAAACACGAATAACAATGGCTTAAAAAAGTCATTAGAAGTGTGTCTTGCGAAGTTATTTAAAAAAAGAAAGTGACTTTGATTGACTAATTCCCTCGGGCTGGCTTTTGATGTTAATGGAAAACTGACTGATCACATTTTCAGTCTACACTGAAAACCAACCAGAAGAACTCTGTGCCAAAGGATCACTGGCTGCTTTTTGGGTCACATGAGGTGAAACGATTTGAAAGGTAGCGAGACGCCAGACTTCACACAGCATTTAGTAATTCCTTAAAATCAGTTCTGAGAGTGATAGATACCCAGTGCTGCAAGTAAAGACAGAAGTCATGAGGAGTATTTTAAAACCAAGCTGGAGGCTGACAGGAACATTAAACTGGGGTAAAAATAGAGGTTGATGCAGCAGTCTAGATGAGAACAGATGAAGACATGAAAGCCCCTCTGTCCAGTTTGGTTAAAGATAAGAATAGTTTGGGATTTTTTGCAATTCTCAGCTGAAAGAAACAGGACTACACCGGCTCCATTCGCACCTATAATCAAACCTAAAGTTATTTTGCAAATACCCATTCAATTTCTTTTTTTGAATGAGGCTAGTGGAGCTGCGGAGATGCAAGCATGTTGACTCATATTCAAATATTCAATCATTTTCTTCTTATCGTCAATAACTCACAACAACAGCAAAAAAGGGCAAAGATCCCATCATCGGGTTTTGACAGTTTATTCCTATGACAAACTTTTAACCACAAAAAAAAAAAAAATCCAATCTGTCTCAACCTTTCTATTTCTTTTATGCTATATATTATACTGAACTCTATTATGTATAGTTCATTTCAGCAACTGTCAAAATCTAGTTTTAAGAACTCTATCATTTTAGTTTATATTGTGCTCTCATGGCACATGCTACATAGAGCATTTAAGCAAAGGAGCACTGGTTTGCACTGGACTTCAGGGAACTTGGAGGCGACGGGGAACATACCGATTGCATAGAAGGTGGTATGTTGGGCGGTCAGAGCCCCCAACATGTTAATCCAGCCATGTGCTTACTAAACTAATCACTGTAAGAACAATAGGAAGTCACCGTAGGAAGTACAACTTCTATGGCGACTTCATATTGTTCTTAAACTGATATTCTGTTTCTGACAGTCTATACCTTTGTGAATCCAATTTTCTTTTTACAATACTTCTGGTCCGACTCGTTTGCGGTATCTCCTTTTTTCCCCCAGATTTTTAATCACTACCGTTACATTTATTTTCTTGTTCAATATCTTGGATGACAATGATTTGTGAAGAGGAGACTGGAGATAAATGACACTGTGGCTTCCCTACCTCCTTCTGGTAATGTAAAATGTATTATTTAGTCTTTGTTCATATAATCACATGTTCAGACACATCAGTATTCAGTATTAAGAATGTCTTAGGAATTACTACTCTAGAACACAGCGATTAACAAAAAAAATACTGTTTGTGGTGTATGATCATCAAGTAACTCTTTAAATAAGAAAAGAAACTGTGATGTTTCATCTAAAAAACACACATTTGCTGTGTAGTTTTTCTCATCTGCTTCCAACTGAGACTATAATCTCATAGTGATGTAGTCAAATATTCACTTTGTTTGTAGAATTGGTTGTTAAAACACAACAAACCAGATTACTTTCACTGCTCTTTGATTATTCAGCCAACAGAGGGCAGTACTTAGCTATGCCGACTGAGAGGAAAATCTCTGAAGCTGCAGTGATGAGCTCTTCTTACTTTCTTGCTGCATTTGATCTTTCTTCTCTCTCCAAAATACAGTGGACGGTTGTATCTGCTGTATGTACAAGATGCTAAATACATCTCATCTGCTGCTGTGTGCACTGATTGAATAAATCATATATTCCACTTGATGGGAAGACTATGCTGGACCAACAGCTGTGGGGTTTCTTTCCATCATGTTAAAGTGGTGAGGCTCCAGCCTCTCGCTGCATTATTAATGAATCTTTTTCTGGCATCATCTCCCCTCTCTGCCCTGAAAACTATGGGAGGAATAGACAAGCATAAATCTGGCGGTTTTTATGAGGCCTCCACTTATCTTGAGAAAAACACACTAAAGAAATGCACTGTCCAACTAGTTGATGTAGTTTTATTTATTTATTTATTCTTGCAGAGGGCCACCTTTGGCCCGGGGCTAATCTAGAACATGCAAAGATACAAGCCCATTTGAAATTATAATTAAGGCTGAGTGTATGTCTGGTTAAAAAATTGATCATTCCAGTCTAAACTGTACAAATAATCTATAAAAGTGAAGAGATGGAGTTCATTTTATCTACTGTATGTCCATCTGTGTTTGTTGCTAATGAGAAAAGGAACAATATTGTGTAGGTAAAGATAACAGGGCACAACAGGAAACAATGCATTTCTACATAAAAAGGATGTCAAGAGAAATGTAAAACAGATTTAACAAAAGACTAAATGTGTTCTTCTGAACCTGCTGGGGTGCCACCTCAAATTCACTGCAAGATTAATGTCAAAGAGGGAACATGGAAATATCAGAATTCTGTTTTCTATTTTTGCCTTTGAGGGAAATAAAAAACAACAACATGGAAGACTGTTATGTAAAAGGATTTCTTCAAAACTGGCTTCTCTTTACTACTAAAAGCCAATTACTACCTATCTCCGTTTTAAACTGTTAAGCATTTCACTCTGCAACCCATATATCCAGTCAACTTCACATAAAAAAAACATCTGTTACAACGCATATCTTAAAATGCCAGTTACCCAGGATGTAAACATATTCCTGGTGAAAATGTCGAGTGTCATCATAGAGTATTTGCTGGGTGTGAAGTCCTCTCTGAGACGGCTATACTGGCTGCAATGCTGCCACTGACCCTATTCCATCAATCTCACATTAAAAACGCTCCCAGCATTTAAATATTTCAAAGAGCTCCTCCGCTAACTCCAGAGAAGCTCTGAGCCTCTCTCTCTCTCTCGCGTGCATCTGACAAACCCTTTTTCAAACTGTCTTTAAAATGCAGCTGAACCTAGAGCTTATGACTGATGACTAAACACTAAGCTAATACCTAAAAAGAGGAATACAGATCTGCATGATGCAAACTCGAGTGCACGAGATGAATCTGTTTCCGCGTAAATAATCACATATTTCACCAATCTCTCTCTCACTGACACTCTGTCACACTTAAAGAATATATACTGAATAAAATAAACATGCTCTGTATATGCATAGAATGGCAGGAATGACTTAAATGAAGAGAATTGAGGCAGGGAAGTCATGAATATATTATCATACAGTTAGGTGACGTCTGGTGCGTCACTGTGTGCTTTACATATGCTGTCTTTGTCAACTCTGCAGAGGCACCCACATGACAGTGTGCAAAAGACACACACACATTAAAGCACAAAACACGACTCCAGTGTGCTTTTATTGGTTCTATTTGTGTGGTTTTTATGGTTTCACATTTTCCTCTGACCCAGGTCCTTGTATTCTTTACAGTTTTTAATTGCTTAGAGACAGAATGAATGTAAAAAAGGCTGTTAAGACTGGCATCAGGTGTGATGATAAAGTCAGGCAGTTCCCCATAGAGTATGGCTACAATTAATAATGTATTTCTAGGGTAGGGTCATAGGAAGTTCAAATGATTCCTCTGATCTCCGCTGATCAAGCAGCCACTTTATTTTCTCCAGGTTGAACCGATTCAACGGGGAGTTTATACCATAGCTTCTGTTTTTTGTTTTATTCCGTTAACATTTATTTGACAGATATGTTGATATTTCAGAATATACCTAAAGTAAAGAAGTTGCTTTGTGGTCATGTGACTAAATATCACATGATCTTTTCTTAAAGGGACATTGCCTTAAATTTCATGAAGATTGGAGTTCTTTCTACATGTTGGAAACAGCAGTTGAGAAAATAATCTCACCACATGGTCCATTTAGTAGCTGATCTGGAGGTTACAATCATACTGTATCACATGATCTCCATCGGCAGATGTTTGCCCTGTTGCCATGGAATTGCAATTGATCACATGGCTACTTATATGTGAAAGGGGTCACGTGTAGTGACGAACCCACAGAGAACTGTCACCTGACTCTGCAGTTCTCTCAGCTCTTTGGAGCATTTTAGTGTCTTTCAGCTCATTGTTTTGGTTTTCCGGCCCTCAGCTTTACTGTTTGGTTCAATCTCCCCGCTCCCATCAGTGCTGTTTTCAGTCGCTTTAAAAACTGACTATACTCTACCTGCTCAGCACCAAACAACAGACAGACAAAGTTAGTGACTAGCTGTTGAACATAGTGGAGCATTTAGCAGCTAAAGAGCCAGATATTTTACTCAGGAGTTGGTGGAAACCAAAACAGGTAAAAGGTAAAAGTAGAGTGAATATTGGACTGTGAACACAAATTACTCCAAATTATTTGTTGCTCCGTATCTATGACGGCATATCACTGCCAAAATCCGCGCGTGCAACTCAAACAGCCACGCACGCATATTATTTTTGCGAGCGCTGTCACAGCACTCGCGCGCAGAATACTTCTGCTCGCGCGAGCAATATTGTAGCCTGCGAGGAGAAAACAATGCTTTGAGCGCGCAGCTCTCCTGCTCGCAAAACTTTCACCTGCTCGCTCGCGAGTGGATTTTCTTTTTGGCAGTAAGTGGCATAGTTGCTACATTTACATTTTACTATGAGAGAAACGGTCCTGAATTATTACACTAACCTACTGTTATCTGATTAGCTGATTAGCTAGCTAACATTAGCTGTAACGTTAGCTAATCCTAAAAGACGAGGACTGTGACCAATTATATTTAGGGATACAATGGTGACTGGATCCGCCCACGTGCCGTCACACGTATCTGCTGTCTGTTTGCTAACAAGTTCCCCATATCAACTTAAAAGGTGATAATATGTCAATGTTGTGTTCACAACTTGTTTCTGCTGCCCTCAAGTGGCCAAAAAAATCGTATTATTGCAGGTTTAAGGAACACTTCTTGGCTTAAAAGCTAAGGTACGAAGTTCATTCACACAGCAGTTGAGAAAACAATCTCATGAAAAGGTCTATTTAGCAGCTGTTCTGGAGCTTTTAAACATATCACATGACCTTCATCTTCATCAGGAATGAACTTTAAACCTCAACTGGGTGGACTCCATCTACTGATGAAGATTGTGTGACATGATCAAAAGCTCAGCTACTAAGTGGACGTTGTGGTGGGATTGTTTTCTGAACTTCATGAACATCAGTCTGACAATGGAATTTTTGCCACAAAATGAAGGCAGAAATGTTCCTCTTAAAACACAGACAAACAAAATTCCAGCTGTTGTTTTATGACAAAACGTGTAATTTTTTCCACACTGGCCTTTGTGTTGCACTTCCCTGAAGAACATCAACATTTAATGTGTACACACTCTAGTTGAAGTAGAGGAGCGGGGCAGAGAACATCAGTCAATTATTAATGTTTAAAAGGTTTGGAGAGTTCCGTTGCTGAAGTTAGTGCTCGACCAAAGGATATCAATAAAAAGACTGAGGGGTGTCACTCTATTAACTGGCTCACCCATTGGGAACTGGCAGTGGCCTGTTGACAACCTAATGAGCTGAGGACTCTGGGGAACACAGGCAAACCTCATGCTGAGAATCCACAAGGACGAGCTGTGTGAGTACAAGCTACAGAAGGACTATTAAATGCCAGGGCAACAAGAGATCCACTAGAGCAAAACTGGAGACGAGGAGTCCTTGAAAGCATGGCTAACTGCAGGGACTTTGCTGGTCAGACGAGTAAGGAACATCTGGAGTAGCAGCTAGTCAGTCCAGCTGTCAAATTTGATTTAATATCAGAGGTGAAGTAGGCAGGCCTGCTCATCCTCTGCACATGCTGAGTACACAGTATAAAGGCTGTCATGGGTGTGCTGGTACTGTAAGTACGATAATGGTGGGGGAGGTGATGCACAATGTAGGGTCAGAGGGGTGACATGAGTGGTAAGAAAAGATGAGTTTGGAGGGAAAATAACACTAACCTTGACTCGAACCCAAAGTAAAAAATATGAAATGGTTTCCATCAGAATGACAGTCATTGTGTGTTTTAAGAACTTTATCATGGATAAGATTAATTATCTTAGTTTATATTGTGCATATCCTTACATTAAATTGTGTTTAATTAAATGTCTAAGGAGGACTGGTTGGTCTATGGGCTTACATTATGCCGCCTGTATAGTCTGCTGTGTGCACTGGGCTTAATGGGAACTTGGAGGCGACAGGGTACATTCACATTGCACGGGGGGTGGTAGGTGGGGTGTGGGGTAGATCAATAAGGGCCCAAAAGCATATTTTGGAACAGGGGCCTCTTGACAGGTTGATGAAGCCATGCAGTAAGCCATGACAGTGAGCCAGGATACACAATACCAGGACTCTGAAGCCGACGAAGCAAAATGTAATTAAACCATCATTCATTTTATTATTTACCCCTCTGCTTTTCTATCTCAAAATGGATCTTGTTAACATGTTGAGATGGACCAATGCCAGTTGGTGACTAATTGATCTCACCTGTATATATAATTGCAAGCAGGTCAGTAGGTAAAGTGACAATACAGAGCAAAGGTTCCCAACCTGTGGGGACACAAGATAAATTGATGATTAACATGAAAGTCTGTGTCTCTCTTTATTCATCTAGGCCAACAGTGATTTGCCTGGTCAATACGGGCCTAAAGGTCAGAAAGTACATGTGACCTACAGTCACTGCTGTCCTATTGTGTCATATTATTTTATTTAAAAAAAAAAGAAGAGCTGCAGTCAACAAATCAGAATCAAAGAAGTCTTTGCATTTACACTGCATTTCATGCTGAGTAATACCATCTTACACTGCATAATTCAATACACTGCCACCTCAGTGTTTTGAATTAGCAAACTATTAAAAAGATAATTACATATCAGGACATCAGGACCAAGTTTTATTTTAGATCTTATTAAGGCCAAAGCAAATTACAGGTTTTATAAATTTATTTGTTTGTGTTTTCAAGCTTTCAAGTTTGTATAATGTGATAAATATTAGAGTGAAAAATGCTGACAATTGTTGTTTTCACAAGCAGATTCACAAAATGAGCATGGCAAACAAAATGTGTCATATAAATGTGGTCTGTTTGTACTAAGTAGTATTGTAGTGTTTGCTTTTGAGGGACCTTCTTTAATTTGCAGGCTGTACTTGAAGGATTTGAAAAGTCATGTGATCACGTTATTACACTGTGTAATTTACACAGTGGATAGCAAATCACACTTTGATACCATAAAGTGTAAACACTGTTATATAATACATATGTACAGTAAATATACCATATAATCAACCAAGTCACAGGCTTTGCTTTAAAATGCTATTCATATTAAAGATCAACTGAATGTGGGACATTTGCATTTGGCCAGAAAGTTGAACACCTGAAGATTTCTAATCAGCTTGAATAATAAATAAATCGATTTAGTAGATGAAAAGCTCGTGTGACTGCAGTCTAATGCAGTTTCCTAAAAGAGATACCAGCACATGCTGCAACAATCAATTTCTCGAGCGCGCAGTCCAGTCTTTATGGCTACCCCACCCTTCAACAACGCGCGGCGTGAAGCGGCTCAGGGGCCATTCTGAAGATTTTAAAACCAACTAATCTGCATCCCGCGCTCAGCCCATAAACTGAATAATGTTCCCCATTTCAGTGACAATATCAGAGAAGTCCTGTGGCAGCCATCTTAGGTGTACCACTGCAGGACGGTATGATGAGATAAAGGACGAGCAAAGGCGCATCCTTCACTCTCTGTTCTGCTGGTTCTCGGTTCAGGACCACGGCCAGCTCCCTGCGCCTGCGTCCCTCGCCTGGCAGGCAGGGAGAGGCCAAAGCCCGCTTTCGCCGTAAAAAAAAAAAAAAAAGCAAATAAAAAAAACCCCAGAAAGCTGCTCTCCTTCCCCTCATCTGTGCACTATACACTCCCCCTGCCCCTCCCCTCCGCTCCCTTCTCACCTCCCCCTCTCACATCCGCAGCGGTGACTGGCCAATAAAATACAGAAAATACGTAAGCATCGACGAGTGCTCGGCGCAGGCGGAGAAAGCTCAGTGTGAAGCAGACTAAACCTCCTCCAGCACCACTCGTACTGCTGACATCTCAGCGAGCGAGTACAACCAGGGCCTATCCCTGTCTTGACTTCGGGCATATTCTACATGAAATCTAGGCACGGATAAGGCAACGGCACAACCATCATCGGGGGACATTTAAAAAAGCCTCCTTTAGTAGGTTAGGATATCTGTAGGGACGCATCACCTCTAGAGCAAGATGTTAGATCCGTCGTCCAGCGAGGAGGAATCTGATGGGATAGTGGAGGAGGAAAGCAAAGAGGCGATGGCACCTCAGGCCGGATCCCGCATCTCTCCAAGCAGGACCAGCGAGAGCTCGGGTGGACTAGCGCCCAGCAGCAGCCGCAGCAGTGCCCGTCCGACCAGCCCGAGCCCGTCAGCCGCCAGCGAGGAGAAAGAGGATCTGGAGAAGCTGCAGAGGGACGAAGAAGAGCGTAAAAAGAAGCTGCAGTTGTATGTTTTTGTGATGCGATGCGTCGCTTACCCATTCAATGCAAAACAGCCCACAGATATGGCAAGGCGACAGCAGAAGGTAAGGGCCCTCGGTGCAAAGGCATAATTAATAACCACATGCTGACGAAATGCCCCCTTTCATATCGCAGATGTTGTCATTGATGACCTACATAAGGTAGAGCACAGAGGGGTTTTGGCCACTAGGCCTATCCGATAGCGCACGGATACAGCACAGTCCCAGTGAGACCACGGTTTGTTTGTTTTTTGACGCAAAATGTTGAAATCCTCGGAGCACGACAAGGAGCACCTATAAGCGCTTCGCGCTCCGGATAGTGAAAGGACACATGGTACTGCAGAGCTGCAGACTGAGTGCAGTCCATGTCCCTCCATACACACGCTCACAAGTGAGATCAATCCCAGCAAGCCCATTAATTGAAAGGGCGTTCAAGAGACGGTAGATGGCAATTTAAAACAGGACGGCGACATTGTCCTTGTTGGCCTACATGTCACCGAAGTCCTGCTTTCCATTAGATATGCAGCTGTGTGTTTCTATGTGCTGCCTTCCTGGCGGATTCCCAATTCCAACCCGTTTGCGCCATCACTTATCCCGTCAATTTGGCCTCCCAAGGTGACTTTTAGGCACAGACCTCTTGAGGAGGATTGCTTAATAGCCCTTCTCCTCTGCAGATGAGCCTGGCTCCTCTCCACGGGTTAACTACAGTAAATTAATTGCATTACATTTTTTTCAATGTCCACACTTTTCATTTTATTACACTATTTTCTATACAGGAGGTCCAGCTTATGAGATTTATAAGTTACTGTAAGGGACAAGGTCCTCATTCTGGTTTCACGTTGCTGCTGTGATGCTCCATTGATGTTGAAGCCAGTTTTGGGTCATGGTGTCCTTACTGTCAAAGTCACCATGCACAGGCCCTGTTGTACTAAAGGAAGGCCCAATTGATTGTTAGTCAGGACAATAGCCCCAGCTTACTGTCCATGATTTGTGCATTTGTCTGACACACCAGAAATAGACCATCTACTGTTTGTACTCCAAGGCTGTAGTGTCAATTTTCTGTCATGTGTAAATGAAGGCGCAAATGCAATTATAAATGCAACACGATTTGTGTAGGGCTACCCTTATATTGTGAAAACATTGATCATCACATGGCTCAATGAGACTGTAGTAGCAGTTCCTTGTAGTGCTCCTCACAAGGCAGAAGGTGCATTCAGTGTGGCCTCTGTACCTGCTGAAGATTCATTCAGCTCAGTTAATCTACGGCCGATCATGCATCACTCATGCGAGGAAACACTGTAAACAACACTATGGAAATAGCTCCTGTGAGTGTTGTTTTTGTTTAACCTGCAGACAATTCGCCTTCCTCTGGACACAGTTTGAGCCATATGGTCTGGATTTTCTGCTGACTCATGTGCAAGTGCATGTGGGAGGCATAAACCACAGTGTTTCCTTGTATTTGTTTGTTTGTTCTACCGTTCAACGTAGGTTACTGATTAGTGATGCACTTTCATATCTGGTAGCTTAGGCAGCCACAGTCCTCTGCTGTGGGTGAGTGAATATCTGGACAAACAATCCAATGCCTGCTGTCAGACCAGGAAATCAAAGTGTGTCTGCCTGCCTACAGTTTGCCTCTAGACTTTGATTTGGTCCAAATATGCATCCTTTGTCTTAAACCAATCTCTTCAGAAAAATTACGCACCTTGTGCAAAATTAAATGACAACAATACAGTCTTTTTTTTTTAACACATTTAATTGGTTTGATTTGAATGACATTGAAAGAGGATAATTAATTACACAGACACAACACAGAGCACTTAAATGTAAGTTGATTACTTTCTGGCAGCTATATGCATTCATAGTGTCATGGCGTTGTACAGCAGTCATCATTTCACTGTCATTTTAATTATATTTATGTCCTGTGTGGTTATAAAGAAATGATTTGTCACAAAATACACTTTATTGAAGAAAGAAAATCCAACATTGGTCCAATATTTTCTCAGTAGATTTCCTCTCCGCCCTGAACCTCCCTTGAATGTGGGCTCCTCAGACGTCCATAAACAATCATTTATTAAGAAATTTCCTCGCGAGCGTTGGCTACACAATCTAATATGTAGCCTATTACAATTTTGGCTATTATAGATTAGTCACAGAAATATGATGAAGTAATTTCTGTAATGAAAAGACTTAAAGGCCTCAGCGAAACATGTGGAGCAGCTCCATGATAATCCGTTATTAGGAGCTCTGGCACACAAGCAGCAGTGATGGGCTATCACAGAGAAACAGGCCAGGCTGCAGAGTATGCAAGCTCCACTGCTGCTTCTTGCATTGCTGTAACCTTGTGAAAGGGTAACACAATAGGGCAGTAGCTTCCTTTTGAGGGGCGAGGGATATATGTTTTAATTCAGTCTGAAAGATGCCTTCACAGGCAGCAGTATGGAGGCTGCTGCTGTTCGAGTGCTGGTTGAGTGTGTGTGCATATTTAACTGGTGACAGGTGTGTTTGCATTGAGGCTAATTTTCTAGGGACACACTTACACTAATGGCCCCCTCCCTAAATATGTTGTAAGTAAATTATTGAGGTTATTGACAGATATAGATTGTATTGGTGTAATTCATGGAATTATGGCATCATTGTGGATTGTCCTGGAGGGCAATAAGCTGCCTAAACTGTGTGCACAGAGGAATTAATCATAAAGGACAATTCAGATGTCAAGGACACTGTGGTAATAAACTAAAATGACAACTTTGGTCCAGATTGAAATATCTCAACAACTATTTGATGGATTACCAATACAATATTGTACAGATATTCATGGTCCCCAGAGGATGAAGCCTTCTGACTTTAGTGAACCCCTGACTTCTCTGGCGCCACCAGCAGTTCAAAGTTTTCACTTATTCTGTGAAACATCTCAACATCTAGTGGATCGATTGGCACAAAATTTTGCACTGACATTCACTGTTCTCAGATGAATCCTAATGACTTTGGGGATCCTCTGATTTTTCCTTTAGTGCCATTATGAAGTTCACATTTGTGGTTTTGAATCAAATGTCTCAGCAACGTTTGGATGGATTGTTATGAAATTTGGTACAGACATTCATGTGCCCCTCAGGATGAATTGTAATCACTTCTGAGATCTCTGACTGGTCAAAATTTTATTAACGGTTTGGTTTATGACCAAATACCAGCAAAACAAATGAGATTCCCATCAGCTTCCAGTGTATTTTTTGTTTTGAGCTAATTAGCAAATGTTAGCATGCTAACACGCTAAACTAAGATGGTGAAGATGGTGTCACTCAGAACATGTTAGCATGCTGACATAAACATCAACTCACAAAGTTGCTAGCGTGGCTGTAGACTCTTGGTCTTGTTACAGGTAATAAGCACAACTGAGCAAAAAAACTGAAAAAGCTGTGAAATTCTTATTGAATGCAGATTTGAATCTTAACTGGAAGCTCTCATGCAGTCAAACAGAATCAAACATTAGCAGTCAAACTGCTAAAAATAAAATCTGATAAATCAAACCCATAGATCACAATGAATGTGTATTTTAGAACTGAATAATCTCCTGGGTTTAGGATTTTTGTCTATTAGAAAGTGTGACGGCCCGAAGATAATCTGGCCCAATCAGCTCATCTGCCAGCAGGCTAACTTAATAGAGTGCCTCTTGGCTCGGCGTTTTAATACTACACAGTATGCCGTTGATACTCTGAGGGAGAGGAGCTGTGAATTGTGCAGCAGGCTTTGTGATATGAATGTGAAGTGGACTGAAATGCAAATCAGTGATACTTGGATGAAGTTTGGTGTTTAGTGCTGAGCCTGGCAAAGGATTTTGGGTGTCCCACTGTCAACTGGTTTTATGTGGACTGGGTTTCCTGTCATGTTCTTACATTCTGAACCAAAATGATTGCCTTGGAATGAATGCAAAAACTGTTGTATTTTATGACGACTTACAGTATTTGGAACAGACCTGTCCATACCAAATAATATAGTGTTCGTGGTGGCACAAGTGTCAACTCCTCTAATTTGCCATTAGTTTTGGTAAAAGCAAGAAGAACGAGTATCAATGTAGGATGAATGGTAGTAAGAGTAGCATATAGAGACAATATAATAGAATAAAAGTTAACGAAGTTATCATTAGGCCGTGGAGGCTTATTGTGCATCAGTTTAGACACCAGGAAAAGTTGTTTGCATAGGCAATCACAGTACGGCACAACAGTCATACATGGGCATAATTATTTAAAAACTAAGAAACTAGAAGAAGGAACTGAGGGAGAGAGGCAGATTAAACTGACATTGAAAAAGGCATGAGTAAAATTAGTAACATTAAAAAATTAAGAAGAATACACTCTAACTGGTGTATATGCAGTAAGGATTTTCATTAACGGTTAACATTTTTGTGCCCTGTATGGTTTTAATAATCGTTCTGTGTGTAGACTATGTCTTATGTCATTGGAGTGTGTAATGTCATTGCCCCCTATTTCTCCTGTCTTCCTCGAACAAAATCAGAAGTCATTTTGCAAGATTATATGTGAACAACGAACACATAGATGTACAGATAACTGAGGTGAAACTGCCCGAGCTCATTATGCTCATGAGACACACAGTGCCAGGAAACGGAGAGTTCAAGTGTGACACTGAAATCATTTGCATTATTATGTAAGATCTTTAAATGGTGTTCTGCCTGAAAAAAAGGCATCCTTCGACAATAAAAGAAGCTTTGCAGTCGGTGTCAGAGTCAAGCTTTGAGTCTTAACAATAAAACATGTCAACCAGCATTTTAATGCTGCTGCTGAAGAATGTTAGTTTCTCCCATTAAGTAGCAGACATTTTAGCACGTTTTAGCAACACTAGTATTGACGACTTAAGGTGTTCATCAATGGTAAGGACATGAAAGTGGATTCCAGAGAAGTGACAGCTGAAAAGCAGCAGGCGAAATACCCCCTCACCTACAATGTGTGCAGCCACGTGTAACAAATCACAGCTTCCCAATTTAATCATCTCCTCTGTTGGCATATAACCAGGAGGGAAGGCTATGATCTTATTCATTAGAAAACTGACAAAGTCTTTTCCCACAGGTTTGACTACTTTGAAGGCAGCAATCGCAGTCAGGATCAAACTGACTCATGTTTGACATGTGCATTTAAGTAATCCAGTCGTTTGACCTGATATTTGTACACAGGGCAATCATGTACTCACAAAAATAGCCGCAGAAATGCAAACGTTACACCGCAGAGTGTGTGCATGTGAATGTACAGTATTTTATGTTTCAAGGTGGAATCATGTAAGGGAGTATTCCTCATGAGAGGCAAAGATGTAGAAAAATCTCATATAGTGATGTTTCTCTCCTCTGCTGCCTGTCAGAAAACAGTATGTACTTGTTAATTTCAGTAGAACCTATGTGTCCTCACAGAGCCTATGTAATCCTGTCTGCCGTCCAAAGCCGCGTCTTAATTTGGGTAGACAAATGTTAACCATTTACTGTTAGCATTAGCTAAACCCTAATCCTCCTGGTACAACACAAAAAGACCCCTGTTTTCTGAAGGACACATGAAGCAGAATTGTCTGATTGAGGACAGTTAATGTGTCCTCATACTGTATGCATGGATTGAAATGGATTAATCTGCAGGGCTCCTGTCATTCTTTTTTTTATTTATTGCTGTATAAGATATAATCCCTGCTCCCAATACTGCACATAAATCACCAGAAAAAAGTGGAAAATAAAGGCTGGTTAAAAAGGGACATTAGACAATAACAGCAAATGGTTGGCAATGCAACTGGAAGACAAACCAGATGAATGCGTTTACAACATACATTGAGTCTTTCTTTAATGAGCTAAATTTATGACCTGTTCTTAAAGCAACAAGGACTTACATTACATTTATTATCACTTTTATTATGATGATAATAAGATTCTTATCAAAATTTAAACTAGCGCTGCATTATTTTCATTTGCAATTAATCTGCTGATTATTTTCTCAATTAATAATTTTGGTCTATAAAATGTCAACAAAAGGGGAAATGTTAAGTCCATGTTGATGTTTTCAAAAAGCTTGTTTTGTCAGAACTGTCCAAATCCAAAAATATTACATTTACTATCATATAAAACTAAGAAAGCAAGCAAGCATTCACATTTTAGCAGTCAGTTTTTCTTTTTTTTTTGGCATTTTTCCTTGCAAAATGCTGCTGGTTATTACAGATCGTTTCACTGGAATTGTGTTGGAGTAAAATAGCTGAGGTCTGAGTTTACTTCCTGCCAGATGTTGATATTAATGTGGCAACAATTAAATCATTCAGGTTTGAAACTTAGTCAGTAGTTGCTGAGATTGGTCGACTGCTAGAGTAAACCTAAAATAGATCAGAGTGCGCTTTGTGTGTTTGTGCTTGAACAGTTCCAGCGACTAAAGATGCCTGTGCAGCCTTGACATATTAATCATAATGCCATTTATAATACTCAGTCACATCAATACCTCTACATGTGTCAAACCAAACAGTTAAAACAAAGCAGATCAAAATGAAATCAGCTAGTGTCATCATGTTCCTGTCTTCTCAAACTGTAATTGTGACTTTTTTTTAAAAAACTTATAATTACGAGATAGTTTTCTCATGATTATGAGATTCTAAGTCATAATTATGAGGTATGGAAGTTATAATCACTGTACAAGAAAACTTCTGTGAATGTTCTTTGATGAACACAATGTACATCATCATACTTTTAGAAATCTTTTTATGAGTCTTGCAAGTGAAATGAATGCAGGCAGCTGTTGGTGGTCGTTTAGGGCAAAAGAATGTGTTAGTGCAAATGCGTGCGGTTATATTGAACCGCATGAAACATTGCTTCAAAGGGAAAATTACAAGGGCCTGACTGGAATAAGACAAAGAGGAGAGAGACAGAGAGAGAGATTAGTAGTGGTGATTTTCCACATTAAAGAAAGAAGACGGAGGTAAGAGCTATAGCAGGATCATTACTGCAGTCGTCTTCTGAACCTCTCTTTCCCTCTTTCCCTGATGACTCTCACTGAGGCATAAAGAACACAGCAGACTGGAGCTCCCACGAGGCTGCATGTCAGGTAGACGCTCACCCTCTAAGTCTCTTTCCTGTGTTATTATGGGTGCCACCTCCTTAAAACAGAGTCAGTACATTCCTGTCAAATACTAAACCACTATCTGTTTCAGACGACTCCCTGTTCTTTTTTTGTTTTTGATTTTTTGCTCAAAATCATTGCTTTGATCACTGTCATTGATGTCAAATGACAGAAGAAGCATTATCTTCCATACACCAGTGCAGTAAGACATTATAAATAATCATACTATATCCATGTTGATAGCAATAGATACAAAAGCAAAAACAAAGCTCAAGAAAGAGGTCAGTTAACTTTTCTTCATACTTTTTACTGTTTAGCCCTCACATTAAACAGGGAGGTCATAACCCTCCTATTATTATTTCTTCAAAACTTGCCATGACTTTTAAAACCCAACCCATCTACCCTGTTAAAGGGGAATTCATCACATGGCATCACACATCTAGTTCATAAATTGCCTCAAGTGATGTCACTTGAGTCAGGGTCAGTTGGGGCTGAAGACTACAAGTCTGAGAATGAAAAACATCTGGAGGTGTGGAGTTCGAAAGAAATGAGCTTTACCAGACCTCTGTAGCCTGCTTCTCATCTCTGCATGAGGCTAGCAGCTCAAGGCTACATTAGCCGCTATTAGCATAATACACCCGAGTCTCCGATCAAACCGTCAACAATAGAGTTGCATTGTGGGTAATGTAGGCGTCAGGTTTTGACAAGGAAGAAGAACGCGCTGACCAAAAAAAATACAACATCTCTGGTTCTGCTGCATCGATTTTGATCTTTCTTTCTTTTTTAACTCTCTATCATGAGCCTGACGATGTTAAAGGAGTGCAGTGCTAAATTGGTGGAGTACTCTTTTAACCAAGTCACTGTGAAATATTTTATAAACATCTTTTCCTTTTCCTTTCGTCTACAATCTTCAAACGTGTTAGTGAACACTCAAGTAAAGACCATCTTTCAAAAGTCTGATTAATGTAATCTGTGTGATCTGTTTCACCACATGTTGAACCATTTGCTATTGATGAATACACACAATGCAAACCTTACTGAGCATCTAACAAGACGAACAGATTGGCACGAGGAAATAAATATTTGAGATAATCACCTTTAAAAGCAGAGTGTGAGAGAGAGAGATTTACTAGACAGAGAAAAGAGGGAAAAAGACAGTAAGTGATTTGAGATGGGAGGGTGGAGGGAAAGGATTTATGTCTCCGACTCTTGATGAGAGTAATGCACCAGCATCAGGCAGAGATACCAACCCACTCAGCTCTGTGTGCTCTACAATTTAATATAGCATTGTAGCACTGCAGTAGATACTTTTTATTATGAACCATAACTGAGAAACACTATCACACATGGACACACGCAGGAGATAAATGCACAATAAATCAATAAAAATGATTTAAAATGATTATTAAATGTTGGAGCACAACCCTAAACAACAAAACAAATCATCAAGTTTAACTAAGACCGCTCAGTGATTGGTTGGATTTCCATATAAAAAAACTGTGCTGAACATCATTTTTCTGCACTCAACTGTAAGAAAGGACAGGACATAGATATTTCCTTTTGATTGTGAGAGCAATACCTAAGATTGCATATTTAACTGCTGTACCAGATGTACCAGAACTGCAACTAACAATTATTTTAATTAATGATTGATCTGTTGATACTTTTTTAATGAATTAATCATGTCGTTTAAGAAAAGTCAAAAGTTCTGAGAGCCCAAGTTGAAGTTTTGTCCGACCAGCAGTACAAAACCCAAAGATATTCAATTTAAAATGACACAATTTTCTATTGATCAAGTAAACAATTAATTGATTAATTGTTTCAGAGCTACCACAAACATATCACCCACAGGAACATACCGAAATCTGTGCATCTTCCTCTTTGGTAGGTGACACTACACGCCAGCCAGAAACCTTATTAAAGATTTTCATGGTATAACATGAGCAAGTAGGTTTGCGACGCGAGTGGTGGAAGAAGAACACATGATCAGTCATCCAGTAACATATAAGCAGTATTTTAATGTCGTATCTGGTTGAGGTGGAGCTAATTTTAAATGCTTTATATGCAGTGCTGTTGGGTAGTTTATAACAATGCAACATATTTAATAACTGATCATATGTTTTGTATTTAAAAGCATAATCTGAAAAGTAACAGGTAATTATAGTTGCTGGATAAAAAAGTGTAGTGGAGTTAAAAGTACAACATTTCGATCAGAAATGTAGTGAAGTAGAAGTATAAAGTGGCACAAAATTGAAACACGTACTGTCCCTTTCAAATCGTACTCAAGTACAGACTACTACTTACTAGAGTAAATGTACTTAGTTACTCTGCTGGGTGCTCAGTAGTTAGCATGAGCACAAAAAGCATTCAGAGGGGTGTTTGTCACGTACATGTTGATTTAGAAATGTCTATGGATTTGGAACAATTTAATTATAAGTCATCGAATGTAATCAACATCAGGCAGAACAAATAACTAACCCTTCTGTTTTTCAGTAAGTGAGCTATATGACTCTTGCAATGCAATTGATTTAACTGCTTTGGACCAAATTTATGCAAATTGTCCCAGTGATTTTATCCTCTGGACGTCCACATGTTAATACCATTTAGGTTATATTAGGTTAAGGGCTTATTTTCTGCTCAGTAACTGAATGCGCATAATGAGGAACCAGCTGAGCTGTAAGGCTGCTGCCAGTGAGTTGGTGGTGTGATAATGGATGACTGTTACGAGAAGGGGCTTAGCTGGTTGTGAACACAGTGTTCTCCTGTATATATCAGCAGTGCCACAGCTTCTGAATATGACAGCAGTGTGGAGACTGGTTATACAGAGCCAGAGATCCCTGTTTCATCCCTGTTTGCCGTGTGTCAGGCTCTGTCTGCAGAGTATACACCTTGCTGTTTACTAACTCAGCGAAGTGGTATTTACTCACACAACGCTGTGTGTGTGTATGTGTGTGTGTGTGTGTGTCTTCAGAGCAAATCTATGTGTCTGGTTGGGGATAATAGCTTGTGCATCTGTCTTTGTATAATTGTACTTTTGTGACCACAGCCACTACATGATGCTGGTGTTTGGTGTTTGATGAGGCCTGTTGCTGGTAGATTTCGTGCAGCTGTCATGCAGCGCTTGCTCCCGTACTCGTGTCTGCTGTTTACTCAGATGTGGGCCGGTGGTGTCATCTGCAACATGACTGAAATAGGCTTTGTCTGGCGAGAGGATTCAACGATAACATGTTTGCTGAAAACCAACAGCAGCATTGGCAGGCAGTACTTTCCTGAGCAAACAGATTTATACACAATATGAACATTTAGTTTAACATCATCACTTTGCATATTTGATCTCATAAAAGTAAAGTTTACCCTCCTTTTTAGGTTGACAAAAATCTTCATAGTATATCATAGATGTACAATGCTGATGTTTAGTATCTTCATTTTATATAAAATTGCATGTTTCAGCCTCATTTTTCAATTTAGTTGTTGCCTCAGTCCTTAGACTAACATGTATAACTTTGGTCTATTTGTTATGAATCGATTACTAGCGTATTTACCACTGAAAACCGCACATCTACTCTATTTTGCAGCCATTTGATTTTGGAAAACACCTTAATTTAACTTCCCTTTTCAACGTTATGTAACTTCTAGAGGAAGCTTAAGTGTGAGTCAGCACAGCACAGGCTTTACTGCGCTGAACTACACCAGCGACAGTATATACTGCATTCAATTAGCTAATTACTCCACTCATCACAGCACTGGACAAGGACAGCTGATACGTTGTATACCTCAACAAGCCATGTTGATTAAAAACTTCAAAGAGATAGTGTGATGAATAGAATCTGAATCATTACACATTATTATTGTATATTACAGGTGTTATGTAACCTGCTGTTATTCTGGTTTAGTTCTTTCCTTCTTTGTAAACACATGGAGGTTAGACAACAAATGCACACATGCACTATTCATACACACACACACACACACACACACACACACACACACACACACACACACACACACACACACACACACAAGCACACACACACAGAAGAGCTGCTCTTGTAGTCGCTTGAAATGTTTGAATATGACCTGTACTCATCTTTCTTTCTCAATCCATCATTGGAAAGAGAGAAATATCAGAGGCCAAAGATGAATGACCAACTGACCAATATAATGTGTAACTTATCATTTAGAATAAATGTTATAAACTGTATATTGCACAGCAGTTACATACAGGCCCTAGCTATCGCTTAGAACAATTACAATTAAAAATCTAACACTTTTGAGGTCCATATATTTTAGGTCTAAGAACTGAAACGTAAATAAAGTCAGTACAAACGTTTCTCTTTTTTGACTCTCTGGTGTGCAACAACTTTGTAGTAAATGTTAGGCCTAATACATTTTAAAAGTCATTAATTTAAAGCCAACCAGTGAATAAATAATTAAAGGAATCAATATTTCCTCACCAGAGTTTTGTTCCTGGCAGTGTGGAGAGGGCTTTGTAACAACATTCAGGCCTTCATGTTGGACTCACGAGTATTATTAAAATCCTGGCTATGGCCCTGAATAGTCGCTACAATTTACAGATCCCATATGTAACGACCCCCCTGTTACATTGTAGAAGTGATTGACAGCTTTCCTCCCTGTAAAATAAGTAATTTTACCATTTATTGTTTTCTTTCTCTATTAAAAGCTACACGGTATCTTCTGTCATGTTGTATATGACATACCAAAAGTATGTTAAAAACATCTTTATAATTGTTTCATCCCAAATGTATAGAATTTCTCCTGTACTCCATTAAAAAAAGGACCAAACACATATTGACAAAGCAGTATGTAGGAATATCCTTTTTCGGTTCACTAAATCCGAACTAATCCGATCACTAAAGGCAGCTTTCATTTTACAAGATATGTTCCCGACAGGGCTTAAAACTATAATCATGTTTCATATATATTTTGAAATTGAGTTAAAGTTAAGAGACTTTTCCTTCATGTTATACCATCTGTAAATCATCTATACCCTCTCCACTGTGCACTGTCTATTAAAAAGTAATACATGGAAAATGACTATTTCCGACTATGTCATTATATGAAGTTCAAGGGACCTAAACTACTAAAAATATTTATAATTTATCATGAAACCAGTTTTTAATTAAAGAATCTGAGGCTGATTCACAGTGACTCAAATATTGTATCAGCGTCATGGTCCAACTATAAACTCAAATCCACAGTCATTTTGAACTGTAATGAAGTTACTGTACATCAAGCCAATGCAATGTGCATATCCCCTCTATTGATATGTGAAGGGTGATTAATGTCACTGCCCACTTCATTGCGAGCCAATGAATCACCGTGTAACACTGCAATCTTGATAAGAGCCACAGAGAGAGAATCAATAAGAGCAAAACAGGAAAGTATATCTTGGGAGTCTGGCGATACTGATGAAAATGGAAGCATTTTCTCTCATCCATCAACTTGTTTACTAATCAGCACAGTTCTCCAATCAGCAATGAAATAAAGGGCGTGCAGAACTGAAAGTTAAAAATACTTTATACAGCCGAACTACTCTTTGGTGGAGAAGCGGACACATTTCACCTGGTTTACTGCTGTGTACTTCATTGTCAGCTCTCCAAATAAACACACACACACACACACACACACGCACACAGAGTTAGCAGCTTGCTGTGTTGTCACATAAAGTGAGATCGGCCGAGAGAAACTGACAGCAGAAGCAAAAGTATTATTATCTTTGACCTTTCATGGTGAAATCTTCAGGTAAAACAGAAATGTGTTCTGTCAGTGTTTGGATGACGGCCAACACCTAATCTTGTAGCGTTTATTGTAATACTTCTTCTACAGCTATTATGTGAAAAGGGAATCTGAAGTTAATATGTAAAGTTAATAGAGGCCACATGGATTACAGCCAGGGCTGTAACTAATGTTTAAATTCATTGTGGATTAATCTGCCAATTATTTTCTCGATTAATTATTTTGTCTATATATATATATGTATGTCAGAAAATAGCAAAAAATTCCAATGATAACTTCCCAGATCTAACGACGACATCTTTAAATTGCTTGTTTTATTCATCAAAACCCAAAGATATTTAGTTTAATCTTTCAAATCCTCACATTTTAGAGGCTGCGCAAGCTTTTGCTTAAAATATTACTGAAACAATTGATCAATTATCAATTAATTATTAAGCTGCTGATTAATTTTCGGTCAATCAACTAATCGATTAATTGTTCCATCTCTAATTACAGCTCCTCAACAAAATACAATGAAACTGATCAGAGGTCTGTTTTGTCTACACACAGTAGTCTAGTTGCTTTTGGACACTTTAAACAGTAAAGCTGTTGCTACGCACCAGGGTCAGGTTGTATTCAAGAAAGCTACAGCATGTGTGACCTCAGGTCGAGTGGCATAAGTGCTAGCTTTGCCCTAAAACATTTCAGTCTGCTTGGTTCAAGTCTGCTTTTGTACCTTTTCTCAAAAACCCAGTAGCCCTTCAACAGAAACCATCTCGGCCAATACCCTACCTCAGTGTATTACACATAGCTCATGCTGCTTTCTTGGTTTTGCTTTCCCTCTTGGTGAATTAATTGTAGCTCATCATTCAGCATGCCTACACTATAGCCTGAGCATTTTTCATGTATTCTTATTAATTAAAATGTTTACCCTGCATAAGACTCCTGCCTGGAAAACAGTTCTTCAGAATTTAATAAGAAACGTGTTCTCGTGAGAAAAAGGAATGAAAGTCTTATAAATTAATGTTAGTCTGTGCATTATATACATTATTGCAGTGTACATTATGAGGAAAGACAATACAAAGTGAAAACTGTTTGGATGTATTTATCCTCAACCTCTCGCTTTCAGGACTGGACAAGAAACCAAGGACGGGTACGTCGACTTCAGCCTCTGAGTGTCTCCATAGACCGGACTGATTTGCATACTGGTGTTAACATTAACATTTCTTGCCTCAGGACATTCCTTGAACACGATGGTCTATTAAAACATAGCAGCGATGGTCCACACTTTCTCTTTAATCTCACATCTAGCTGTTGCAAAGATGAATAATCCTGAAACCTTGAAGCAGAAGCACAAGTATTGATCTCTGGTGTTGTGGATGTGCTGTTATGTGTTGTAAGTGGATGTTTTATGTTTGGACATTAAGTGGTATATCATCCAGAGATTCACTCTTCCACAACAATCGTGAATTGGACGAAGTAGGAGTGGCCTTTTTGGTGAAGTGATTTATTAGGCTTTGAGTTTGTGTTTGTATTATTCTTATTGGCAGTGATGGAGAGGTCATTTTATGTGTTTGTATTTATATGCACCTTTGTAAATCTTTCTTATTTGACCAAACTCTGGCACGTTCACTTTGGCTCTGATGGAGAAGTTTTATGTTACATGAGCCTCATTTCCTGAACATTATACTGAAGGGGGGGGTTGGAGTAGTTAGGTTGACACGCAGATGGTGTTGAGATTGCCTCAAAGGCGAATGATATGTGGTACTTTTCCATCACACTCCTACACCAAAGTCTGTCACTTGTAATGTGCGGCTGAACGCAAGCAGACACACACACAGACACACACACACACACACACACACACACACACAGACACACACACGTTACCAGCAGGTCCTTGTGCTTGTTTGATATACACAACAGCTGTAGATTGAAAGCAGTTGTCAGATAGAGATTGTCAGTCTATTGACGGTTAGGTCACTGACTCAGTAACCATGTGTGAAATCAATCCAAGGACATCTAGACCTGACTGAGGATCGAAAGTGAAAACAAAGGGAGAGATGGAGAAAACATCACACATGTCTTAATATTTTAATGAAAGATAGATTGTTGAGTGCTGATAGAAAATACAATGAAAAATATTCAGATCCTTCTCAGGAAGTTAAAAGCAGAAGAACATTTCCATACATTTTGCATATATCCGAATTATTTTGTGTAATTGTACATAAATGCTTTATGTCTTGTTACTAATGGTAAAGGTATAACAGGCATAAGCTGACCAAGACTAGAAGTCTACAGCCATGCTAGCAGCTCTGTGAAGCTGCTAAATGCTAACATTAGCATGCTAACACGCTCACAATGACAATGCTAAGATGCTGATGTTTGGCAGGTTTAATATCATGTTCACAATCTTAGTTTAGCGTGTTAGCATGCAAGTAGTTTAGCAGCTGAGGCTGATGTGAATGTCATTAGTTTTGCAGGTATTTGGTTAGAAACCAAAGTATTGGGCAAATTAAAATTATGATGGCGCTAGAGGAAACATCCAATCCATTAATTAGATGTAGAGATATTTCAGTCAGGACTGAAGTGGTGGATCAACCGGCCCGCCGACCGACAGACCAATCAACAGACCAACATTGCCATCTCTGGAGCCTCGTGGTTAATTTCTATTTTATTACGGCTGCTATAAGTTATTTCTTCCTTGTACACTCAAAGCATTACGTTATGGACGTTTATTTCTTGACATTGGAATTTGACAAGGGTGTGCCTTGTCACCTCTCCTGTTTGTGATATTCATAGACATGATATCAAAGCGCAGCTGAGGCCTGGAGTTTGCCCAGTTGGGTGATATTTACGTGGCATCTCTTCTATTTGCGGATGATGTTGTCCTTTTGGCTTCATTGGACCGTGACCTACAATGTCCACTGATGCAGTCAGGTTGGTGGATCACTCAGTTCAGGTTAGGAGGGCAGAGTATCCAAGTGGAAGAATTCAGGTACCTTGGGGTTTTATTCATGAGCGATGGTAAAAAAGGATTGTAAGATTGACCGCCGTTCAGGGGCACTGGCTGCAGTAATGCAGGCTTTCTATCAGGCTGTAAGTCGTAAAGATACAGCTGAGCTGAAAAGCAAAGCTCTCAACTTAACAGTCGGGAATCTTAAAGCCCACTCTCAACTGCAATCACAATCTGTGGGTTGACTGGAATAATGAGATTGTGGTCAGCTGAGATTCCTGCTAAGAACCAGGTTCCTGGTTTCACTGCATATGATAGCATGAGGAGCTCAGAGATTTGGACCTTATTATTGAGCTGCTGCTACTCCGTATTGACAGGAGCCAGTTAATGTGGTTTGGGCACTTAGTAAGAATGCCTCCTGGCTGCCTACCTGTAGAGGTGTTCAGAGCATGACTGTCTAAAAGGGGATGCAAAGGTAGATTTAGGAAACACTACAGGGATTACATCTCCCAACTGGAGTGCTTAGTGTTCCCCCAGGAGGAGCTTGAGAACATTTCTGGGGAAGAGGATGTTTGGGTTTTAAGTTAAAAAATGGTTGGATATTTATCGTTGTTTAAAGTAATGTCTGGTTGTTTTGACACATTTTTCTCACCTGGTTTTAACACTGAGGTGTCCTCTGTTTGCCCTTGCTTCCACAGATAACCAAGCAGCAGCTTCAGCAGACCAAGGATCGTTTCCAGGCCTTCCTCAATGGAGACACACAAATTGTGGCTGATGAGGCATTCATCAATGCTGTGCAGAGCTACAATGAGGTACCAGCACACCATAACCATAGCAGTACAATCACAGTCTGAGTCATTTTGTTATCCAAGCGCAGGGACTTGATTCTTTCAAATGAAACACTGAATGTGTTGTGTTTTCTTTACCTACGTCATTCACATGTGTGTGCACTTTTGGAGAATTCAGAAATGTAAAAAATACAGCTGAATATTCATCATGTGTTAATATCTGTAACAATATTGTGACATATGTGATGTACAGTATTTCTGAATGTGTATGCATCATATCCTCTGGATGATTTAAAATCAGAAACGACCAGCTTTCAGTCTAAAAAGTCAAAAAAGCACTACACAGTCCTCTTGCTATTCCATGTCAAAATGCTTGTATTCAGACGGCTGAGTGGTAAAATGGTGGCTGAAGCTTTTCACTGCACAGATTATGAGTCAGAGCATGTGGCTGACACAGCCATCTTTTCCAACCTCACTATTCAATCCGCAGATGTAAAAGTCATTATTACTCTGCATACAGTACAAAAGGCATGGCAGATAGTGGGATATGTAAAAGGCCAAATCCATCATGGAAAAACAAACATAGCCATTATGAACTAGTATGAGGTTGGAACCATCAGGAAACACATACCAGTATGTGACAGCTAATCAGGAATTTAGTTTATTCTGTGATATTTAATGTTAATGTGAAATATACATTAACATTAAATTTAAAGCTGGGAGGGTGATGAAAATTATAAGAACTGTACCCTGAAGTCTGGGTTTTCAAAAAAACAGTTGTATGATGCACACTCACATACTGCAAAGACAATTATCTTATCCAACCATCATCAGTGTCTCATCAAACTACAAGGCAAACACATTTTTATAAAATGAGGAGCAGGTTGATGGCTTCTAACATGTAAACAAATATTATAATATAATATAGAAAATAAGTAGTAGGCAGTATGAAGTATAAATAATATCACATGTTTTTGGTTGTCCTATATGACATCTAGGTGTGGAGGCAATACTTACACCTGACAATGAATAAGAGTATACGCTTCTTTTGAATGCATTTAGTGATTGTGGCTGTCGAGATGATTATGTCTTGATGTATTGTTGTGATGATGTTTATTATTGTACTTGCATGACTGAGAGTATGATACCAGAACACTACGACGTCCTGTAAACTGTTTTGAGTTAAAACCTAATTGGAAAAACAATCAATATGGCTCCCTCCTTGTTTTAAGAAGTGTGTTTTGTAAGACACTGATGATTGTGGAATGACAGAAACCTTTTCTTCTGGTCACTTTTTAACTTGCACTGTAAACATAATATGTAAGTACAGTATAAAAGTCTATGTTTTTTTCCTTTTGGGTTATTTAGCACCTTGTCTGCAGTGTGTAGATCTTTTTTTTCAGTATAGCTCAAAGAAAAATAGTCAATACAATACAATACATTTCTCGTCCACTTAAAGTGGCATGTTTATTGAAACAGTCTGGGCCACTATTATTAGCTAAATAATGGATGATCACAGGTTGCTTTGTGTACTGTCTCTGGCAAAAATGTTCCTAAATGCTGTGGTCTGCAGTTTTCCAGATGGGAAACTAAAGATTGACTTGAGACCTTATTAATTTCAGCCTGCAAACCTTTGTTATCCACTGATACATACACCAAATGACAAGGGTAATGTACCACTGTACTGTAATGTTTCAGTACAGTAGTGGCTGCGTTTTAGCCATAATGGATGCTAAGAACAAAATGTGACTGTCAGAGTGACAAAGCAGTCAGCTCTGATGGTTACTTTGCTTGATGCTGTGACAATATAGCCTCGCCTGTCTCTGTCCCTGTTAGTCTGTCATTAGCAGGAGACAGAATGCAGCCTTGGCCGTGTTGAGTCACAGCCTTACATATATGCCTCGGATTTTTCAATTCAAAAATGAACAAAAACACTTTTCCTTTTGCTGACGAAGACAGACATTTACTGTTTGAGACAGAATGTGACAGGAAAGCTTTTCACAACTCCTCTGCCATGTACTCTACTATAAATATGAGTCTGTTTAGAAGTCTTGAGCTACTAAATCATTACTAATCACTTAAAATAATAAGTGCTTCTTTTATATGGATCTTGATCTCTTACATAAGTGCAATTAGTGACATTGATCTCTCACTATTTAGGTGTTCCTAAAGAGTGACCGTGTGGCTAAAATGGTCCAGAGTGGCGGCTTCTCGGCCAACGATTTCAGGGAAGTGTTCAAGAGGCACATTGAGAAGCGCGTGCGCAGCCTTCCGGAGATCGACGGTCTGAGCAAGGAGACGGTGCTCAGCTCCTGGATGGCCAAGTTTGACACTATCTACCGTGGTGACGAGGATCCACGCAAGGCGCAGCAACGCATGACTGCCAGCGCGGCCTCTGAGCTGATCCTCAGCAAGGACCAGCTGTACGAGATGTTCCAGAATATCCTCGGCATCAAAAAGTTTGAGCACCAGCTGCTTTATCAAGCCTGTCAGGTAAGATCTCAAGCCCACTGGTGATATGTCTCGGAAGGTTTTCATACTTGGTCCAAACACTTGAGTGCTGCTGCAGTATTGTTTCAGTTTTTCATAATGTTTGGGTCGATGGAGGCACCATAAGCTTTTTTTCCCACACATAAGATCGCTCTAAACTGTAGGTCAATTACAGTATACCTCATGAATGTCTAATTTTATAAATATTCTGAATAGAGAATGCTTTCCTATCATTATTTTAATATAGCTACATTGTGTTTTGATTTTCTTTTCAATCTAAACTTCTGCAGACCACAACATCCTCTTCCTGGCCGCAAAAATGACAGTAATGATCTTGTTGAACTGCAGGTAGTAAAGTGGGTTTAGAGCTGAAATAATTAGTCAATTAATCACAATTTTGATAATGAAAAAGAAATTAATGTTGTTTAATCAAGCAAAAATGTAAAATATTTGCTGGTTCCAGCTTCTTTGAAGCTTCTTCTCTTTTTAATATAATTGTAATTTGAATATCTTTAAGAGACAAGACATTCGAATGCGACACTGTGGGCTTTCAGAACTTGTGATAATCAGACAAATGCTCAAAAATAATCACCCTTGTATCTTTTAATCTAGTTTAATGACTACATTAATGATAATAAATCTAGGTGTATGTTTATTGATTCATATTTGCCATGGACAACATGTCATTGTTGTCTATGGCTTGAATAGAATATTTTAAAAGTAAATATGTCTTCTCAAGATATATCTTCTGATCCCAGGCCAGCAATACTTCATTGTAGTGGAGATGTGTTGAGATTGCAGCTGGATAATAGTGGACACTGGGGGTGCTTGTGTCAGACATAACTCTCCTTCCCTTGCTGTCTTTACTGCTTTACTGCTCTCTATGGGCATGATGAAAGCAGCACTAATGTATTGTTTCTTCAGGAGCTTGATTAAAAGTCTTATCACGACAGGATTTGGAGCAGGGCTCCGACACATTTACTCGTATAACAAAACGTACCTCTTCATTTCATTTAGATCTAATGGACCCACCTTTCGGAAGCCAATGAGTTTTAAAATGCTGAATTTCTTTGGACCAGGTGTCATCCTTCTTTCAACAGTTGCTCACGTATAAATCTGCACAGATGGCATGAGGTGCTGTTAAACAAATTAGATTGTTCGGTATTGTTCAAATGTCTCAGTTGGCAAAGATCAATATAGGCTCTGTTCTGCAGAGTGTTCATTTGTTGGATGCGTCTAATGCCGAGGTGCAATACATCACCATAGCCTCCAAATCCAGTGTGCATTTTCCCTCCCAAGCCTTTGAAGATGCTTAACCTAGTTTTTTATGTGCTGGCAGCAGAGCTGTTAGTATAGGGTCAGAAATCTGCATGCAGAACATAATACCATCTCCCTAAACAGATCCCACTGCAAGCAATGCAGAGCTACAGAAGAACAATACACCATCATAAAGGCATATATGCTGCAGAAATGTGTGTGTGCAGCTTCATACTGTGGTGTTATACAGATTTTTGTCAATTATTTGTAGGTAAAAATGGCACAATGATTCAGATCATAGTTGTGAAAAGGGACAGATATTTTTAAATGGAAAATCCAGATACCTACATGAGAACGAATAGTACTAAATTTGCATGAGAGAATTAAAATTTCCATTTTTACTCCAGCTGCTTTTCCAGCTGTTCTTGTGAGTCCTCTCTCTCGTTTCGTTTGCTGGTATAATGAATATATCAGACTGTACTTATGTTGACTTTGAGCATCTCTTCAGCAGCCAGCAGCCATATATTACCCTCTACTAAATGATAAAAGCCTCACTTAAAAAGAGACGCAGCAATCCAGTCAGCAAGGCTCAGGGCTGCTGGGATTTGATGAAAGGTTTTCATGGACTGGCTGGGATTCAGAGGCCATCATTTTTAGCTGTTATCACTGGGGATGTACAGTTTTTGCAGTTACATCCAAATAGTAGAAAGGAAGCACTGATCTATTTCTGTCTCATGTTGAAGTAAGAGCAACCCCTGGAAATGACTAACAGACTGATTGGTCTGGTATGGCCAGCGGCTGCGCCAGCCAGACTCCGAGCATGTTCCACTCACTGATGGCTGCACAGCTATTTAGCTGTGGTGACACCAAGCATGACCAAACAAGTGTAAGAAAATGTGTTTGGTGTCTACATTGCAAAGCAGTTTTGTAAACCATAATTAATAAAAAAAGATTTGTTGGTACAGGTTTAATTTTTTGTTAAAGTAAAACTGCTGTGTCAGAAATCAGTCATATAACTGCAGACTGCCTAGAGAGTAAAAACAGACAACCAGCACATGAAAGATATTCTGTATCTCTCAAATCCTCTAACCCCTTTGCTATACACACATTCAGCTGAAAATGTAGGCTACAGCACATCCTGAACAGTGCACTTCAGACACTGCATGACATTTAACAGGTTCTTATTAAATTTTGTCTAAGGATTTATTATCCTTATTACAACAATTGTTTCTAAGCTGTTGTGTGTTCTGTAAGCCAAGAAAGATAAAAGGAAGAATCTCAAACAGTAGCTCCAACATTTCAATTTTCTCAAAATTATCTTGTTGATGCCTTACAGGGAAAAAAGTATTTTCTTTATTTTGTAACATATCTTATGATTTTTATTTGCATTTTTGATACGGTGGGTGCTTCAGATCATTTCTATGTTTCAACAAAGTCTCTTTTACAGTAAAGTAACAAGACATTTTATGGGCCTTTATTTCTTCAGCATTAATTTTACAGAATCTTCACATCTCAAGTGTTTATACTTTTATATAGCCTAATTTGAATGGTAACACAATTAGCTTAACAAAAACACACCCAATTATTACCATGTTTTGTGTGTACTACGGTTGTAGAGTACTACTGCTATACCCTCAGTGCTGCATTAATCACTGTTTGGCCACTAGGGGAGAGAAGAGCTCCAAAACCAGCTAACAGATATAAATCATAAATCTATTACCATATTACCAGCTTGTAAGGGGTGCTGCTAGCAAGCAGATGCCTACTTTAACATCCAGCAGACAAGGAGCAACAGTGACATTAATTTAGAGTCGTGCTTCTGGCAAACTAACGAATGTAAGGCTAATATTTACTCTTCTTTTAGCTCTGTTTTGGTCTATCTGTTTGCTGTGACATCAGCACGCAGTAGGCTACGTTACTCCGTGAAACGTTATTATCCAGCAAAGGTTTGCATCTTCGATTGTATTTTTGTGTTCTCACAGATGTCTACTATCTGTCCGGAATTATAAAATATTTGCCCGGGGGGGGGGGGGGGGGGGAAACCAACGCTTAAATCCAACAGTTGTACAAGGTACGCCCGCTCTGCGCGCCTCTTCTTCTTCTTCGCTGGAAATGGTTGACTGAAAGGTTGGCGTCACCCCGGGCAAACTGTGGGCATCTGCGAGATCACACAAAACTAATGCTTTTAACGTTAAATGCTTGACGTTTTAATCTTCCCCTCCAAATAACTTCGCCTGCAGTTTGGTGGATTAATAAGCTTGTTTGCTGTAAGGTCTACCCTCAGGAGGTTGATGAGAGCAAACTAAACAGTAAGTAAAACCGAAACTATTAGCTAAAAGAAGCTCAAAAGCTGCGTAGAACTGCAGATATGGTGCCATTTCTCTGTGACTTTTGCATTGTGAGCTAGCCTTTTACTTTACATAGTCATATGTTCGGTTTTAATATCAATCATATTGATTAAAGCAGGGTGAAAATATCTTTAGTGCAACTACCTGACTAAAATAGATTATTTGTTTCCGGTGGTATGTGGTATTATCAAATAATTTTCAATTTATTTTCTCAATTAATAATTTTGTCTATAACATGTAATTTCCCATGTCTAAGGTGATATATTCAAATTGTAAGTGTTTTCCAAATAGCAGTCAATTCATTATCATACGTGACAAAGAAAAGCAGCAAATCCTCACTAACCAGTGAATGTTTGGCATTTTTGCTTGAAAAATTACAGACACGATTAATCGATTATCAGAGTAGTTGATTCATTTTCTCTCTATCGACTAATAGATTAATTGGCAAATTGTTTCAGCTGTAATGTTAACACTGCTTACAGATTCTCATGCTAATCAATGATAATTATTCACACCAGTGGACTCTCACTTACTAAAATTATTCCCTAATCTCAAGTGGCTGATTAAATTACCTAAACCCGACAGTCAAAGTAAGGCACAAGATTTTCCCCCCACAGAGCTGTAAATCATGGCCTGTGGGCCCCCCAGACTGACAGACCATACTCAAATCAGCTTTCCCTCCCACAGGCTTTGAAGGAGACCCTTCCTTTTGTTTCTTTAATTTGTCTTGTCAGCAACTGTTAGTTGGGAAATGAGGCCTTAGCTCTTCCTGGTTTTAGCCTGTAGCTGATATAATTGTGTAATGGAGCCTCTTCACTGCACACAGGATTGGGAGGAGATGAACGCATTTTCTTTGCCTCTAAACTGAAAAAGCAGTGGAGCTGAAATGCAGGGTGAAGCTTGACTGCACCCGTGTGGTTTGGAATCTGGACAATGTTTATTGTTAGGAGTTTGTAATTGAGAGAGATGTCATAGCTCAAATATACTACAAAACATCTCCATCTTTTCAAGTGCCTATGATTTCATAAGACCTTATTTTCTTATGAAAAATCTGCCAATGATGATTATTTTGAACCGGTCTCCAGTGACGTTACAAATCAACTTGTTTTAAAAATGTTTCTTTAAACCAGTAGTGGTTTCTTTTGCCAGTTGGGGTCATTGCAACAATTGTAAACACAACATATTATCACCTTATAAAGTTAATATGGCAAATGTGTTACCAAACAATTGCCTGTTCATACAGACGGCAGACTCGGAGCAACATTAACATTTATTAGGAGTCGTGTTTCAGGTGAACTGAGGAACCGAGTCTTAATATTCACTCTCCTTTTAGCTGTTTTGGTTTCTACCGACTCCTGAGTGAAATATCTGCCTCTTTTGTATGCCACTGTGTATGTTCACCAGCTAACTTTGTCTGTCTGCCGGTGTCTTGCGCGTGTAGTATACAGTTGGTTTATCAGAGATTTTTTGCTCTGACTTTTGAAAATAGTCCATAAATGAAGCTGGTGAGAGTGAACAAAAACAGTAAAGTTGCGGCTGTAAAATCAAAACAATGAGCTGAAAGACACTTAAATGCTATGTCCAGCTGAAGGAAACTGTCAAGTGAGCAACTCCTGTCACATTACACATAGAAATATAATATAGATAAGTGATTAGTGAAGCTTTATACAAGATCAAAAGACAAAATAAATCAGATCTCTGCACTAGACCGAAGAAACATTTCTCTTGATTGTACTGTAAGTTGATTAACATGTTAGAAGTTGAGATTTACCACGTACACATGAGCACATTTCAAAATTAGCATGCCTTGCATGTCGCTACACTCGCATTTTCTCACCCTGTGCCTTTTTTTTAACACACATACAGACACATAGTCACACACAGCAAGTCTAAATATAGACCAGCTGCTTCGACTCCTCCAGGTCCCTTCAAGCTCCAATCTAGCCCTGCCCGCCCAGTCTTTGTTCTCTACAAGAAACCGCCCCAGGCCTGGTGTGCTGTCTGCTGCTAATGTCCCAGCATCCACCTGGGAATCTGTCATCAGCTGTGCTGTTAACTACCCACCTGCTTCTGCTCCATCACCTTTAACCTGCTGTCAGCTTGGCTAACAGTGACACAGTGTCACCTTCATTTAGCTGCAGTGCTGCTGTCAGCGTCAGTAACGTAGATCGAAACTTACCTTTTCGCCAGTCTTATTTTATATGAGATTGCCTGTCCACCTATATATCGTGCCTGTGGGCCATTGACAGCAGTGACCTTTCAGTGGTTGTAGGCCTGATAAGATTGGGGTGCAGTGGGGCTCAGTAGGGGGTGGGTGTTAGTTCACACTGATACTCCTCCAGCTCTACTTCCTCCCACAGCCAGAACCGTCTTTTCTTTTCACTACTGTCAAGAGAGATGGGAGTTATAGAAGAAACCGGCCCCATCCCCCTTCACATTGCTTCACATGCTTCAGAGTCACTCCTCTCATGTTAGCCATTTTGCAGACGAGCTGCAATCTGCACATAGTGACAATGACCAATATTATCTGCTGCTGCAATATTAAGTTTCAGTTATGAAGTATTGCAGAGAATTTTGCAGTCTTGAGAATTTGCCTGGACACATGGATATGGTCGGTTGTGTTTTGTGGGAGGTTGAGGCACACAGATGAGAAAGTAAAAATGCAGTGTCAGACGTCAACAGGCCAAGCTGCTGGATTTCCAGGCATGGCAGTGACAGTTCTTTTGAGATTGCACGAGTCAGATGTCGCTGGCACCGCAGTCCAATAGTGCCCAGAGCTCTGAGTGTTTTGACAGGCAGCACAGGATTTCCAGCACCAGGGGGAAAGGGTCTGTTCAACCACAGCTCAGGCAGGAATGCAATCAGTATCAGTCACAGTTATGGTTGTGGATGAATCTGGTTTTCTGCTATTGGACATGACAATGGAAAAAAAACCTCCTGCATGTGAGACTTCCTACCACCGGATGCTCACCACTGTTCAAGTGTCATTGTGTGGCAGAACAGTACTGAGTACTACTGAGCTGCAAGTGCAGACATTCTGCTGCAGCTGGTGGCAAAGTCTGATTATGTGCTCTACTAAACAGGAACTCTGGGTTATGTAGCAGGGTGGCTGTTTAGTGGCCAGCACTGGTAACACACTGGACCTCCTCCTTTTAAGATGCCATCTGGCTGACATCATTTCATAATGTGCACATCAGTGAACAGAATCAGTTACAGAAATAGGTAATGCAGGAAAAATCCATATCAGCAAAATATCTAGATTTAAGAAAGCAAGGATTTCAACAGTGAAAATGATTTTCTACTGCTTGCAAGACCAAGATAAATGCCCATAATTAACAGCACTGTTTTCTATGTCAACCACCCTATCTGTGTCACTCAACCCCCCCCCCCCTCTCTCTCTCTTAAAAAGGATTGCTGGAAGGGGCAGAGAATCAATATGGTAAAGCCTGAAAGACAAGGCCTGTTAATGTAATAGGAGTGGGTGAAATACCATAAGGCAAAGAGAGGTCAGCGCTGGCGCACGTCCCAGCAGCAGGAGACTGGAGGAGTTTAGAGCACTGAATCACAAATAGATCAGGTGCTCAGTTGGAGAGACAATGCAACTGTGTAGAGATGATTCTCTGCTTAGTGGTTAGAATCAAAATGTAAAACATGTCGTACAACTCTTCTCCAGTATTTTATGCTTTATTCACCAAACATTTTTCAGTTGATCAGTTATGTGACTTACAGATCATCGTTAATACTAAATGTACAAAACAACATCACCAGGATTTTAAAGATAGTTTTGATAAAATACAATGTTTACTCCTAGTGGATATAAAAATTTACAAGAGAAATATAAATGATCATACAATACAATATTACAATATTACAGCCAACCTTCTGCTGCTGCTTTGTATTGAAAAATGAAGATTCAACCATTTTTTACCCATTGCACCGACCGGTCAAGATGAAAGATTGTATTCGCTTGCAATGAAACTCACACCGGTCTGCACCTCGCTGTGTGTGCATTCTCAAAGTTAGAGAGCGATAAAATCTAAACAGAAAAAAACTCATACATTTTAAAAAGTGGGTGGCTTTCGGAAACAAAGTTGTCAGAAAAAAGTCTTGTTGCTGACAAATTGCAAGTTTTGCAGTTTCAGACAATCTGACACATTTTTATTTCAAATATCCACTTTGTTATTCACCCACTATAAAAAGGAAAAAACTGAAATATGTGCTCCATTAAAACTATAGCATCGTATCCCCCTTTAGTTTTAAAATACAGTACGTGTGTGTAAAACAAGGATTTTGCAATATAACAACACCCGGGTGAGACAAGATAGATTTTATTTTTCACTGTACAACTGTGGAAATGGTTTGTGACTCCCCAGGTACAACTGTACTGCAGATATGTCTCAATTAGGCTACCGTCCTCATAGAGGAAATGGTGGTGATTGGTGAGTCACAACATCACATTTGACAAGAATGAGCCGTTTTGGCTGAGAGAAAACCGAAGAAGTAAAGCATACAGAAGCAGAGAGCAAGAGAGAGACATCAGCCCTCTCTTCTATTTCCTTGTGTCAGCTAATATAAAACTCTCATTCATTATTGATGTGAGAGAGCCATGAATTTCTCTGCTTTTCATTACTCGAGGGCAAAAACTAGACTAACAGATGTCAGGCATCTTTGCCCGGACCTGATATTGTCCAATGCAGGCAGTTTTCAAACATTAAACATTATTTAAATAGATTACATTACCACTGGTTTTGTCTCAATGTGCCAAAACAGTTTGGAATGGCTCATTTAAGTCAAAGCTTTTCTGTATCACTGTGAATGTATTTGATTGCCTTAATTTACAGATATGATCTTTAGTTTTACTGCCCCTCTCTCAGCTCGACAGTTCAGAGAGTTGAATTTTCAGCTCCAGAACACTCGACACTTTTAAAAAGACCTCTCCAGAAACAGTCACGGTCTCTATGATGATGGCAGCATGGTTCCTATGAGGGAGTGATGACTTTCCATTTTGATTTGGATCTTTTCATGTGTGCTGCCACACCATGGTGCTATGATTGCAGCCCGTTAGGACAAACTGGAGCTCTAATTTGCCTTTTTATGTCCTGCTATAGCATTCGTCATCATTACCAATCTGCATGAGCATCTTTTGGATTGCATGGTCACATTTGCTTCAACCTGCTTGTGAGGTATTCGTAGCAGGACTTGAATATTTAGATATCTAAGCAAATCAACAGTTAGCATAAAAGGGGAATTCCAGTGATTTTACACATCAAGGTCTGTTTACAGGTCTTGAGGGAGTACTACTGCATATGTAGGCGCCAGGCTTTGACAAGGATGAAGAATGCATGGAATAAAAAAGACGATATCCCTGGTTCTGCTGAATTTTTTTTTTCTGTGTCCTTGAGGTCTAATAAACATGTCAAATGCATTTTCTTCCCCGTAAATCATCGGCAAAGCCTATTTTTAAAATATTTTAAATCATTCAATATTTACATCCACGTTTGCTAGCTTGCATTCTTCCTCTTCTCTGCCATAGCGCATTGCTGCACTTCTTTGCGTGTCACCGCCACCGACAGTTGATCAAGAGCATGAAACTGACGGATGAGGATGGGATGAGTATAGTGTCGCCTGCATGCTCGTGTACATGAAACAAAATGGGTACCCATTCTTAAAAACGTTGCTCTATAGCGCTACTAGCGGTCAAAAACTTCTTAGGCTGCCTTTGAGTTTATAAACATGTTCATAACAATAACTTCACAGATTTTCCTTTACTTAGTAATTAATCTGGACTGTTATTATCACGGTAACTAGTCAGGATGACAGGATGTCCCTCCACCCATCCTTTTATACCCGTTCATTTCTGTGCAGGTCACAAGGGGCTGGCTGTTATCTCAGCATGCACTGGCTGAATGGTCAGGAAAAGTACTTATTTAACATCTAAATTGCAATATTAAAAATATATCATAACAAAACACCAAAATATATTATTACATGTTATCAACAATATATGTAAATAACATTTATGTGTGGTATTAAAGGATGTCTTGGATTTCTCATCTTTCATGATGAGCTAAACAATGCTGGGAGATGTAGGTGACCTTTGACACTGACCCCTGGCTCTATTAAAGTATTACTGGGCTCTCAGTGTGACCTCATTGATCTGCTCCTCTCTTTTTATCAATAGTTGGACAACCTGGATGAGCAGGCTGCGCAGATCAGAAGAGAGCTGGATGGTCGTCTTCAGATGGCGGACCAGATTGCCAGGGTGAGTCAGACTTTGCGGGGGACTCAGATTGTTTTTAATATGCTTTGTTATATAGTTAGTATGTCACTAATATGGTGTGACTTGTGTAAACATCATAGTGGGAGCCTCCACCCACAGTTGAAAAGACTATTTCAAAGAATGTATATTAACAAATTCGACTATATTTCTTTTACACTAAATTAGGTATACATCATCAGAAAAGGAGACACCCACACTAATCTTGCTTTTATGTTTTTAGCATTTTGAGAACTCCTACATTTACCTCATTGTTGACTGTGAGTCTTTTCTGTTTCGTCAACAGGGTGGAAAGTTCCCCAAATTTGTGTCTAAAGAGATGGAGGCCATGTACATCGAGGAGCTCAAGTCCTCAGTGAATCAGCTGATGGCCAATCTGGAGAGCATGCCCGTGTCCAAGGGAGGGGAGTTCAAACTCCAGAAGCTGAAACGGGGACACAACACCTCCATCATCGACATGGGCCAGGAGGACGAGAACACACTGTCCAAGTCTGATGTGGTTCTGTCCTTCACTTTGGAGGTACAGTGCGTCAGGACTGAGGCTAGATATGAATGTATAATTAAATGCATGTGAAAACCACCTCGCTTAACAAGGTTTTGATCATTTCGACATATTTCTCAGGATTTCTAACTATAGCCAGATGGAGCGAACATTATCCCATTAGGATATCTAAACTACATCAGCCTAAACCAGAACTCATAAATCAGCGCTCTCGTCGAGTACTTGTCTGCTCCAGACTAAGTATAGAAACAGACAGCAGACCTGTTTAGGGGGTTGAACAGACGCTATGTGAAGAACACACACACACGCACACACAAACCCTTTTACCTGCTCCTTAAAGGGGACTGTGACTCATCTTTTTATCAGCTTGTCTGAGATGAGCCATCACCACCGAACAGGGAGCAATCGCACCTCATTCCTTATGATGCAGTGCCATTTCAGAATCAGGGAAGTACATAACGTGCAAAGACTGTAACACTGTTTTTCTGTTCCTTCGCACCCAAGTGGGCACACCGTTATGGAATCTGAATGCTGAAATTGTTTGCACAATAGCAGCAATTAGCTATTTGTGTGAGGTGGTAATTCCATAGTGCTTTGGTAAAGCCTCATTTTTCAAGTCTGTTTACTTTCCAAGTGGTTGGCTGCAGCAGCTGCCAGAAATCCCTCAGCAACAAACTGGGAAAATCTTTAGAGAATCTAGTTGTAATCAGCTGTAATATTGAACAAGTCCTTTCGCATTTTGATCCCTGTAGGATAACAACATGGAAATATTAGTATGATGAAAGGCAATTTCAATGTTATAAATGCAGCAGTTCATTTCTGTTCAGCTATAAATGAAAATTGATATTTGGAATATCTAGAATCTCCTGTAAATAGTTATTTTAATAGTCTTTAGGAAGCATTATCCTGACAGCACATATTTCTGCATTTGGTTGTCCCACTAGGAATTTACAGCTACAATAATAGTTACCCCTGGCAGTGTTAGCACTATATTGTATTCACTGAGCGATTAAAGACTACGTATAAGATTTGATGTGGTGGATTATGCCTACAAGCAGTTTCGATGATAAAGAGTTGTACTTTACAGGAAGAATGGCTGTAATTTTTATGGGCTGTAGTAGAAAATCTGCTCAAATCTACATTTTAGTAATATGAGGGCACCGGCTGCAAGTGTAAATAGTGATTGTGGCTGGCATAGAGTTTCTAAAATATCTATCAAACTGGAAGGACCTGCTGCCTGCACATGTGCTGTCGACTCTTTGCTCTGACGTCTTCCAAGAGATGAATCACTCCTCGCCTGTAACCTTCACCGAGGTGTCTGTGCTTCCTAGGTGGTGATCATGGAAGTGCAGGGGCTGAAGTCTCTGGCTCCCAACAGGATTGTCTACTGCACCATGGAGGTGGAGGGAGGCGAGAAACTCCAGACTGACCAAGCAGAAGCATCCAAGCCAACGTAAGGGCCTGAGCATGCACATGCACACATTCATGCACACACCTCTGGTGATCCTTATAAGGAAGATAAACATGAATGCGTATGCAAAGCTGCAGTATACGATTACTCATTTTAGCTATTTGCACATTATTTCTTATAAAAATGTCAAAATCAAATGCGTCAGCTGGCTAATATTGATTGCTGATCGCTGCTATTTCCTATAGAAGCCAACAATTGTGATTAAGATGATGTAAGCGTATAGTCATATTGAATCATACTAGGAAAAACATTCAAAAAGTCCCCCCAAATGTATCCATGTCATTGTTTGATGGTGATAATGTCCGTTTATGTTTTTGTGTTTGGCAGCCATGGCTGAACACATTAGCCAGTTTTGAAGCAAATTAATTCAGTCAGAATGAAGAAAAGGCCTTCAGCCCTATTGTTCAGACTTCAATGTTGTTGATGTTACAAATCGGACCTTTAAAACATGAAAAGGAAACTAATAACAGGTATTTCCAGCAGCCCCACTTTAGCTTAGCATCCAGTGTCAGGTATGAGGTATTCAGACAAATCTGAAGTGAGTAAACTGGTTTGTATTTGCTGCGTCTTTATTCTTTTGTAAGGCGGAAGAGTAACAGGCACAAACATTTCCGGCTAATGCCTTCCTCCACGTGCAGGCCGGGGAAATTTGACAATAAGTGTGTCAGAATATATTTTAGACATTTTCTTGCATTCCTACATAATGTAATTGTATCCACAGTCACTGATTCCACTACTGGCAGTAGCTTACAGGTTTTTTTTAATTATTAATTTCATCCAAAGGGAAAATGTCATTTCAACAATTTCAAACTTGTACTGTTGAGATTCTGCACCATTCTTTTATTGATATTTGGTGCCTCCTGTCAGTTGCTTCAGATGCCCTAAAATCTACTTGCAAGAAAATGCAGTAAGCCTACATTGCCAAATTCTCTTGAATCTTGGTTGTAGGAAGATTTTTTAGTGCATCAGTGCAGCAGAAGCTTGTGTTCTCTGATGCGTCGTTCCCTCTCGAAGGTACTGTATTTAAAAAGAAATGGGACCGTCCAGTTGAGCAAAACTTCAATATAACTTCTTTTTTTTTTCTTTAAAATCTATCAATTATTTGGTCCAATAATTGATAGGTTAAGTGAACCTGCACTTAATGAAATATAGGTTTAATGAAAATTTGGTGTTGTACTGTGATGAGCCTCAACTGCAGACCCTCTAAACTAAAGCTGCTAAAGTCATTCATGATTCACAGCTGAACCCAAAAACCTTTTTGACTGGATTTCTGACTCAGCCAATCAAGGTGTGAAAATTCTTTGTGTAATCCCGCAGTATGTCAAGTATGAAATGAAATGGCACTGTTTGTAAATTGAATTCCTTCCTTTGAAAGTCCCAGGGGTTTGCACGTATCCTAAAATACTTTGTTACCTCACTTCTTGTTACACTAGACCAGATTCATAACAATGATGGTGTCCTGCTGAAGGCAAATATACCTTCTACTAAATATATCTACTTTTTTTTTTTATCTATTTAACCAGTATTGCACAGCACAAGAAGAGAAAATGTCCATGAAACATTCATGCAAATACGAGCTATTTTAAGGCCCAAATGTCTTCCTCTGATCTCCCTAATTCAAGAGCCATTTTATGAAGAGAGTGTGAGAGAGATGGAGGGACATGAATGAGAGGAAGGATTAGAGGAGAACAAGGCGAGGGTAATGTGTGTGTGAGTGTGTGTGTGGGTGGGTATGTACACAGAAAAAACACAGAAACACACAAGATTCATGTATTAATGTACACACTACTGCAGGTTATTTGCATACAGTAATTGCTTGCATTTGGTGACTGTGTTCACAGACTTACTATTGTGATTTTACACTTTACTTTGATAAATTGAGGGGTTGATATTGTTAACGTTGCAAAGAGAATTATTTTTGTTATTGTCTAGTAATTCTGCGTTTTTCTTTTTTTTCATTTGACCCACTTGAGCACACAACACACAACTGGTTGGATATAATTTGGAGAAAGAGCTGTAGGAGCACAGCACTGTCACATCCATTAATAGACCTTAGATTGATCCACAAGGTCACCTTCATGCCAGTACAATGCTTCCATCTGAAATCATCACAGCTCAGCACTAGCCCCTCACTGTCCGTCACAGCTTCTCTGCTCTGCGCACGTTGGAGCTGCAGCATCTTTGTGTACATTAAGTAGCAATTAATTATGAATGTTAGAAATGGTTACAAGGAAGACATATTTCCATGGCTGGAAATCGACACCATGTCGTTCATACCTCACTACAGAGAGAGCATTCAGGCATTTGTATTATGTTGCTAAGGCTGCACAAGGCAGCATAACATGTTGGCAGCCCCAGATGGCAGCGAGAAATAACAAAAGCCCCTATATACGTTGTGTAACATGATTACAATAAACTGCATTTTCCATGTGTTTTTTTGTTTTTTTTGTTTCGTTTAATCCTTTGGGCTCATGGAGGCGTAGCTGGTGATGAGGTTTAGTCATTATTAGTTTGCTCTTACAGGATAGGTTCACATTTCCTCGAGTGTATTTTAAACAATATTCACATACCCTTACATTGGCTGCTTTAATCATTCCTCCTGTCCATTCTCGCCACAAATTGATCCCTTCTTAAAGCAATTTCAATGGAAGAGATGGCTGCTTTAGCAGTCTGAGTGAGACGTATCAAGCAGGTATCTTCCAAAGAGCCTAAAGCCTTGGCTGAACTTTAGATGTCATTTTTACACTTAACGAGGACTGTGGATTTTGTCCCTCATCACTTACATTGATGTCACTTAGACATGGGCATGTAAGTTAAAGCAGACTTTAAGATTTGACCCATAGTGTAACTACAGTCTTGGGGTCAAACTTTCAGCCTCTTCCTTTCTGTTTGCCGTTCAGGTCTCCCCATGTCAGGTGCTTTGGTTTCTTCCCCAAGTATAAAAACATGCAGGTCAGGTGGATTGGAGACTCTTTAACTGCCTCTCAGTGTGAATATGAGCTTGTACTTTTGAAACATGCCTGTGATAAAGGTTAAATAAAGAAAATACACTTGACAGCAGAAGTTAATTATAGCCAGTCTGTAGCATCTCTCTGCTGCTCTCTGTAGCAGACCCACGAAATAATTTTGGCTGATAAGACGAGTGTTTTGTTACACAAAAATCTTGCCAAGTGCCGCTTTAAAGATGTCTGGTGTATAAATAGCAGGAATGCATTTAGAACAAGTAACAGTGAGACAGTGGAATAAAGTGTGTGTGTGTGTGTGTGTTTGTTATCTTCTGTGGTTTTATCCTGACTTTGACATATTGTAGATCTTTGTGACTCTGCAGTATTTCTTTTATAAAAGACTTCCAGTCAGTCCCCCATCATCTTTCTTCTATTACTGTGGTGTGTGTGTGTGTGTGTGTGTGTGTGTCTATGAACAATGTATCGTCTCTCCTCTGTTGTATACTGCAACCCCTGTATGGCTGTGTTGAAGTAGAGACATGAAGTATCTCAAAACAGAGATTTTATTTCTTTAATTGCTGTATAATTTGTGTATTTGATGTTGTTTTCTATGTTGAGAAGGAGGTGAAATCTTTCTTCCAGACTTTAGCTTTTATTGACAAGTGAAAGCGATTCAATGATCGCTGGAGATGAAGTCATTGTGTGGGTAGACTGCTGTCATGCTGCCATGGAAGCTAACCTCTGGAGTGTCTATTGTTGTGTCTTTCAGCTGGGGGACCCAAGGGGACTTCACCACCACACACCCTCTGCCTGCTGTCAAGGTGAAACTGTTTACAGAGAGCACAGGGGTGCTGGCACTGGAGGACAAAGAACTGGGCAGGGTAACACATGTTTGTTTTAATTTGTACCAACACTGAAATACTCTGATCTCACCACAGCCATGAGAATACTGCAGTCAGGACTCACGTGTCACATAAATGAACACCAAACATAGAAATACATACACGGTCAGTCTCACAAGCATTTCACAGCTAAAATACTCTCTACCCTGTAACTGTGTGACATTCTGATTTTATTAAGTCTCCAGCATATCATCGCTTGTATGCGATTCAGACATAACCTTTAGAATTTTTTTTTTGATAGTTAAACATAAGCTAGAGGTTGTCAAAATGAGAGAATCTTTTGCACAGCTCTAGTCCCACTGAATTTTTATTTTTATTTGAGCAGTTATGCGAGTACTGGAAGAGGGAACAACACATTGTGTGTGTGCTTGTGCTTCCAGCAAACACTTCTCATTTTGATACTTTCACATGATGCTTGCTTGCAGTTCTCTCATAAGATGGAACCAGGCTGACAAAAACCTTTCCCATTTTTAACAACAGATTTCCAGACTTTGAACATTATTCACATCTTGAGCTCCTCTGACTCAAATGTAGAGAGAGCAGAAACATGAATCAGATCTCCAGTTTGCACTTCTCCTGAGGTGTAAATGTGTAAGGTTACTGTGATAGATGGTTAAGGAAGGTGGTGTTGCTGGTTTGCATTCGGGCAGCGGCGCCTCAGACGTCCCTGTTGTGGCAGTGACCTTGGCTGTGACAAGGCTCTTTGATCTCTCACTGCAGCAGCGTTGGCAGGAAGTCAGGCTTCCTCAAAGCTCTTTAACTCAGTAAAGAGAGATTAGGCCTCCTCTTCGGGGAGGCAGAGCAAAGCACTGTTCTGTTTCTCTACCCTGACTCACTTTATTCCTTCACTTTCTAAAAATGGGAAACACTCACACAAACACACACATAATCACCGGCCCTTACAAACACACTGACTGGTGTTGCTGAATGTTGCACAGGATGCGATCAAAGATTCACCTCCAGGATAGAAACACTGGTAATTATGGAGTCTAACTTTTGCTTTCTTTTTCGTTTGAGTGCAGGTTGTCCTCCATCCAACTCCCAACAGCCCCAAGCAGTCCGAACTCCATAAGATGACTGTGACTAAGGCGTGCCCCGACCAAGATCTGAAGATCAAACTGGCCATACGTATGGACAAACCACAGAACATGAAACACTGTGGGTAAGAAATATGCTGCCAAGTAAGCCATGTAGCGATGTTCCTGTGTGCCTTTCATTTTCCATGTCTTTCTTATAGAACTCCAGCCCTCTCAGCTCCTTGGCCTCATTTCTAGTCACGTACCATGGAAAAATACTGTGAAGTGCACTACTCCCCCTGGTGGATACCAGCGTGTAGTTTAGATTTTCTTTTAATTAGAAGGTGCCAATAAACTCAAAATATTAAAGACAACATTAATCATTTTTCATTTATACAACCATTATGATATTAGTCTAAAGAATTTGGTTCAACTTTTCTCAATTCTATAGCAAACCACATTTTTTTAAATATCAAATCTAATGAACTGTTTCTGTGCACTAGGTTTGTGCACCAATCAGTGCTTGTTTTCATTGTGACATGTGGACTGGCTTTTATCTCCCTGTGTGTGGACAATGTTTTGACAGGTACCTGTGGGCTTTTGGGAAGAATGTTTGGAAGCGCTGGAAGAAGCGTTTCTTTGTTCTTGTGCAGGTGGGTCATCGTAAAAATAAAAGAGATTAGCAACAAGGCTGGAGGACCAAAACTGGTCAACCAAATTCAATTCAATTCAATTCAGTTTTATTTATATAGCGCCATATCATAACAAAGTTATCTCAGGGCACTTTTTCATATAGAGCAGGTCTAGACCGACTCTTTATTCTAGACCGACTCTTTATTTTTAAATCTTTAATATCAAATTGAAGCTGCAATGACCATCTTAGTTGAGATCATTATAGCTGAGGTTTTTGAGCCCATTAGTGAGTTTTAAACTACTGAGTCACAATATTGAGTGCATCTCCAGGATGTTTTGTCATGAAAATATCTGACTATTACTTTAAATTTCATTATTCAAAGACAGTATAGAATTCAATAGCTTAGCTTTTTCTGTGGCTGGTTGAAGTGATTTCTAATGATCCCCTTTGTGTTGTAGGTGAGTCAGTATACGTTCGCCATGTGCAGCTACAGAGAGAAAAAGTCCGAACCGCAGGAGCTTCTCCAGCTGGATGGGTATACTGTGGACTACAGTGACCCCCAGCCAGGTGAGACGGCACACTTGTACATGGTATAACCGCAGGTACACACACATTGTAAAATGCTAACCACATTAACGTCATGTCGTGTTGTCTCAGGCTTGGATGGCGGCAGGGCTTTCTTCAATGCAGTGAAGGAAGGCGACACTGTGATGTTTGCCAGCGATGATGAGCAGGACCGCATCCTGTGGGTCCAGGCCATGTATCGCGCCACTGGCCAGTCCCACAAACCTGTCCCACCCACTCAGGTCCAGAAACTTAACTCCAAAGGGGGTGCCTCAGCCCAAATGGATGCTCCCATTTCTCAGTTCTGTAAGTAGCCCGAAACACAACACGGCCACTTAAGCAGAAAGCAGTTTTCATCCACAAAGCAGTGAAAGCTCTAACCCATAAATGTCTCACGCCATGCGCTCCACACTGCAGTCACAAAATGTGCTGGTAGAACTAACACACAAGCACGCACACACATGCCTTGATCTCACACAGATCCCTCCAGCATCTGATGGACTTCCACTCATTGTCACCACTCCCACAGTGTTTAAAGGTGCAATTCCATGCTATTCCATCAGTCTGTTCACAAGGGACAACCAACCCTGACAAAGACTTTTATCATACAGCAGCAGGACATGGGGTGAAAATTTTGTTTAAAAACTAAATAGGTCACCACACTTAAGATTTGAACATTCAAGCCTGCTGGGGTTGAATTCAGCCTGACAGTACCAGGGTGTGCTGCTCTTGTCCTAACCGTAGGCCTGTTTTAATCCAGCTGTAGCTCTAGAGGGCAGCTCTGAAGGCAGCCGTGGTTCTGAGACAGTTTCTCAGATGGTTTCCTTGTCACTGGATGACAGCCAAGCCAGACAACATGTCTAAGGTTTTAATCAATCTGTCACTGTACTTGCACCTCTAAGCAGCCCACAGGTCAGGTAGCAAAGTGAAGGTAAGAGTGTTTGCAGTAGTGTGGCATCTGTACCAACTTCTGTTGTAACTGTCTCTTGTGTCCCCCCTCATTAAAGAAGGGAAAGTATATATTTTTTGTAAGTATCACCATAAATTCTGCCAGCAACATTTTTCTTCACACAATCTATATATACTCAAGTTGGTTTTTACCTATGCTGTCAGTCATTTTCTTATTTTAGAGAAATAAGTGTATCTTTTCCCATAACAACACTAACATAGACCTTTCTGACTTACTGAACTTAATGTCACATACTTTTTTACCAATCCACAATAATAGATCCTGCTATTCAGAAAAAAAACATGATTTTTTTGTGTGCATCTTTTGACTCCATAGTTTAAGAATGATTTATTTTCTAACTGAATGGAATGAACGATGAACAAGATCTGTATTTTTTCCTCGATGAGTTGTAGAAAAATTAATTGGCATTATTTACGAATACTAAAAAATGGACACCCAGGGTTCTAGCAATAATAATATATAATAAAAAAACAAAACAAATTTATTTCACTCTCTGTTAATCATATCATTGGAGTAAAACTACAAAGACATGAATTGGATCAGTTACTCAGAATCCTATCACATAAATTCTATGTTGTTTCTCCATTGGTTTCTTTGTCCAGTATGTGATCGTTCTTGTGGTTAGTTGACTCCTCTGATGCCAGCTGTTGCCATTCAAAGCCTCCTCACAGTGGCACAGACCTCCCACCCCCTCCCTGAAACATTGTGGCACACCACGCGTACATGTTTCACCCCCTGGTGGTCTTGAATGGCACTGGGACCATAACATACACAGCTCTCCTGACTCTGCTGCAGTGGACCGATCAAAAACAAGAGTCCTATGAAGGTTCTGAGTGATCTGCACAAGTTTTAAATAGTTGTTTCTTACCCAATCAACTAGTTATATACTAGAAAGTGGTTTAATGCACGTCACATACATAACTGTTCTAATAAATGTGGACAGGCTTATTGTGGTGGATTTTCTGTATAACTGCACAGAAAATACAACAAATTAATATGATGTGTGTATCCTAAGACGGCTTAAAGGGGTACTCCAGCGATTTAGTGTTGCATTTCCATAATGTTGGGGGACTTGTGAGAGACAGATTAAAAAAAGAATGGTCAACATTAAAGAGAGTGAGATATCCTGACTTTTAGTCCCTAGTATGGGTCCAAACCAAAAGACCCTGGCTCCTACATTTCCCATAATGCAACTCGATAGTGTCTTTTCGTTAGACCCTCCGTGCCTGGTAAACACCCACATATTTAAAAGTCCACACCAGTTACTATTGCAGACTTTCTGTTATAAATATGTGGTATTCAAGTCCAACCCAAGTTAACCCCGATGACATCACTATGATGTCATCAGGGTTATTTTCTAAAGCCCCATTCGGGCGGGATTAACATTACAGGGGAACTCATCGTTAATAAATAAAAGATACTTCAGAACTTGCCTGAGAATAATCATATTTTTAAGTTTTCCTCAGTATCAAAGTAATCCACTGATAGTTGTCTGTACATCCATGGGTACATTGCAAACAGGAACTACTATAAGATAATTTGGCGTATTTTTAAATGCATCAGAAGAGAATACCAGTACCTACCTGGAGCTGACATTACAACAATACATTTGATGAGCTTTTATGGTGTTTTTTTACTTTTTTTTTTCCTGTCGGCATATTGGTTCCCAAAGAGGCCTATGTGTTGATGTTTTCATTAGCAAAACTTTTTTTTGACTCTTGACATTTTCACACAAAAGTTCAATTTCACACTGAGCTGATTTAAAACAAAACAAAACAAAAAGTAGAAGGATGAGCAGCTATTCACGTGGAAAATAACTTCTGTACTTTAAAATACAGGGACATCATTCTGGACAGGATTTTAAATTACAGTTTCCTGAAAAACAAGGTAATTGCGGCTGTAATTACTACTCGGATTGTGGGCGAAAATTTAGCCACATACGCTCTCCGGATGAGATTAAAATCACTAACCAGTGCAGGTAATGTTAAAATCACCCCACTTACCTTACAGAAATAAATCCAGTCAGAACGGGGCTAAAGAAATGACAAAGCTTCCCCAGAGCCACAAAAGACATTTTCACAGGTTCAGTAGTACTAACCATGACTAGTAAACTGATCTTAAATCAGTGGAGTACTCCTTTTAAAGCATGTTTAAATTTACCATTTCACCAATGGGGTCACCACTTCCTTATTTCAACCTTTCCAGGACCTTCATAGTCTCTTTACTTTTAAAAAAGACACCGGCATCTTTCACACATAAAACTGAATTGGGGTTTACTTCATCGGGTAGGTGTATGTGTTTGCCAATGTCCCTTTTAAAAGTAAGCCTTCTGTTTGATCTGCAGTTATACAGAGTGACAGTACTTAACGTGTAGCTCTTGACTCCTTAAGTACTTGTCCAGAATCCAGAATAAATAAACTGCAGTGGAGTGATGAGGATCGTAAATTCTCTCTTCCTCTCTCTGTCTCCCTCTCTCTGTCTCCCTCTGTCTCTCTCTCTCTAATATGCCTCAACATCTGTTGTCAAGTTCACATATCCTCACATGTACTCACACACCACCGCCCACAAACTCTCATGTTGGTATAGGTTGTTGTTTTTGAGTTGTGTTTTCTTCTTCATGCTTTGCCTGTACCCTTCTTGAGTAATGCAGCTGCTAGGTCAGGGTCTCTCGTGATTGCTCTCCTCCAGCCTTGTTGCTAGTCTTTATGTTATTCTGGTTTGTCCCTTCTTACCCTGCTGTCTTCTAGCTGGACTCAAGGGTAAGTGCTTCCCTGTAGCCGGCACAGCTCAGATAATCCCCGCTGATTATCTGACAAATGCAACGTTCTTTCTCTCTTCTTTCCCTCTTCTCCTTTTTCACGTCTCGCCTCATGTCTTAGATATTAGTTGATAACTTTTTGTTTTTGACGACCTCAACTTGAGGATCAAAGTATAAGCATCCATTCGTGCCAGTTTAGGATGCATGTATTTTATTCTAAGATCTTATTATTTGACTCAGTAATGGGTAGAGTTGATATTATAGTTGTTACTGCATAATTGCCTTCTCTCTTAATTCATATTGGTGACTGGATCCCTCAGAGTAAAGCAATGTGAAGATAAAACATGACACACCATTAGAAAAGCAAGTACAAATTTCACATGTTATGAGGAAGATTGAAAGTGTAAATTTATTTTTGATAATACAAATTTCAAGAGCTAAAAAACAAACCGATGATTATTTTATAGCAGTTAGGTGAAACCTAGAAAATATCAGATGTTTATATACATTTATCCAAAGTGTAGGTAAAGTGTGAATGATGATGGCGGTCTGTGATGCAGTTATTTTTCAAAATATATTTCATGCATGAGTGAAATTTGTTTTGACAGTAAGTGTTGATCATGCTTTACCTCGGAGGGCTCAAATGCTTTTAGTTCTTTTTCTTTGAACTTTTCTTGATGAGAGTTGGCAAATATGTATGCGGAGTATTCTGAATGCCAAAGACAAGGAGTAGCTAATGCCGCCCCTTCTTACGATAAAATACTCCGGACCCCCCTCCTTCCTCCCACAGTAGATGGGCCTGTAGATAGAAGCTAGACCGGTGCTAAACCTCCAGAAAGGAGAGATCTCATTTTGATTTCTTTTGACTGCCCTTTGTTTGCCTGAATAGGAGAACACCTGTGTCATGTGTCCATACTTTTGTACAAATACAGGAGTTTTCATTCATTTCCCCCATCTCCCAGAGAATGATACAGTTTTGCCTCTGTCGGCTTCATGCTATTTACCCATGTACTTGCACCAAATTGTATTGCTACCCTATTAGAGTTCTCCGGTAGTGGTATGCCTGTTAGTGTGCTCTGTAGAGATCATGAATACACTGCAACATATTCAAGTATTGTCAACTTGCAAATGCGTAGAGAAAAAAAAAAAAAAGGAATGCCAAAAAAAAAAAAAAAGATTTGAAAATGGGTCTGCAGATGTGCATGACATTTAAAAGCTCAATGAAAAGTCACACTGTTCCAGCATGTGATAATTTATATATGTATGCAAAAGTACTCGCCTATTCACTTTGGGAATTTGGTAACTTTATTTATGGTTGAAGTCATTATCATTATTGTAAGTTTTGATAATGTTACCGTAGTATTGAGTGTATTCTGGACTTAAACTCCATTTTCTCATTTAATCCAACCAAAGGAGATGTAGCCCACTCACTATGTGTCATAGCCCAACCCCAGGCACCTTCTGTTCACTCTTTGGATGTTTTCCCACTATCTCAACACTGATCTACAACATCACTTCCTTTGTAACTCGGTCCTGAGTGAATCTTCCTCTTGTGGTCATCACTTTCGTCCATCACTTGTCTGACCCATTAAAAGGTTGTCTTACCCACCAAATCCTCTTTCATCCTGCCACTGTCTTTTCATCCAGCACTGGGTTCACCTCTGTTGCCATTGACTGTCTTCTCTCGCTGTTTCTAGCCCTCATGTATTAACTGTCCTACTCTTTTACATTACGACATACTGTACCTGTCTGGTCCCTCATCCTCGAACAGTCTCTTATTTCGATCGTCCACATTTTACTTGTTGTCTCACAGGTTTTCTTTCTCAGATTGGAGTAAAAATAAGATAATTTCCTGAAGTGTAACCCATTGTAGTTTCCTTTTGTTGCAAATTTCAGTGAATGTTTAGCACCCGTATTACACCCTCTCCCCTTCCCTTTCACTGACCTGGAGGTTGACAGATGTCAGTTGTGCTCTATTCATTACCCCTGCCCAGCCAAGATCAGGCCACTTCCCACCCCCACCCCCAAATCATCATCACTCATGTCAGTGTATCATGGACATGACATCTGTCACTCACACCGAGGACACGACTGCATCTCTTATCTGTTTTGAATCACCCTCATCCCCATCATTTCGTCTCTGACAGCTGTATTATTTACCCAGCACAAGACATTATGGGCAGTTTAGTTAGTAGATGTTATCTATTGTGGTTTAGAGAACTAAAAAAAACAACAACTGATTATTCCACCAATGTTTTCATCACCCATATTTACTGAGTTTCATTACGTTTTTTTTTTTTTTTACACAAGTTGATGTTACTAATGTTCTTTCTTCATTGAATTTCACAGAGCAGGTTTTTTTTAAAGTCTGAAAGTCCTCTTGGTACAGAGAAGGTTAATGGCAAAAGTTATGAAGCAAGACAAACAATAAAAATCTTATGACTTTCTAGGATCCATAACTGAAGTAAAATATGCAAATCTCCAGTGAATAACTTTTTCACAACGTAACTTTTTTCTTGAATTAGCACTTTATACTGTATCTCTACAGCGTGTTCAGATGAATTATTCTTTTGCCATATTTCTGTCTTTTTTTATTAGCACACGTCCCAATATTTGTCAGGACCTGAGTGACATTCAACAATCGCGAATGGCAGAATCTATTGAATACATTAAGAAGAATGCATCTAATTCTATCTAACCAGCACTTTTCAAACATGTTTTGGATATTTAAAGGTTTATTTCCCCTGCAAACATCAGGGAATGTGACATACCAAGATGCATGCATGCACATACAATACAAGATCGATAGAATCTCATCCACCAATACATCAAATCTCTTTACGCTGTCTAACACAATGCAAGTTGACAATGTAAGCTGTAAGTGTTTATAATTTGCCCTTAGAAGTAGCATAACAAAAAAAAATCCCTGGTGTTTCTGTGTTGTGACGAAGACATGCTGTTTGCCTGTGCCTCACTGATGTCCTCTCCTCTGAACCGTGTTCTTTTCCCTGTGCCGTTGGCTGGATAGACGCTGACAGAGCTCAGAAACATGGCATGGATGAGTTTATCTCCGCTAACCCCTGTAGCTTTGACCACGCCTCGCTTTTTGAGATGGTGCAGCGACTCACGTTGGACCACAGGCTCAGTGACACCTTCTGCTGCTTGGTGAGTGACTCTCTGCCTATTATAACGTCACCACATGATACATTTATGGCAGTGGGCTGTTTTTGATAGCTGATAATGCACTAATGCAATCCCCATCTGTGTTTGCGTTGTGCAGGGATGGTTTAGCCCAGGCCAGGTGTTTGTCTTGGATGAGTACTGTGCCAGGAACGGAGTTCGAGGTTGTCACAGACATCTGTGTTACCTGCGTGATCTATTGGAAAGAGCAGAAAGTGGGGCTATTATTGACCCCACTCTTCTTCACTACAGCTTCGCTTTTTGTGCCTCCCATGTCCATGGGAACAGGTGTGCCCTAATCCCTTCTTTTAAAATGTTTGTGCTTTGTAAGTGACAGTGCTGAACAGGATTTGAAAACACATCAAGATCTCCTTTGAAACAAATATAAATTGTATTTAGGCAAACTGAACCTCTTATGTACAGAGTAGGTGGGCACACTATATCTCTATAAACACTGGACAAGAACAGAATAGAAAAGTCAGCCTCATCAGAAGCATCCTAGGCATTTTTTGTCTTCCATCTTTATAATTTTACCATATTTATGTTTGTTTATTTTTTTATGTTATGTTTAAGTTTAGCAGCTTTTTGTGTTGCATGTTGTGTTGTTAACCAATTGCATATCTCTGCGTATTTCTTTGTTTTCTACCATTTTTCTTTGTTTTCTTTTCTCTCTGTCCTTTGTTGCCATAGTCTCTTACTGTTCATATTATTCATCCTCCCATGCGTCTGTTAAAGTCAGAGAGGGCAGCAATTACTGGGGGCCGCTGGGCTACGAGGCCCTAATGTCCCCAAAGAGCTGCCAAAGCCCAGATCCTCGCACAGCCTCTAAACGAGCACGCATATTCAAGTTTAGAAAGAGAAAGGATTCCAAAATACCACTCTTACAAGGGCAAAAAAGGTGAGACATTGTCATGTATTTTTATGTGTAACACAAAGGGAACTCAAGAAACAAATCTCACACAATTTGCAGTCAGTTTCTTGGGAGCTGGAAGCTTTCAGCCAGTGTTTCTTTCTTTATTTTTTTTATTTTTTTGCTCCTGTGGGACTCAGATGAGAGGTTGCATAACTTGAACCTCTGCAGGGTTTCAGCTGGGTTAAAGTATGTGGGTGTGATCCTTATAGGCCAGACGGTCTGAGCACAGTGAAGGTGGACGAGAAGGAGCGCTTTGAAGACATCAAGGAGCGGTTGCGTGTAATACTGGAAAACCATATTGTAAATTTCAGGTGACTGCCAACTCCCCAACAGCACATTACCTCAAGTCACAAAATAATATGCCTACTGGTATTTTTCCACTGTTATTACATTTAATGTCTACATCTTCCCTTGTAGATATTGTTTCCCCTTCGGTCGCCCAGAGGGAGCTCTGAAGGCCACTTTATCTTTGCTCGAGAGGGTTTGTAAAGATTTAAAAAAGCATTTTATACCCCATGAAACAACAACTGTGATGTAACGAAAACAGGTTACATAATTCCTCTTTAATATGGCCTGTAGGTCCTGATGAAGGACATTGTGACCCCGGTTCCACAAGAAGAAGTTAAAGGAGTGATCCGCAAATGTTTGGAGCAGGCCGCACAGCTCAACTACCAGCGGATTCAAGAATATGCTACAATTGAAGGTAACCTGAAATACACAACATCACACAATGACTGCTGGAGTGAATGTGTTAATGATATAATGATAAAAACATCCACTAAACAATCATACTGGTCATTAAAACGTCAGTGTATGCAATGCAGTCATTTTGTATGGTTTCAGAATGAAATGCTCAGTCAGTGTTTTTATTTTTTTAACAAAGGACTATACATATATTCCCAGATATCCCTTTTCTTACTCCAGTATGAGATTGTACTGTCACTGTTTATTTATTTATTTCCACATGGTGAATTCACTTGGTATATGGTATATTTGTGTCCATATCCCAAATGATTTGTGGCATCCCAAATTATTTGTGACGGTTTGTCGGTCCCTTTCTGTCACTCAGTCCAATAACTCTCTCCTTTGTTTTCAGGCCTGCTTTAGCTCTGTGCTGTTCTGTAGGTCAAGTTGGCTTTTGTGTAGAGGTGTGTGAGTAAAAATGCATTCAAATCCAAAGCCCTGAAATCTGTTGATGTGCTGATCTCTCATTGTGCCTTGACTATTCAAGCTGTGTAGTATCCCAGCCTCTGACATTTTATGATTGGACTGTGAGTTCAGCTTAACTGAATGTTGATGCACACTCCCCCTCTCCCACTATCTTACTGTAGCTCTTACCTCCCTGATCCCTCCAGCTGATTCTGCCCGTCCCCCCTGTTACACCCCTGCCTTGAAATACCAGCAGCTCTCCTGTCACCTCTGTCTTATGTTCTTGCTGAAGACCACTATCTTCCACTCCCTGTCCCTCGCTGTCTGCTCTGCTTTTTTTTTCTCCTCTCCCACAGTTGTGGGCTTTGCCACAGTTATCACTTTATTTCACCTCTCGACTGTGTGATAAGTGGCTTTTAACCAAAGGAATGCTGGGATTGAACACCTACAAACCAGCATTAGCCACCTGCATGTGCTTTAACACATAACAACATGGCCTTTCTTTATTGGCATGGATTACATTTAGAAAATTACATCAATGACAAGACATTTTACAATGTCTTATTCTTCTTTATTCTCGCTGTGTCTTCTCTTCCAGTATACCCATTAAATGCAATGACATGCAATTGCATATTTACATAGAAAACTCTGATGTTGTTTATGCCTTGAAAGAAATCCTGCAGGGTGCTAAAGATACTAAGGATTCAAACCTTACTATCTTGCCATGCTATGTGAATTTACTTCCCACTGTCCTTGTGAGGCGCCTGGTTCAAAATAAACCAAACATTTGGCTTTGCTACCGGGCCTCCTGCCCAACAGAATGTCGTTTTCACCTGGACAGCCCTCTTCCCATCAGCCTCTGACCTCTAGCCTTCCCACCTCTGACCCCAGCCTCTTGCATGCCCCGATCCTTTTTTATAGGGAAAAGGAGGGAAATGTATGAGCACCCTGTCTTCTGCTTGGCGTCTCAAGTGATGGATTTAACCATCCGTGAGTACCTTCATCATCCTCTCCCCAGTCTCTCTCCTTCTCCTCCTTCTTTTAAGCGCTCTTTCACCTCATCCCCCTCCTGCTGCTTCTCTTTCTTCAGAGATGTTGCTCCTGCCATGCTTGTTTTTTTTCCTGTGCCTTTTGTCTGTGAGAGTGAGTGGGGAGCGCACCAGTTGAGAGATCTGAGCAGTACCACACTGAATCAGTCGGGGTCCTTTTTATTTTTATTTTTAGAACCATCTGTCTGTGATGGACATGAATGAGCAGTCTGGTCTGTAAGCTTCTTTCTTTTAGTTGGATGTCCATCCCTTTGACTTGAATGCATTTTTACATTGCTTACATTGTTATCTCCTCCAGTCATTTGGTCTGATCATGTGTCAGTGGTGTGCTGTGCCGAACAGGTAGGCTTTTTTTTCACCGTGACACCAGAGATAGTGAAGGAGCATCTGTTGACAGAGCTATTGTATGGGGAGGACAGGATAGGGTAGGATGTATGGATTTAACAGCTCCTGTTTGTGTGTTAAATTGATTCAAATCAACTCAAGTCACTCAGTGTGTCCTGGCAGCTGTTTGTGTGTCTTACCTGTTTATGATAGTCTAAGCTTTGTCTGTTTGTTAACAAACATCTTATCACTATTTTAATTTCCAATTTTCCACAGGCTAATATTTCAGCGTTTCTGTTTTTTATTGTATGTTTGTGACGTTTGTCTGTTGCCAAGAAACCTCACTCCCTGGAGCTGAAATCGTCCCAGCAGATTCTTTGAAAGGGTCACATGGTGATGAATAACAACTCTGAGCTTTCCCCCCCTGTAACGTGCAAATAACCCTAGAACCGTGCTATTTCTAAACATCTCCTGTTTATCTTTTCTCTCCCTTTTTCTCGCTGAAGTTGAGAAAGGTCAAAAGGATCAAAAGGATCCAGGTGAACCCATGTTAGCTTGTGGTTTAGCCACAGTGCACACAAACACGTACATACACACAGACCTAACCCCTCACCCCTTCACACACACATGCATTTTGTGAATATACAGAACATATGCATGAACAGAATTTATCTGTAGCACATCTTCCATACAGTATATTATGCACACTTGTAATATACACACTCATTCAAGTTCTCAAATGTCTTGGCATGTTTTAAGCATCTCTTTTTATGAAGTAAATACTTGGAGAGTGTATTACTTTATATCAGATGTGGTTCAAGAGTTTGTTCTGGAAGTTTTATTTCCATCTAGCTCAGCTTTCAGCTCAGCTTTAGTGCATTTTTCTGCTCACCGAACAATTATGTGGTTTTTTGTGGCTGAAAAATATATTTGAGCAACACTTTTGCATAAGAAATTGTAGAGTAATACAATCTCTTACAAAACGAATAAGTCGCATATTTGCCTACATGTTAAAGTTAAAAAGAAAAAAGAGGGACATAAGCAACATTTTAATGTAACCCTCATCATCAAATGGAACACATATCAGCATACATTTCAACTAAAGTTCATACTTTTGATAATGGGATTGTATATGTACATGAGTTTTATTAATATCATATATATGATCATACATTTAAATCAAATTTGCTAGTCATCCTAGATACTTAAAGGGTCAGTTTAACCATATTCCAAAAAAAGCATAAAAAAAACCCCCTAACTTTTCTTACGTTCGTGGTATTTAGTCATGCAGAAAGTTATGGTTTTATTGCAATTTACACTTCGATTGAACTTTATTATTCCCAAGGTGAAATTTGTCTTGCAGTCCGGTGAAACACACACACATACGTAAGCATAAAATGCATAAAACACATAATAATAAAAGTGTGTAAAAACAAAAGCAAAAACTCACCACACAAGCACATATAAAACAATTCACAATCAGGTGACGGCAAAACAAAACCTGGAGAACATCCAGCCATCTTCATCCAACAACTAACATTTAACATGTGCAGCTGGTTTCAGATATCTGCCACTCAGACTTTTCGCATGACTAAATACCACAAAAATAAAAGAGTTTAGCTTGTTTGTCTTATGTTTCTTATAAAGTTGGTGAACTGGTCCTTTAATAGTACATAGTAGTCAGACACATTGGATATTGGTGTTCTGTGTTTGAACACAACCATGGTAGATATTACATACTGTAAAGCTTCTGATTGTAATGTGTTACAAACCATGATGCAAACATTTGCTCCCAGTGCTTCTCAGGGCATTATGACCACAGAATATATAGTTACTGTAATACAAATCCATGTGATCCAGCTATTAGTGTCAATCAAATGTCCCTGAAGACAATGACTCAAGTATTATCTCAGCTCACTAGATATCTCAGATTTCCCCTGATGATAAACGTATGAGGATTGCAAGCGTAACCTAAATGAGGATTTCTTTAATCTATTTTACAACCAGGACCCCAAAATAGATACGTTTTACATTTGGCTTGAGTAAGAAATACCTGAGGAATATTTGAGAAAATACCACTACTTAGTAAAACAATAGTGGAAGCAACAAAAGCCCCCCAGTCAGACCTGCAGTCGAAAGACCACTGCTGTTTTATGTAGAGTTACGTATATATGTGCTTTTGATTTCAGATTTATGTAGCCATTCAGCTCCATGTTCAAATTATACGCATGTCATTCCACATAGTCGTACTGTTTGAATAATCCCATTTCATGACATGTAACTGTCTTATCAGATCATTCTGTCAGCAAAGGTACAAGCAAGTGATTTGGAGCTTTTGCAAATTATAGACCAACGTTGACAAGTGAAAGAGGGCCTAAGCAGTTTTTAGTGCGCAAAACTTTAAATGATGGCAAATCCAACACCATCACACTGTAAAAATATTCACTAAAACACACCAGAAGTCATTCATTCAAATGATTGGTAACTAGTTTCTTAATTTATGAGATAATAGCTGAACACTCTTAAAGCATCCAATGAACCAAACATGATACATTTTAACTGCGTCCCACAAAATCTACGACATGCTTCAAAACAGTCATTTTGTGTAGTATTGTCCAGAGATGACATAAAAAGATGAAATGAATGAATGAAATGAAAATGCATATCTGAAACGTGAAAACAATGGCTATAAATGTCATTTGGATATATTTGTTTGTAGTTAGGAAAATATGTGCACAGATATTGATGACATTATAATTTCTTTTATCAATTCCACTCTATAGTAACACAATAGTGAATAAAAAGAAGTAAAAAATCTTGATAATAGTCAGTAATACAGTGTTAGACCCATATTTGGAGATTAATTGAAAATCTTAAAGTTAAATTTACGGAAAACTGAATTATTTTTACAGTGTGTGTCAATTGAGTGTTTTTTTTTTTTTTAAGCACGTCATGCGACAGCTCCTTATACAGATGGCTTATTCAGTACCGCCTCACAATATGCATGTTTTTGATGCCACATTGCACCTCCATCTCAACGCCACTATTCTTGTGCCTGATACTCTTCCAACACGAGTCTGATTATCCGACAAACACATCAGTTCTGTTGCTTTATGTCACGCAACCCAAAATGCATATAAATGAGAACACGCTTTACTTGTTATGGGGGTATGGTAGATAAACATCACAGTGTAAGCACTGTGTTTATATTTTTATTAAACGGTCAAATATATTGACAGGAAAAATCTGAATAGTCATAAAAAAAAAAAATCCCCCTGGAATCCTTCTCTGTGCTTGACTAACCACTCATCCCTCACCCTCATCCTTTTGTCTCAGAGAACGTAGGCCGCTTAGTCACGCCTGCCAAAAAGCTGGAGGAAACAATTCGCCTGGCGGAGTTAGTCATAGAGGTCCTCCAGCAGAACCAGGAACACCATGCGGAGGTGAGTGAGAACCCTCTCCTCCTCTCCTCCTCAAAACACTTTCCCTCTATACTCTCACTCTTATCTCACTCCGCCCCACAACAGGGAGTTAGTCTTATTAACAGTCTTCTATAAATAAAGCTGCTTTCATCTATGGGTAACTAAAAAAAAAAAAAGAAAACCCTTTCAAAGATGAATTTAATTTAGGAAAGCTCTAATTGGTGTTCGACAGACCATGGCTGCATGGAATCAGAGCGCTATGTTTGAGCAGAGACTGTAAATTAGACAGAGAATGATATAATGTGTGCAGCTCTTTCCTCTAATCACAGTTCATAGCTCAGTGATGCAATGTTACAAAAGTCGTTGAAAGATTCGTTGAGAAATTGTAATATTTAATTCAAGGTAGTCCACAATAAACAGAAGGCAGGAAGGTAAACAGAGTGTAAAACAGTAATCCAGGCTAATACACGTTACTCACAGCTTTTGTGTGCTCTAAATATTGTAAAGTTGCCCTTTTCGCACAATTAGGAGACAAAATAGCCAGTGGTGGAAGAAGTACTTTACTTGAGTAAACGGACCAATGCGACAATGTAGAGGTACACCATTAGAAGTCCAAATCCTACTTAAGGAGAAGTACAGAAGTATTATCAGCTAAATATACTTGAAAGTATCAAAAGTAAAAGTGCTTGTTCCACAGAAAATGTCCCCTGTGAGTGATATATCATTATGTAGTGCATTAGTAGATTGTTAATATTAATGCATCAATGAGAGAGACGATAACGTGAGATGATTAATGGGGTAGTAAACAAGAAAAAAAAACAAAGGTCTGCTATACAATTTTGTATTCCTTTATTTTTTTGGGATTTATTTCTAATCTTTGCCTTTTATATGTTTTTGTATCTAAAATCTTAATCTGAAAGTAACTAGTAACTACAGCTGTCAGATAAATGAAGTGGAGTAAAAAGTACAATATTCCTCTCAAGTATAAAGTAGCATAAAATGGAAATACTCAAATTAAGTACCTCAAAATTATATTTGAGTACACTACTTGAGTAAATGTACTTTGTTTCTTTCCACCACTGAAAATAGTTTCCTCATTACATCCTGTTTGCTGCTATAAACATTGAGCTGATAGGGAAGCATGATGAGCATGTGCAGTTGTGTAGATCTGAAGGTGATCCAGTGTGATCTTAGAATATACAGATAAAGCAGATTTATTGTATCTCTCTGAATATGCTTGACAGGCGGCAGTCACAAGTTCTGGAGATCAATCGGTACAGTATTTTTATTTCTTTTTCCTCTTCAGTCCCCATCACGACCCCCCTGTATGGCATGTGCGCCACTATGGCAAGAGGCACCTTTCTAGGCAGAGAATGAACTCATAGATACTGTAGCAATGGGTGGGTTTGTAGGCATAGAAGAGAGAGCAAACATGTTTTTAAATTCAAAAGGCACTGTAGCTTGCACAACATAATTGTGATCATAAAGCATGTTCATCGGGCCATAAAGAGGTTTCCTTTCTCTCCAAGCATGCTGAACCAGTAAATTTCCCAAAGTATGCTCCATGTGAACCTTTGAAGTTTGATCCACCATAAACATTTGTTTCCCCTCCATCCAGCGATTAATTTCACAGTCCGCACTTGTTCAAGCATTACTTCCCCAGCTTCTCCTCTTCCATCCTTCTCTGCTGTCTATTCTTAGTTTAAAAACCCTTTAAGAGAAAATGCCTCAAAAATACATTATTGTTCTGTACATCTTCCTGTGTTCTCACTGTCATATGATTGGTGACTGTCCAAGCAGGGAAAAGAGGTATGTAGTAAAGTTGACTGAGAAACTCCCATAATGCATGTTGAGTAGATGATGCCACGTCTCCTTCCCCCTCAGCATCAGTACGTTCCCTCAGGATTGGTCCCTTGACACGGCTGCATTGTTACAGCACTATAGTCTGTCTGGCTGAACACCGGGTCTGCCCTAGAGCTCTCAGGGTCCTGTATGTGTCCCTTAACCTCTATCAAAGGTTGGAGGCCACTCCGCCTGCCGACCTTTGAGCGTTTTCCTCTCCCTCACCCGTTGGAAGCTTTTAAAGTCCTCCCCTTTAACCCACCCACCCCCCCTCCCCTGTCCGCAATAAGAGTATCTCTCCTTGAATGTGATGGAGAAGAGCTTTGTTTGCTGCCTGTTTCTCTAACACTAGAACTGTCAAGCTTTTTTACATTTTGGGAGTGGGCAGGTAAGTAGACAGGTAAGTAAGGTTTCTGACTGCCGCTGTGGTGGTTAAGCCAAATGGGAATAAGTGAAACACTGTAAAATAAAGCATGCGGCATAATTTGGAAAGATCAAGCTTCATTTATTGAACTTGGCAACGTGTTAGTCTGAATGATAAGCAAATAAGCCGAGCCAAGACTGCCAGCAAAGCAACTACTGTATTTCTGCTGTCAAAGGACGAGGAAGTCCTGACTGTGCTGGAAAACGGTCAGCTGAATCTCAGAGAATTACTTAACTAATTGGAACAGACGCACTCAGACACTAGATATGCTGTGTGCTGCAGTCTTTGGTGTGTCCAAGATGTGCATGAGTCACATTCGCATCTAGTGGGCCATGGGTTTGTCAGTGATGTGAATGGTGGACCTCATCTCTTAGCCTGAGAGAAAAGCATGCAGAGAGCTCTACATTTGCATGAGAAAAGCACCTTTCCCTTAAATCTATAGATACTCATGAATATAACAAGGCACGAACATGCAATCCTACTGTGTGATTTTCTTTTTTTTTTTTTTTTTTTTTTGATAAGTATAAACTTGATTTACAGTTAATCTAACCTTTAAGTCCTAATCAATAACAGCAGTGGATTCAATCTCTGAGTATGCGAGGGGAAACGCACACACAATACACAAACAATCCAGACAGGTGTGATGGTGTTTCCTTTCCTTTCTGTGAAAACTGTTTGAAAGGAAATACTCAGCAAGAGTCCACATACAGCATGAGAAAGTCTCTCAGTATTCACAATAATGAATAAATATCTCCTAAAACAACAGAGGGCATTTAATGCATGCTTAAGGAATAGTTTGACATTTTGGGAAATGCGTACTTTCGCTTTCTTGACAAGAGTTAGATGAGAAGATCGATACCACTTTCATATCTGTCAGTTAAATATGGCGCTATGGCAAGCAACCGCTTAGCTTAGCTTAGCATAAAGACTGGGAGCAAAGGGAAAACGCTAGCCGGCCTCTGTCCAAAGGAGAAAAAAAAAATCCACCTACCAGCACCTCTAAAGCTCACTAATTAAGAAGTTATATCTTGTTTGTTTAACGTTATGAATGGTTATGTGTTAGATTATTTCTTGGCCGGGCGCAGTGACTTCCTGGACGTCCTGGCGACCGTGGTGACTCCAGGAAGTCACCGTGCCAAGAAATATTTGGAGCACGTAACCCCCCGTAAAACCGCAATGTGTTATTTTCACACTTGGGTTTTATGCGGATTAAACAAACCAGATGTAACGTGTTAATTAGTGAGCTTAAGAGGTGCTGGTAAGTGATTTTGTTTTTTTTAAAACCTTTTTGACAGAGGCAGGCTAGCTGTTTCCCCCTGTTTACAGTCTTTATGCTAAGCTAAGCTAACAGGCTGCTGGTTCTAGCTTAATATTTAACAGAAATGAGACATGAGTGAGGTATCAATCTTCTCATCTTACTCTCGGCAAGAAAGCGAATAATCATATTCCATTAACATACATAGAGCGTACACAAATCCAGTGGTACTTCCTTTTAAGACCCGATGAGCTCCAGCTGTGTGTATTGTTCCCTCCTTCCTTGTCTTTCTTCCTTGCGTCATCTCATCTCTTAACTGGAACCCTTGTTCACCTGTTTGCTTTCCTTCCTGCTGTGTCTCCAGGCGTTTGCATGGTGGACAGACCTCATGGTGGAGCATGCAGAAAACTTCCTGGCCCTCTATGCCATCGACATGGATGCCGCTCTGGAGATCCAGTCCCCTGAGAGCTGGGACAGCTTCCCCCTCTTCCAGCTGCTCAACGACTTCCTCCGGGCAGACTGTAAGCTCCTGCACTTGTCCCACATTTATTTTGCAGCCACTTAAGGTATTTTTATGCTTAAACAAAGACACTTCATATCTTTCTGTCACTGCCTCTTTTTTTTTCTTCTTTTTTTTGCACAGATCATCTGTGCAATGGAAAGTTCCACAAACACCTTCAGGATCTGTATGCTCCTCTGGTGGTTAGATATGTGGATCTGATGGAGTCCTCCATCGCACAGTCAATTCACAAGGGCTTTGAGCGAGAGTCCTGGGAGCCTGTAAAGTAAGGAGATTCCGTCTTTATAGCTAGTCTGTAGGATGGTTGGAGATGCAAGGCTTTTTTATTCAGATGACAGACTGACTGCGTGGAGGAAGGCGAGGGAGCCTGGGAGAGCAGCTGTAATGTTCACCCAGGCTTCCTGTAGGTTCACTTTTAAAGAATGAGCCAAGAGTGGGCTGAATAACCTATTTTTTTCTGTGAAAGAAATAGGTTATTTATTCTGAAAATAGTCTTTGACTAATGTATGTGTCTTACCAATTTCTCTCCAACACATTGGGGTCAGGGCAACACCTAATATTTCTGTTGTTTTGTTCTGTGAACTAACCTTCATAATGTGTGCTTTGACATGTTGCCAGAAACAAAAGGCCTCCAGTCTGTTATGTTGCTGTTATAATTTATTTGCTGTGGCTTTAACACTTTTGCTTTTGCATTTTTTATTGCAAAGATTATATTTAAGATTTATTAAGGTAAAATGTTTTTTTCCTGGTCTTTGTGTTTATTCTTTTCAGTATTACGTTGCTTCTCCCTCTCACTGCATTTAAATCAGTATATGTGTGCATCATGAGTCCAGCCCTCTTTACTCTGTAGATCTTTGTATAATGTACGTCTTTGACAATTACTGTCGGTCTTGTTTATGTGTGCGACTGTACGTTCCTGTCTTCACCTAATTTCAGATTTTCCGTTACTTTTATGATGAGTGTTACATGGCTTTCTGCAGCTCCCACACCACTGTTATGGATTCTTTTTTTCTTTTTGTCTGTCTTTTCTGCAGGAGTTTAACAAGTAATCTGCCCAATGTGAATCTACCAAATGTGAACCTCCAAATTCCCAAAGTACCAAATCTGCCAGTGCCAGTAGCAGGACTATCAGTTAACCTTCCACAAATGCCTAGCTTTTCTACCCCGTCATGGATGGCTGCTATATATGACTCTGAGTGTGTATTCAACTAGTTTACTTTAGAAATATTAAGCAAGCAGAGACTGCCTTGGTATGAAGATGCCCTCAGCCAAAGATTATTCATAAATGAAACAATTCTTTTTTCTTTTCTTTTTTTAAGTACAGCAACATTTATTTTTTATGGCTCTAAGTGGAGATCAAATGTTACACAAAATCTATTTGTACAAAGATCCATTTCAGTATGGTTTATTTTGTGTAAATACTCTGTGATTATGTCCATGTTCATGCCAAGAGCACTCTGAGAGGTGTTAGAGTAGATGGGGTTCTGCTTTGTAAAATGAGAGGCTGAAACACTCTCATTTGTCTCAACATGCATGCTGTTGAGCTGAGGTGTGGAGATACAGGCCAAAACAACAACAACAACAACAACAACAACAAAACCTACATGTATTGATATAATATATTGCCCGGAGACTATTTGAGGATTTACTGTGCAGGAAAAAAAAACAAATATGTCCCCATTTGAAAACATTTGCAAGTCAAGATCTCCGTTCTACAAAAGATGTATCTCCCCAGAGTTGTTGTCCATATACATTTGCTTTAGATCACTGTAGATCGTACATGGCCTTAGGTTCATCTCTGACCTTGACCACCTGCTAGTAGTCTGATTGGGAGGGAAGATAATGTGTTGGATTGGAGATGACGGCACGGAGAGGCTGGGCAGATGGCGTTCAGACCTCTCCGTTTTATCACCTCCCCTCCTGACCCCACATCTTTCCTGAAGCACTTTCCCAATGAGCTCTACTCGGGATGCCCTAAAAGGTCTGCATGGTTTGTAATTCTTCCAGGGGCCCCACCAGCCTGGGGACATGGATGTTGAGAGAGGGCCTGTAATGAAGGGAAATAAATTTGGAGATTATTTTTTTTTTTTTTGTAGAAACAGACTCACACCATAAATGCTATTTTTTTTACTTGCCCTCCCTCACTTCTCCATTCCCTACTCCTTTGTCTTGACACAGTGTGATTAGCTGCTGTATCTGCAGTGACTTTACCTGCATGTGGCCACTTCACATCCCAGTCAATAATCATACCCTACAGCATGGTTATTGATTTGTTACAGTAAACCCTGCCCGCTCCTTTTCACCCATACACTGACTGTCCAGAGACACCTGAACAAACAGGAATTGAGACAGACATTCGGACGGACCAGTCAGTATATGGTTAGGAGTAAAATTTGACTGTGCTCAGGTGTGGAGGAACAGCATCCTCCTCCGCACCTGCCACAACACCCCCCTCCCCTCCTCTCCCACCCCCTCTCTACAGCTAGGTGACCTTTTTCTTCTGACCTGTGTGTGTGTGTGTTTGGGTCGATGGCAGTAATGGCTCCGGGACATCGGAGGACCTCTTCTGGAAGCTGGACGCCCTCCAGACTTTCATCAGGGACCTGCACTGGCCTGAGGAGGAGTTTGCCAAACATCTCGAGAGTCGCATCCAGCTCATGTCGAGCAACATGATCGAGAACTGCGTCAAGCGGTGTGTTTGTGCATGAGGAGAAGACAGAGAACGCTTTACTGAAAATTTTATATAATAGCATGTATAAATATTTCACTTGCCTTGCAGCACTAGGATGGCGTTTGAGTCCAAGCTGACAAAGAGCAGCAAGTCCACAGATTTCCGCATTTCTCCAACATTATGCACCATGTTCAACGTGATGGTGGATGCCAAGGACCAATCAGCTAAATTGTGCGCAATGGAGATGGGCCAAGAGGTAAAAACTTCACCTGGGACAGTGACTGCATGTTACAAAATGACAATTTATTAGTTTTATATTTGCAAAGAGCAAAGGATCTGTTGAATTGATGTTTTTTTAAAACTTCTCCCATTTTCTGCAGAAACAGTTCCACTCCCAAATAGACGAGCTGATTGAGGAAAGTGTGAAAGACATGATCCAGCTTCTGGTTGCAAAGGTGCGACTGTATATCAGCTGTGATAATGTAAATGTATCACCTTGTCAACTGAGAAAGAAAGGAAGAAAAACAGAATTGCTTATTACAAGTTGTGATTTTTAGCCATGCTCACAGCGTGATGGCAGTGTTGGTCTGTCTGTGGGTCCACTTTGGTTCACTGAGTATCTCAACAGCTAGTGGATGGATTGCCATGAAATTTGCTACACACATTCAAGCCGCTCTCAGGATAAGTTGTTATAACGTTGGCAATCTCCACCTTTCATCTAGCGCCATCATTGGGTCAAAATTCCAATTTCTCCAACACTTTGGTTTATGACCAAGTACCTGCAAAACTAGTGACATTTGACTTTGTGTTTATTGCTAATTAGCAATTGCTAAACTAAAGATGGTGAACAAGGTATAAACATTATACCTGCTTAACATCAGCATGTTAGCACACTGACATTAGCAGTGCTGCTAGCATGGCTGTAGACTCTTAGTTTTGTTAAATTGTTGATGTCTCCTGTTCATTTCCCTCGTTTCTCAGTTTGTTGCCATTCTGGAGGGTGTGTTGGCTAAGATTTCCAGATATGATGAAGGCACTCTCTTCTCCTCATTCCTCTCATTCACGGTGAGATGAAGCGTCTCTTTGTTCAGCCCCTCACTGCCTCATTGTCCTTAATGGGCTGATTCTTTAGACCTGTTCAGTAATATTTAGGGCTGGTCATCAAACCTGAATACTTTTTGGATATTGACCAAAATGTGTGCGTAGAGTATTGTAGTACCTAAAGCTCGCATTAAATGCTTCCTTAGATTTGCACTGTTGTTCACTTATTCTTTGATCAAACAGTTAAATTTAATTTTAGGATGTATTTTACTTAGTTCTTGTATGGCTTTAACTTTAACACAGACGATTATCATTTTGTTAAATGGAAAAAAGGGTTAGTAGAAAAACTGTAAAGTATTGTTTTGGTATCAAAACTCAGGTATCATATCTGCACTAATGATATTAATAATAATTAAAATGTTCTTAAGGAGACTCTCAGCCTGTGTTTAACAAATTTCTTCTGTTTTCAGGTGAAAGCTGCCTCTAAATATGTGGATGTACCTGTAAGTGCAATAACAACCTGCCTCTCTGTGTGCTCATGAGCTTGTGTGTGTTTACCGGACACAGTTGAACAAAATACCGCCTGCCTTTTTTTGATTACAGTAATTTGCCAGGGTTGGCTTCATTTCTCTCCTGAGTCCTGACCCTGTTCTCTGTCTGCTTTACAGAAACCTGGAATGGACGTGGCCGATGGCTATGTGACCTTTGTGCGCCACTCTCAGGATATGCTTCGTGATAAGGTCAATGAGGAGGTGTATATAGAAAGGTTATTTGATGTAAGTAAGATGCCGTCTCCTCCTCACAAGAAGGGAGGGGCCTTCCAAAATGTGGCAAAACAACAGGGCAGAGAGGGATAAGTCCCATTTTGAGACCAGGAAATGTATTTCAACCTGGCAGAAGAGGCTTTTCTGATCCTCTACCCCTCTTGACTTTTCTCTCTCTTCCTGTCTCTCTCCTCTCTGAACCTTAGCTGCTGCCCTCTGCATTCTGGTGTGCATTGCCACAGTGCTTTTGGGCCTTTGTGTATTAAAAAAAAGGAAACTTTTATTTACAAAGAGTCCATAAAAGCATCCTCAAAAAAAGGATTATCTGAAGCAGTGCTCTCTGGAAAGAACAGAACTATCCATAGTGATCACATGCCAGCACACCAACTCAGATACTTTCCACGTAAAGCATGTCAGCCTCCTGTATAAATGACATTCAGCCTTCTTGGCCTCAGTCCACAGTGGAGCCTCCCATGGATGCACTGCTGGATGGGCCAGGGTGACATAATGATGTCAAACTCAGAGGCTGACATGTCGTATACCCTTGGTCTGTTAAAGCAGTGGTTCCCAACCTGGGGGTGAAGACCCCACTAAGGGCTCGCAAGATAAATCTGAGGAGTCACAAGATGCTTAGAAAGGATAGAAAAGAAGAAGGAAACAGTTACTGTAACACAAATTATTGTTCATTTTTCTGGACTTTTTTCCAATTTTCTTGTGAAATACTTCCAGCAGCCTGTTGCACCAGTTTGAGTGTAAAATCAACACTAACTGCTACGTTGTAAGTAGGTCGTCTCATACTAAACTTACACTACAACTTCTCTAAGTCAAGAGCGTGATTTTACCCAGTCAATCATTCTGATGAAGCCACTACTACTAGTGACAGAAATTAACTTACAACAGACGATCGATTGCTTCTGTTGAACTCACACATAAATGGCAAATGGTCATAAATAACAATAACATAAACACAAATCTCTTCCCAAGACAAACGACACAAACATTTCCTCTGGTTCCTCTATCTATTAGTGTCTCTAGTTAATAAGGAGTGACTTGCACCTGCTCAGGGAAGGTGTAATTTTTCTCAAACTTCTATCTTTAGAGCTGAAACAGTTTGTCGATTGACAATCAAAATAGTTGCCAATTAATTTTCTAATCCATTCCATTCTGATTTTAACAAGTAATCATTGTGAAAATGTAATTTTTAAAGCAAAAATGACCAAGTTTGAGCTTCTCTTCTGTGAGAATTTGCTGCTTTTCCTTGTCATATGTGATAGTATACTGAATATCTTCAGCTTCTCTTTCAAATATTTCTTTTAGTTGTGTGGTGATAGTTGACAGAGCTGCTCTGTGGTTGAAGAGTAGGCTAAGTAGCGCTCGTGTTAGCAATCAGGAAACAGAGAAGCTTTCAGAGTAAAGTGAGAAGAGGAATTTGAATGATGCCATGTCAACCCCCTGTTATAGGGGATGTGTGTGGCTCCTCCCTGACACAAACGTCACAACTGCCAGCCAGTGCCGACTGAAATGATGATAAAGAGGCTTCTGAGGATGATAATGCTGAGAGCGTTCCCCATTGTGATACACCTCACGCATGTTATCAGAGAACAGGGGTTACCAGATAAGTAATCTCACCTTTTGGACTGTTGGTTGAACAAAACAAGCAAATGGGACAAAATTTTCACAATTCTCTAAACTTTTATAGACCAAATGATTAATCAGTTAATTGAGAAAATAATTAGGCAGATTAATCGTTAATGAAAATCTTAACTCTACGTAACTAACTTGTATGGTGCGTCGCTGGTGCCACAGCCTGCAGGACTCTAAAATGAAGCAATATGCGAAGGAAACATCACGCAGTCTCACAGTTAGAACAGTAGAAACATACATCCTGTTCTGACGGGTTATGAATGCAAAGATCACAAGCCAAAAAGGTTGGGAACCAGTGTGTTAGAGGGTGAAGAGAGCACTGTCTTATAAAAACATAATCCTAACGGGATACATTGACAGTAATGTGTCCTCCATGTGTGATTTGAACGACACATAATGCTGTGATGTGTGTGCTTCATGTCATTCAGAAACTATTTGTGCAGACCTGTGTCTCTACAGGTGTGTGACGGCTTTGTGTGTTTGACAGATTCTCAGTTCTGTGAGGCAGTGATGTCAAGTTTTTATGTCTGAGAGATACTCAGAAGTCAAGTGGGTCTGCTTTTTGTCTTTGAGGTCCACACACCTTGTCCCTTCTGTGTTGTCAGTTTTTCTAGTGTGGACTTTTCCCCCCTTGTGTCCTCTGTGTAGCTCCGAATTGCACCGAAATCCTACTCAGCACTGTTACGTTAGATTCTTCTGGAGATTTCTCAAGCTGTGAATGTTTCAGTTTTAGCATTTTAAACTATACTTTAGTTCCAGGATGTCAATGTTTTTCTCTTTCATTTGAATGCATTTCCATCCATCCATTTGCATGCATGTGAAAAACGTTCCTAGATGTTGCATAGGCTCTACTTTATCTCTCTTTCTTTCACTGGTTTATTTCAGTCCTTTTTATCTCCTCTTTTCTGATTAACACCATTCCTGCTGCCTCCTCTATTCAAAAAGTGGCACTTATCTCTAGTGTTGCGTTGCGTTGTTTTATCACATTATGTTGGTTGGCATGGTTTTAGAGTCAAATAATCTTTCTGTGTACATCTTCTAGCATGACCCTCCTCCTCAGAGTTCTGCCTCATTTGCACATACAGCAGTCTTCCTCAGCACGCACTCTGCCACCCACCCACCTGCGAGGTCTGCATGCACTGCACGCTCAACTCGACTGTGAAGTGGACAGGCATCTGCATATCCGGCCTCAAGTTCAAAACTTTCAACCATTCGCCTAATCTTGATCTAAATAAACCTCGACTAAAAACCTCAACAACCAAACAAATTAAATCCTCACACCTCTAATTCGGGCCCAAGAAACCCCCTTTTTCTGCGTTCCTGCCTACTCACATGTTTAAAGTTGACTTCTTTTCATGAAATTGGAGGTATGACAACTGTTTTTTATTAGACTTGGGTGCTGTTCTCTTGTAACTTACACAGTCTGGGAAACTACCACCCAAAGCAAAGTAGAGAAAAAGATACAAGAAAATAGCACCGCTGCTCCCTGCCTGCTAACCATTTACTCACTTTCATTCTATTTTTCTTTTGCTAATGAACTCGTGTCAAAACTATAATTTCAATTCCCCATACAGTAGTAGTTTATCTTCAGTGTAGCTCGGTATTTCTACTTGAATAAATTATAAATAAAAGCTAAGTAATAGCCTTCAATAACTGATGGGCCTTGCTGCTTTTACAAAATATTGACTAGGAGAATTTTTTTTTTTGCATTTCAAAGGGTAATTACAGTTTGAGACGGATAAATCTGTCAATGCTTTATGACTTCCCTGTTTTATTATTTTCTTTAAGTAGCAGTAGTGTCGGTACTCTGAGTATTTCCTCTAAAATTGCTCTTTTCAGCTCTTCAGAGTGCTACAGTATAAATGCAATTTGTGTGGGAATGTCAAACTCGTGGTATGCTTGTGTGTGTGTGTGTGTGTGTTGGGAACATTTACTGAAACAAACAGTAAGGCCCAAATTCAAGAAAGTTTCAATTTACATATAATTTAATTAGATGACATTTGTCATTGGACCAGTTTTCATGTTTAATTCTTAAATATCTGTGAGTAAGTAATGCATGAGTGTAGGTAGGTAAGCCTCTGTGTTTAATACATTTAAAAGGCCCTGATAACCTGTTTTCTCAATCAGCTTCTTACTGTGAGCAGTGTCGACCAACATTAAAGTCAATATGAAGCTTAGCATAAAGACTGGAAAGAGGGGGAAACAGCTAGCCTGACTCCAGCACCTCTAAAGCTCACAAGTTATATCTCATTTCTTTAATTTGTACAACAACCGAAGTGTAAAAATGATAATTCAACATTTTTACCGGGGGTTACATGCTGTTAATTAGTTAGCTTTAGAGGTGCTTGAAGGCGGATTTTCTTACCTTTGGACAGAGCTAGACCAGCTGTTTCCTCCTTTTCCCAGTCTTTATGCTAAGCGGCTGCTGGTGGTAGCTTTATATTTAGCTTGCTATTGATCTCCTCATCTAACCCTCAGAAAGAAAGTGAATAAGCGTATTTCCCAAAGACGAACATTTTTGGTCATTTCTCACAAGAGATTTTTGTCTGTCATGTTTTTATCTGTGCTCTTCTAACTTGTTTTAACGGGGCAGGGCTCAGATGGAAAAAGGTGACGTCACATACTTCTGTGCACCAATCAGGATCTAGCAACATTTAAATCAAAATGTGATGACAGTTGTGGGGTTGCCAGATCAAATCTGATCAAACCACACCACACCCACACAGTCCTGGTGAAGCAGCTTAGCTCAGTTTCTGAGTGTTCAGTTCTTCATACAAATACCTGAGGATGTGTTTTTTCCATGGCTTATTTAGTCATTTATATTTAAAGTTTTAGAGAAATCTTTAAGATTTGAAACCAAGTTTTCAGGGGCTTTAAACGCATTAGATGAGGACAGAGGGCAATATCAGAGTAGAGAAAGTTTTTTCTTAAATTTGAAATGCATGATAAAAAGAAACGGTTGACACAAGCACACTATACTGTAGCTTGTCATTCATTTAGCTCACGAGATTTGTTTATTTTGAACATGATTTCATTCTTACATTAATGCAGCCTGTTCACTTGCATTGATTGCTGATTCTGACTCATGAAATGCAAGAATGTCTGTCTTGTGGGACGTGGGATAAAGACTCGACATTAATCCTCACTAATTGGTGTATATATATATATACACTGTACACATGGGTGAAATGAAATGTAGCCTCACATGTATTATAGCAGCTAGGAGGGCTTATTGAAGTGATGCTTGAATACACACACGGGGGTGCTTGAAAGTTAATGTTATTGTCATATACTGTATGTGTTGTAGTTGTAGTTCTTTATATGTGTCTTAAGGGTTAGTTTTATGTTATGATGTCTTGAGTATGCGTGCGAGTGTGTGTTTTGCTGGAGAGTGTTGTCTTTATGTGTTTCAGCAATGGTACACTGCCACCATGAACCTTCTGGGGACCTGGCTCACCGAACGCATGGATCAGCAGCTCCACGTCTACCAGCTAAAAATCCTCATCAGGATCACAAAGGTGAGATGGAAAACGCCCGTCAGGTTGATAAAAACACCCAGAATTCTTTGTGTCCACGCTGTGCTGATGCATCTCTGTCCTCCTGTAGAAAAAGTACCGGGACTTTCGCCTGCAGGGCGTCCTCGACTCCACCCTGAACAGTAAGATGTACGACACGGTGCGCAACAGGCTGACCTTGGAGGAGGCCACTGCTTCAGTGAGGGAAGGAGGCATGCAGGGTATCTCCATGAAGGACAGCGATGAGGAGGATGAAGAGGACGACTAGAGCCCGAACACTGACACTCCAACCCTCCCCCCCGAACCCCGTCACCCTTGACCCCCTTTCACACTTTTGACTTTAGCCTGGTTACCGATGCATGTACCAACTCAGATAGCCACTCTAGGACCTCTTTGTCAGCTCGAATTGCCTATGAAGGAACTATTAACTATAAAAATAGTACTTATACTGAGGAAAATAAAAATAAAAATGTTAAAAAATAACCATGATTGGCAGTTTAGCTGTGTCATGATAAAGATAGCACCTATCTTTGATTCATTCATTTCTAAATTCATTTCTATGTGTTACTAAGCAATATGGAGAACCATTTGTTTGACAATGTTGAGTGAGATTAATAGGTGTGTCCCTGTCCAATGCAAACCTATATGGCGCTTCTTTGTCGTATTCTACATTCATTAATGGTACGTTGTTGTGATGATGAGTGTGTGGACCCTTTTCTGTCTTGTCTGTTTTTAAGTGAATGCCAACTGCTTCAAACTGAAAATAAACCTCTGTATTTGTTTACGGCTGTTACAGATACACTGTTGTCTACTCACTGTTATTAACATCGACAGTAAGTCCAGACCTGCATTTTTATCATGTGTCAATGCTATGTGATCTTATCTCAATTACTAATTAGACATGGTTCAACAGGAATCTTGAACTTCAACGAGTGGGTATTCTAGAGATGCAATATTCTCATAGCTCCATTTTGATAACTTGGGAGATTCTATTTTTATTTCAACATTAAAAGGCCTTGAAACAGGTTCTATTTTAATTGAGTTGCACTTTTACAGAGAAAAGAGCAAAAATAATTTTTTTTATTAAAAAAAAAAGTTGGTCTGTCTTTGTTCTGTAATTGTGTAGAATGAGATGTCTGGCATTTGTTTGGGTCTCACTGTTGTTTTGTATATATTATATAAATATATATATAAATATAAAATGCTGTACATTGCATTCTGAGCCATCGCTGCATGCCTGTGGGTTCCCACCCTCCCCAAACGCTTTCCGTTTTCTGTGTGAATTAGCTGGTGGATTCATTCTTGCTTTTGCCTTATGAAAGCCAACAGTTGTAATATGCAAGAGCTGTGGCCTCTAAATAAAAATTACTGTACATGTGCATCCTCTGTCATGTTTACTAGCTGCATGTCCACCTGAGACAATTATAGACACACTGAACTGTAAATACTTTGGCTACTTAAGCTACTTCCTCTTATAACTCAGTCAAATCTCAACACACAGACAGATACACACATGTTAAGTGTGACCTACACATCTGAGGATAACTTGCCGGAGAATCATAACGTTTTTAAGTTTTCTTCGGTATCAAAGTAATCCAGTGGTAGTTGTCTGTACATTAATGGGTCCATTGCAAACAGGAAATGCTACCCGCTAATTCGGCATACTCTTAATGGTGCCAATTTGCCACAATGTAAACAAATATAGGCTTTAAAAAAACAGGGCTCAAGTTGTAGACAACGGCTCACTGTCTCCATGGCAACAACGGGTGTACTGTACTGTTTCTTTAAAGACATTTTGCTCAAGTCAAAGTACTTGGTAGTAGTAAAAATGTACTTGGATAAAAGTAAAAAAGTAGGTCAGTTAGAATACTCTGAGTAAACGTTACTGCGTTATTATTTTTTAAAGGGAGGGGTGTTATATGATGATATAAGGTAGCCTACAACTGTTAAATTAAAGAACACCTTTAAAGCTAATGGGGTTCAAGTTGCATTAAATGTCAACATATACACTAGTGGAACAACATCAATCCTTATGTCCAAACCAACAATAAGTTCCATTTCGAAACTGATCAATCATATACACAACGGTCTTCCTCAGTGTAGTCTTACTAGAATTAACCAGAAATTAGGACCAAACTCTGACTATTAAATTAAACTGACTGACAATAAATAAATACCGGAAAGTCTTTGCATTGCATGCATTATTAAGCCACAAGACATCTAAACCCCACAATCACACATGTATTATGCAAAAGGAGAAATTGCCGTTTTTAAATACTGCGTATAGCTCACACACATGCAGTGGCTGCCGACTCTCTCTCCTCTGTACAGTGAGTTACACCAGTAAGTGAGTTTGTTGTTTTACTCACCTGTCTGAACATCATTCTACGAGTCTTGTGCACCTGACGAAGTCCTCCACAATCTGCTCGTTCATTCTCAAAGCACAACACAACCAGTCCACTCAGCCTCTCTGTCCCACTGAGCTCCTCAAAGACTTTGTTACAGTAACAAGAGTAAATGTAATCTGTTACTTCCACCCCTGATAGTAAATACTTTTGATATTTTAAGTGCATTTTGTTGTTGTTTTTTTGCATGCAGGACTTTTACATGTATTTGAGTATGTTCAGTGTGGTAGGCCTGCTGTTTGGTGACAGACTGACAGCAGGGGGCGACAGGATGAACAAGTTGCTTATTTGCATTTCATGCCATCAGTTTAAGTCAACACTCCTCCATCAGTAGTTTCATGTAATACAAGGATGCTGTGCACCCAAACCCAAACTTTATTTAACGTATAGCAATACAGTTTACCTATTAAATAACACTATTACACTATAATATGGTATATATGGCAGCATCATAGAAGTACATGGCTATGATACTATCATATAAACATGTGATATGATGAACAAAACCATTTTATCATTTATTTAAGTTACAAAACAGACTTCACTACCAACCTGGCTGAAATGCACTGAGGCTAACATACTGGATCCCTGGACCGTTGAGCAAATGTCAGGAAAATCTGGTTTAAATATCAGCATGGACCTCAGAGGGGCAGGTGACTGTGGGGATTTTGCTATGGCGATTTGGATAACAAATTTCCCACAAAAGTACAATCTGTCACAGGGCCACTATACGAACCAAATATTTGTATGAAAATATAAACTTCTATGATCACAAAGATTACATTAAAATTAAAGACATTTGCTTTTGAAGTAAATGTGCGCAGCCACAGCACTCGTGTTTTCAATGCGCGTAGAAATATCAGACAGAAAGGGCGCTGGCATTCATTCAACACAAGAAGAAGAAGGAAAAAAATAAAAAGTTGCTGCAAAGAAACGTTTTGCTGCAGAGCTAAGACATCAGCCATCTGGACTTTTCTCCAAATGTTGGAGAGTTTTCACTGAATTTAGCAAACTCCCCTTTGTCAGAGAAGTGGGCATTCACAGAAAAAAAAAGTAAGAAGAAAAGAGTACATCATAGATAGAAGATACACATAAATCAATCAAGAGAGAGGATGTTCAGGCTTGAAAAGGGCTTATAATTAATAGCCACAAAATAGAGACAGAATATCAGCCCAAATAAAATACATTTTACAGTCTGAATTTTAAATCTTATTGTGTAGTGTGAGGAAAGTCTCATGTACTCGGATTATCTACTGTAATCCTGAGGCTACAACAGAAACATGCTGCACTCTTTTTAAATTCACACCTCTGACACTGGTAATCTGCACTGCGAGATTTAAACAATTTAAATTCTAGTTGATTAAATAGATCTCAGGACAAAACCACTTACATGTTGCAAACTGGAACCACATCTTTGGTTACAAATAAAGCATCAACCCCCCCAGAAAAAAACTACAGTGCCTATAGAAAGTATTCACCTCCTTTTGGATTTTTTCACGCTTTATTTATTTACAACTTTGAATAAAAGTGGATGTAATTAGAATTTTTTTTTTCTACACTGATCAAAAGAAAAACGTTTTATTGTCAAAGTGGAAAACAAAAGTCTTAAAAAAATGCATAAAACTGATTGCACATATATTCATCCTTTTACTACGAGATCTAAATCCTTGTTGCAGCTGTTTTTTTTCTTTTTCTTTTTCCAACTTCCACAATAAGTTGAATGAAAAACTGCATCATGAAAACAAATTAATACTCCGAACAAATCTGTGACAGGTTTACTGAAAAGTACCAATTAGGGGAAGGATACAGGAACATTTCCAAGGCACAGGATATCCACAATACGATTATAGAAAGTGAAAGAGGCACAGCTCTAAAATCTGCCTAGAGCAGGTCATCCTCAAAAACTGTGTGTTGAGAAGAAGGGCAAAAGGGCACTAGTGAGACCACAAAGCGGCAAAGGGAGCTCTGAGGAAGTTGCAGGGTGTCATGGCTGAGATAGGAGAAACGGCCCAGGAGTTTAACTCAGTCACAGCTTTATGGAAAAGTGGCAAAGAACAAGCCTCTGGCGAAAAAAAAACTCACATGAAAGCATGTGGGAGACTCCGCGACAAAGCTGAAGGTTTTATGATACTAAATGCTGTGTGGACCGCACATCTGCAGAAACACGCCATCGATGCTTCTCTGCAGCGGGCCCTGCAAGGCTTGTGAGGGTGGAGAGTAAAATGAACGCAGTAAAATACTCCTGTGGCATGTGAGAGCACTGGAAGATGATTTATTTTTCATCAGACCAATGACGAAATATAAAACAAAGCCACAGCTGCACAGGAATGTCTTTAAAAGAACACGTGGAGGAGCCGAGTCAGAGTCTAGACCTCAATCCAGTCCAGAGTTAGTGGCAGGAATTGAAATTTTGCTGTCCAATCACAGCCCTCATTAAACTCGACAGAGCTTGACAGCCCAATGTGATGAACTGCAAACGTGTCCCGATGTACAAAGCTATCCACACAGAGTCACTGTAAATCCTGCCAAAGGTGTTTTTAATAGATTTTGTCTTGAAGGGGGTGAATACTTGTGCAATCAGTTTGGGGTTTTTTATTTTATAATTCATTTAGAGTCATTTGTAGACATTTTTTTTACTTTAACATTAAAGTATCATTATTACATCCACTGTGATTTAATGTTGTAAAACAACAAAACAAAGTTTGTGTGGGGTGAATACTTTTTGTAGACATTGTACTGTGTCAATACGGATACCCATTACACGTGTTAACAGTTGAGCTTTGACAGGTGAGGTTAGAAAAGCTGGAAAAAATGATGAAAAAAAATTGAGCTTTGTAGATTATTCATGAGCTACAGAATCTCAACAAAAAAGAAAAAAATTAAAAAAACAAGAAAATATCTACACCAAGGCCAGAGGACAAATAGGCAAAAATACTTAAAAAAAAGAAAACATTGGCTGGCTATTAAGGATATTACAAAACAATTATAACAATATAAATCCCTGTAAAAAGCAATAAATGTTCACATTAGATGTCGTAACACACTTTAACAAAACAAGTCATAAGTACATTATACAAGACAGCAGTGAGATATTTGGACAATATATGAATATTAGGCAGGTAATAGTCTCTTAACATGTGATAAAGAGCTTCGCCCCTGTGGAGAGGAGCCTCAAAACAGTTAGTTTGATCGAGGTGACAAAGTGACATAATGCATGCCGGGCTACGTTGTGATGTGACGCTTTGTTTTGAGACATTATCGGGTAGTGGATCGGCGTAACTCATCCTGGTTCTTCACGCTTCAGGTTTGTCTCAACGCGGTCCAAAGATCCCAGTTGTGACGTGACGCCAGGAATTAACTGTGAAACTTTTTCACTCACTGGATTTAGGCAGTAACACTGATAGTATAGTGCAAACTGGACAGAGCTGCTTTTTCCTCACGTCAACTTAAACAGGTGCAAACGCTCAGCAGGACAACATTTAAGACAAGAAATAAAGGACAAAAACATAAATATCAAAAAACTTTTATCAGTATAAAAAGTAATAAGGTTATTCATTTAATCAATAGTCTGGCAAAAAAGGCCTCAGAAAAGTTCTCGAGTTTTTACAAATTAAGTGCCTGTAAGAATGTCCTCAGACGAGCGACTCCATGCTCTCTGCAGGGTCCGACTCGTCCGCAATCACCACCACCCCATTAGTGTCCATGTGCATGGGGCTCAGGCCACACTCTCTGTTACTGACCAGGCTGAGCATGGCTTTGTGAAGGTACTGGTACTCCTCCTGTGCACATAAACACAGACACACAACATTACAGATCACATCCTTTCACGTGCAACAAAACGGTGAAAGGTCATGACATTTCTTCATCAGTATTTTTGATACAAACAATGAATCAAATGACTCATGTGGAAGTGGTCGCTCGTAGTGACAAACCCCAACAGAATTAACACCCACCTCTGTAGCTCTCTGGAGCTTTTTGGTCTCTTTTGGCTAATTGGTCTGGTTTTACGCCCCACACAATTACTGTATGGTTCGGTCTGAACAAGTCTCATTGACCTCCATTTGACAACTGTTTCCAGCAAAAAAGCTGGAGTGAAAGGCAGACAAAGTTACCAAGTGACAGTAGAACACAGTGGAGAATTTAGCAGCTAAAGCCCCAGACATTTTAGTCAGGAGCTGGTGGAAACCAAAAACAGAGCTGAATGCTGGACTTGCGTTCATTGGATAAAAACGTGAATCTAGCATTCATTTAGAGTCATGTTTGTGTCCACTTGACAAATGCAAGTCCAATACTCTGTTTTGGTCTCCACCAAAGGCTGCTAAATGCTCCACTGTGTTCACCAGCTAGTTGCTAATTGTGCCTGTCTGCCGGGCAGGTAGTGTACAGGGAATTTATCAGAAAATAGCTGCCCGCTGCTGCTGGAATTGAGGTTGATGAGAGCGGTGAGAGTGAACTAAACCGTAAAGTTGCAGACCAGAAAACCAAAAAAACATTAGCTGGAAGATGCTAAAATGCAAGAACTCCAGAGTTGGCTGATAAGGAAAAAAAAAGTTGATAAAAATATTTTTTGAGCGCAGCTTTAAATTTCATGTTTCATTGTTTCCAGTTGTTAAAATGCTGACCCCGAATCCCTCCTGTTTGTATTTGACATAAAAGTGAACTTACTATATCAGTGAAGACTCCCGGCCTCATGAGATTAATCATCTTAGCCACCTGATAGATGTCGACGACTCCCTCGTTCTCCAGCTGCTGGGACAGTGTGGTGAGGGCACAGAGCATGCCTGCTGACACTGCTCCATACCTGTGTGGAAAGGTTCAAAATCAGCTCTACTACAACTGTCTTTCTAAACCGTCTTCCTGTTCAGGCGTTCATAAAAAACACAACACCACACCTCCTAAATCCTTAAGTTTAACTCCATCAAAAATGACAATGCGTAGGGCTGTTTCTACTTTTAGTGTTTCAATCTCATTAACACCTTAACTAATTGCAGACTGTGAAGTTGTTAACATATGTACACGTTACTGCCAAATGAAAGGATAAAATGTGTGATGCAAGCAACTACTTCCATGCAAATTCTGGTTGTTAGCAATTAGCATCTAATCATGTTAATGTCTGGCGTAAATGGATGGGGAGACAAAGTGTCCTGTTGTTTAGTCTGTGACAACTTCAGACGCAGCTTTAAGTTAATGAGGGATGAAGTTTGATTGATTGTCAGGACCTTCAGTGACAGAGACTATTCAATTAGTGGATGTTTTCGCTAATAGCAGCTGAGGTGCTGAAGGCGCAGAGGTCTGTAGGAAAGACGTCAGATGGGGACGACTGTGAAAGTTGTTATGGTTGCCTGGTTACTAAGAGACTTTGGAAAGTTATTTCTGTTTATCTTGGTGGCTGCCTGTAGATTCTCAGTGCTGGCGTACACTAAAATAATTCAATTCAATTTTCCAAGAAATCAAAGGTAACTAAACATCTCAGGAATATTTTGCCACTTCTGAACCCTTAAAATCCAGATCCAGATGCAGCCAATAAGCAAGATGTGCAAAAAATCTAATGGGTATTAATCTGAGTCCTGGACTAGTTTATGAGGATCTCAGAGGAATAAACTGAACTTCTTTATGATCTCCAATTTGAAAAACCCTGCATAAAACCCTTTGGTGTGTTTGCCCTTACAAGTAGATTTTGCCTGTGTTGACAGAGGACAACATAGCGGTAAACACAAACGTACTCATCGTGCACGATGGTGGGGCCATCTCGAGTCATGGCCTCCTCCTTGATGACACTGATGAGCTCGAAGGCGCTGCTGAGAGGAGCATCAGGGTTGGGCCATTTAGGGCACTGAAAATGTCTCACCTCCAGAACGTAGTCGTCCTGTCACGCACAGGAGAGGAGTGTCACTCCAAGCAATGTGCGTAAAATTTGTACGACATGACTTAAATAATGTAATGCTTCTCTGGGATTGTACACATCGTAGCAATCAAACACCAAGAACGGCCAAGAACTCCTGACTTGTGACGCTTCATGTCACAGTAATCGAACACGGAGTATGGTATGTGTAACGAAGCAGAGCTCCAGGTACCTGTGTGGCCTCAAGGATGAAGTCGTGGATGATTATCTGCTCCTCATTGGAGAGACACAGTCTGTCCTTACTGATGAGCGTGACGGTGAAGGCAATGCAGTTCATGGCCTCTTCCCGACTCGGCCAGTAAACAAATTCATCCTCAGCCTGCAGAGAAACAACAGAAAGTCAAACAAGGTCTATTCCTATTTCTTTATTTTATTGATATTTATCTGTCATTATCCTTTCTGTCTGTGTGTAGACTAGATTACAGATTTGCCCTAAATCAGACATTGCAAATCTAAAAAGGACAAACAAAACAGAGAAAAATGATCAGAAATAACAAAACAAAAACCCACTAAGACCACAAGACCATTATTATGTTCCAGGGTTACTTACCAGACCCTGGTTGTCAGGCAACATGACGATAATTTGAGCGTTATGGTCCCAAATCATCCTCCAGAAGTCTGTGGTGGTGTGGGGCAAAGGATGCTGGGTAATGATGAACTCATTACTTCTGAAGTAACCCTGAGGTGACAAAAGGGTGAGCTGTTAGCCTCTCTAAAGCTCAGACTGCTCATACTGATGGAGTATAGTGAAAGCTTATAGACTACTGATCATTTTCTAAGAAATTGTCATCAGGAACAATCAAACCTGTCCATAAAGTTCATCAAAAATCACAGTGAGCGAGGATAAAGAAGCCAGGCCATCAGACTGTACCATTATGTAGGATGCATTAATGTAATCTGTTCCTTTCATTCCAGGCAGAGTGGTGAGTCCGACCCTTGCTCGCTCCGCTGTGGAGAGGCAGAGATAGAAAACACACACTTTGAATCAAAAAGCATCAATAATATTACACTGGCTGATAATGCACACATTCATTACCAGTCCTCGATGTTGCTATAGCAACGAGTACCTCCTTTTACCCTGTCAGGGTGCAGAGAACACATAGAAAGATTAAGTTATAGGATTATGGAAATATATTCTAATTTTGGAATATGAATTGTCTTTAATAATTTACTGACTGAAAAAGAGGAAAATGTAGGATACTACATTAGGAAATGCTGTGAGTATAACTCACATTATTATTATTTTCTTCTTTTTCAAAAAGGAAGGACACAGAACAGGTTTGTAGGTTGTAGGAAATGCTTTTAATAGTGTCCAAATGTAATTTTATCCTTCAAATTTAAACATATTGTTGCTGTATGACTCCTTTCAAGACAGCCACCCCTTTTACTTTCTATGTAAAACCACTATAACCAGGCCTCTAGCAGCTTTACATGTTCGACATGATCTCGGTTCTCCAAAACCTCAGCTCCATTGCAAGTGTGCTGTGGTAAAACAGATAAGATACTCACAGGGAACCACTGAGGAATTGCGGTTCTTCTCCTTGTTGCTGTCTTTGTGGGCACTGAAGCACTCCACGAAGCGCGTGTTGCACTGAGTCAGAAGCTGGTGAGAGAGAGAAGGCAAAGACCAGAAGATCAGGAAATCTTATTTTAGTCACCGAGAGTCAGAGTTTAATCAAACATTAAAAATAAGATATGTTGTTTCACACCCAGTATTAACAGCAAGGCGTCTGCATTAATAATGAGCATGTGAAGCTCAAGAGGAAGTGACATTATGTGCGAGCAATTAAGTTTCTCTCTCCTGATGTTGAAAAAGCAGGAGCCCGATGAAACATTCATCAAGCTTTGCATAAGGCAGCAGGGGTGACAGACATGACTTTATTACAGACAACATCAGAGACGCTCTCAATCTATTCCTGGAATTGGAAAGCCACCGTGCACGTTGCTAACAAGCTTCTGATCCAAAGACCGCCTCGACGTCAGCTGGCGGCACCGCTGCAGACGGTGACAGCTCGTCTAACCGGACCAGTCAGACCCCCAGAAGGTTTACTCACCCTGAACTGCTTCTCCAGCTGTGTGCGGCCTGTCGAGTTGGGCGTGAGGATGCTGTTGACATAACTGTGCAGCTGCCAGGCGGGCACCTCTGTCTCTCTGCTCAGGATGTCCTCCATCAGAGCATCATGGATGAAAACATACTGCTCCTGAGGGGAGACAGAGGGTATCGTATGAATAAATATGTACAAAATGAAAAATAAAACCCTGAAACTGGGAAATAATCCAATACATTTTTAAAACTCAGCTTACTATAATGACACTTTATTTCATTTAGCTTTTTATTGAAGGTCAGTTTTATTTCATTCCAGCAGTTTTTAACAGGGCAGAGGCAGTTATGTGATTGGATGTTAACATATTCAGATGGGAGTAAAAGCCAATCACAGCCAGTCAGCCTGATTGCCTTTGACAGACAAAGACTGTGATGACGAGTGGCATTATGAAAGAAAATGGTCATTGGGAAAAACCGCGTGAAAAAAAAACGGACATTAAATAAAAATGCAATTAGTGGCGGGAGAAGTACTCAGACCTTTTATTTAAGTAAATGTAACAATGTAGAAATACTGCACTAAAAATGTTACTTTATGAGTACATAAGTATTAGCATCAAAATATGCTTAAAGTACCAAAGGTAAGTACTCATTATGTAGAATAGCCCATTTCAGAATCATGTATATTATATTATTGGATTATAACTATTGATGCATTCATGTGTAAGCATCACTTTAATGCTGCAGCTGGTAAAGTATAATATCACGTCATAATTTATTAGTTGATTATATTTTGCATTTTTAATTCAAAACTGCAAAGTTACTAGTAATTAAAGCTGTCACATAAATGGAGTGAAATAGTAAAAAGTACAATATTGGCTTTGAAAATGTAGTGGAGTAAAGGTATAAAGTAGCATTACATGGAAATACTCAAGTAAAGTACAAGTATCTCAAAATTGTACTTACATGCAATACTCTATTATAAGGAAGTAGAGTATAAGAGTAGAAGCCTGGTGAAATAACATTTCATAATAATAAGCTGAGTTTTAAAGTTTTATTGGATTATTTCACAATCTAATTATTATATTATATATATATATATATATATATATATATATATTTTGTCTGTATGTATTCATATGATGTTTTATTTCATGTCTTATTTGTTTAATTTTGAACACTCTGGGTCTCCATAAGAGGGACGCAGAGGAAACGGTTAAGAGAAAGAAAGAAAAAAAATAAAATAAAATAAAATAAAACAGCAAGAGAGGTTTGTAGACAGACACCCAGAGCATCAGGCTAAACATGCACATTGTTATATTGATGCAAGTACTCCAATCAGCTATAAAGATGCAATCAAAGAACTTTACATCACTTTTATATGATTTATTGGAATGCCAAGAATAAACAACCGATTGAGAAATTAAGTTAGAAGGCTATTTGAAACTTTATGGAGGCAAAACCTAAACAGAGCCAGAAAAACACGACATCAAACTCACAGAAAGTTGTGTGTGGACAGACCTGATAGTGAGGGTAGGGGGCATTTAAACAGCCAGTATGGACTGATTCTGCCGTTATATACACTCATCTGTATTGTGGTGTGTATAACAGTTTGTACTGTGTGTTGCAAAGTGTGACCTTTACCGTACCTGAGCTTAGAGTATCGAACTGAATACGCTTTCATAACCCCCTATCCATCTTTAATCATAGACGACCTTTTCCGTGTAAGAGAAGGAATCCAGTTTCACAACACAAGGGATAATTTAGAGTTTCTTACCTCGGTCTGAACTAGGTAGTTGCGTTGTGTGCGGATATGTTTGAGAAAATCCAGGACGCTGACTGTGCTTTTGTCCTTGATCTGTTGAAGCATGCTGTCAATGACAATGTACGTTCCTGTGCGCCCAACCCCTGCACTGTGGAGCAGAACACAAAACAACATGAGCATAATGGCAGGCCCGCAGAGGGAGCTGTTAACCAAGTCAGCAAATGTGAGAATCTAGCACTCATTTAACCCAGGAGCTCGGTAATAAGTACCGTACCTGCAGTGCACCAGGACAGGGCCCATGTCTGCAGTGCGAGCCGCTGATGAGCGGTTGATGAAGGTGAGGACAGGGAGGGTGTACTCTGGCACTCCCATGTCAGGCCACTGAGTGTAGTGATACTGGACCACGATGCGCTCGTTCAGCTTCCCTTTTGGGTTCCCCTTCTGACCCTAGAACATGATAGCAGACGTGTGAGAACACAATGCGAACTCTTCATTTGTGGAGGAAATTATCATGCGCCGGGCGCCTCGGCTGTTTTAAGTACAGACTTAGCCTACAAGTGTTTACTGAGTGGAGATATCAACACTTAATTAAATGGGGCTGCACCCCTCAAACACAGAGATTAGATGATACTAAATATTTGAAAATGTCTAACAGTAAATATGTAACTGTTGCTAACTGAACAACTGAAAAAACTAGCTTGTTAATATGTGACCTGTTTAGATTTTAGAGTAAAAGAGATAAAATAGAATATGGTCAACACAGCTGGCCTGACACTTGATCAAAATGCTGTTTCATAATGATGTTAAGTGGGAAGATTTAAATGATCTATTTATTTATCCAATGTTATTTACTAACTCTGAACACACGTTTCTCCATTTATGCATATAAATAAAATAAAAAAGTCATATCTGCGAAGGATTAGCAGATAAGTTTAAGATATAACTGTTATTTCTGGAAGTTATGCTACAGTGACTTCCTGTTTACTTAGTTGATTGCTTTTGATTGGACGGTATTACTGATGTTTCCTAGAAACCGATTTACAAATTACTAAAGTCTTTACTTGCTAAGACATTCCTTAAATTCTAATGGTGCAATCCAATTTAGTAAATCACTAGTTTGAAATGAGCTTGTAGTTACTGAGAACATAAGAAGGACAAACTCGGTCACAGATTAACGAATAGCTGGTGCAAAGTGATCCAGGTGAAAAAAGTGAAACCTCATTCAAACAAAACAGATTTGAAGAAGATTCCCCCAGTGAGAATAAAGTTTATCGCAGCACGAGTCGGACTCTTAGTTACCTTTTTTACTTTCGTGTTTCTTATAAGGAAACGCCGCAGTGTGTAGCAGGCGTGCACTTTGGTGCTTTTCAGCGTCACCACAATGTTTCCATACTGCTCGCTGTTCTCCGTCGGCCAGTACTGGTCACATTTCCTCTGAAGGACACAAACAGACACAAAGATATACCACGTCTGAAATACAGCCATCTCTGTAAGGGGTTTGTTTTATATTTTTACTCCCGTGAATCATTAAAGTGAACCTACTCTCCCTTTCTCCACCAGGTTGGTGATCATGACGATGATTCCAGTGTTCTGCTCCCAAACCATCCTCCAAAAGTCATCGAATGTAGACTTGAGAGGACCCTGAGCAGCTATATAAGCTCTGGGCCGGTTGTAGCCCTGAAACAGGAGAGTGGTGGAATATATTTACTGGTAAAATGCAATCAATATTGTATAAATTACCCACAACCCCTAATATAGCTGATATGACCGGTTTACTGACACAAGACATTGGTAGGTCATGAAATCCACTCCTTCAGCTGACAGAAATTGTAAATATTTATACATTAATCAATATTCTTTAAAATAGATACAACAGTTTTATTGCTGTCTGTCAGTTTTGCAATTGTGATACCTCAATTAATGTTTCAAATAAAGATGTCAGCGTGCCATTTCGCAATGTGAATACCTCTTTTAACAACTTGTTTCATTCAAGACAAGACCGTGCAGGTGAATGTCACAACCTCTCAAACACAATAAAGAAAAACAAACCAGGGCCTGCGTAAAAACTCACATCAACATAGTTGGCATTGATGTAATCCGAATGTTTGGCATCTTTCCCCGCCAGAGCTCGTAATTTCACCCTGCTGTGGTCATCTAGGGAAAGCGTTGACATGTGCGTGAATTATTAAAAGGATGAAAACGTGTTATAAAAACATTATTGGATTTCGCAGCAGCAGACATCAAAATCAGATTTTACAGCTGACTCACAGGCCACAATGTTGATGTATCTGTTTTTGTGCTTGTTGTCAGGATGATTGGAATGTTCTGCTGTGATTTTCAGGTCTGCCGTGGAGCGTTGGACCTCCTGGAGAGAGAACAAATAGACAGAGATTGATTTTATTTAGCAAGAGAAGATGTAATGAAAGTACCCTCTCTAAGGAAGGTCTATTTACTTAAACTGGTACAGTGCTTGTTTTTATTTCTTAACAAGTACAACATCTCATATTTCATTTTTTGTGATACTATTGTTCTTTACGAGGAAACCTTTTTTTCAAACTTGCCCCCTGCATAAAGAGCTCAGGACCTCTGGCAGGGATTCAGTGTCTTGGTCAAGGACACTTCAACAGAGCAGATGCTTACTGCCACTGGGGCTTGAACTCAGGCCTCCATTGGACAGCCTTCTTCTCTTCTTCTTCACTACGCCACAACCACCCCTAAAATACAACAATCATTTCCAACACGGGTTCGTTGTGGCGCATTTGAAAATTATGCGCACAAGCGTCACATCAAATGACCCCAATTAGAAGGAATCCTCTAGGGGTGAAGCATTTGCCTCGTTTCTTAACCTGGTTACACAGAGAACGTGTTCCCATCCACTCAACCAGCAGACAGACCTTCTCTAATTAACCCCCCATCTCTCTTGATCTTTCTCTCCGTCTTTCTCTCAACCATCTGTTCAAAATTAGCAACCCTGCACACAAATGCATGCATAAAATCCTCTCTAAACACTGTTCAGACCTAGGCCCATTTGCAGACAAAATGTGCACAGTAGAAGGGGAGATGAACTGTGCTGAAGAGGCTATCAGTTCTTGCTTAACTCCAGATAAATAAATAAAAAGACACTTTTATGTATTCTGCAGTCTTAGGGTGCTTTCACACCTAACCTGTTTGTTCAGTTCAAACAAACTCTTGTGCATTTGCCCGTTTGGTTTGGTTCGTTCAGGCTGGTGTGCAAGCTGTAATTGGAACTTGGTGCGGACAAAAACAACCAGACCAAGACCGCTTGAAAAGGAGGGTCTCGATTTGCCTCCAAGCCGACTGTGCTGAGGTTTGTTTGTGATGTGAAAGCAAAGTAGAAAACAACTGGATTTTATGAAAGTAAATCTTAGAGTATTCAAAAGCTGAACTATTAAAGAAAGTAGAAAGATGATCCCCCCCTGTCATACTCAGGTAAAAAGCCTCTTTTTGACAACATAAATAAACACATAAGGCAGTTAGTTTGTAGTAAGTGAACATAAAGCAGAGCAGAACTAAAAGGCAACAGAGAATGTCTTTTTTTTTAATCCTTTGTATGGACCAGCTGAACCCAACTCGAATGTAAAAGCACCATGTGTAATATAGCAAAGGTTAACAATGCTTCAAAATGAGTTATCATTGAAGTGCCGTTGAAAGTGTACCTCAAAGTCCTCAGAAAAACCTTGCATGTTGTTCTTGTAGAGCTCCATGATGTGTTTAATGAAGTGCTTAACGGGGATGGCCTCCATGTCATCTGCAGGAGAGAAACAGAACAGTTAGCAAAGTGCCCGTTACTGTGTGTGTGGTTCGTAGTGCATCATTAGGGCTTGTCTCTAGCCACCATGAATTCTGAGTGTGTTGCCGATACACACATAGAAACCATGTCATTTGTTATTCTTTTGCAATTCTAACGCAACCAGGCAGCAAATGTAATGCATAGTTTTCTACATCATATCAGTCACCGAGAGTCTATTTCTTAATGAAGTCAATTTTGTGCTGTTTTCACAGACTAACCTCTATCACAAGTGTCTAGATTTGGTATTTTGAGCATTTATACGTGGGGGAGCATCTGTCTCATCTGAGCCAAATCAGCCCCAAATCACACATGAGTGATCTTCGATAAGGCTGGTCAGCGTCACACTGGGACAATAGTGCAGGGGACCCAGCTGTCATCGCTGCCGATAGTGGCCAATGTCTTAACTAATGCAACCCCGCAGCTGGGGCCTTTAGGGCTCTTACTTGCCTCAGTGGTTACAACGTAAAGTAGAATACCGGTTTGTTAATCTGTTCATTTGTCAAAATGTCTTCCCTCCCCTGTATTAGTGTCAAGAGACTTCTTATCAGTCTAATCAGTTCATCAGAGTGGTTCTGGGTGAAATGTGGCTTTAGGAGCTAGACATTTAAATGAAGTATGGCTGATTAGGCCCATTTTTTTTCTTGACAGGATATAAAACTGCATAGAGGTACGTTCACATGTATGCTTGCATATCCCACACAAATACAGTATCTATGAAGATACGTAATGCAAATTCTGAGCCCATACTATATAGTGACTGTTCTATGAATTTCATTTTCTAGCACATTTTCAACTTAAATCAAGAACATGGTCAGTTATGCTGAGAAAATTGCCATAGTTTCTAAGAGAGTAAAAGAAAACGAAAAGACAGAAAGAAAAGAGGGAGAAGAAAGAAAGGGATAAAGAAAAAGACAAGCAATAAAAGTCTAATGAATGTGTAGTCAATACTGGCATCCGCTGTGCACTTTAACTATGATATCACAGTCTTGAAATGTCCCCGAGCTTTAAGCGACTGTGAAAGTAAAGTCTGATATCGACTAGCTGCCACTGCTGCCTGGGACATTAAAGTCTACAAAAAGCCATTCACACAACTCCTACAGAGGTGCTCCCAGAGTAATTTCACATGTAAATGAACAGAAACTGCAAATGCAGAGATCAAGGTAATAGAGAAAACCATTTGAAAACAGTTAATGTTGGCTTGTGGATGTGTCCTGTATCAGCAGACATATATCATTTACAGTCAGTCAAGAGTCCTTTGTCATTTTTGTGATTTTTTTAGTACTCCGTTTCATTCTTAAAACCACACTTTCTCAGGTTAAATAATATATTTTTTTGTCCATGTATCCCTACAGTCCTGTCAAATGAACTCAACCATTTATCCATTACTTTAAGCTAACTATTTCAACTTCTTTGCTTGCTTGCTAACTACTTTTCACACACTCTGTTCTGGTGTTATAGCTTTCTTAATATGATGATATATTTATTATTCCAATTGTATTTTCTATTTTTTTTTTTTTTTATTATTTCTTGAGCTACACCACAATCTTTCCATGTATGACAAAGCAACTTCAGAATACCCCCTGAGGTACACAAGTACCATACAAGTACCATTTTCTACAAGCAATCGTGGGTGTGAATCACTGATCTAGAAAACGGCAACAAACAGTGAAACCTGAGTATACTTTGACATAAAATTATGGAGATTTGAACATCACATATATAAATATTCTAATATAATGAAGGAAATACATGGTACCTGGTATAGGGATGACTGGTATATTCTCATTGGCCACCACCCGTGGAGAGCTGCTCTCCTCCACATAGAAGTGAGCTGTCTGGAAAAATCTCCTACAGGGACACAGAGAGAAGTACATTGGGATTCCACAGTAAAGCCTATTAGGGAGTCGTTATCTCATTGTTCTCAGATCCGGTCTGTCAACATCAGCATCTAAAAGTTGAATAGAACGACACGAGAACGGCAGAAAACTGCTAATGAAAACCCCAGAGTAGTTGAGACACAGCTGATCGCACACAGATAGAGTCGCTGGCGGTGAGCGGCTCCTGGAAACACAGTCTGAGCTGACTACAGGGAACAGGTAAACAACTCATAGCGACGCACAGCGCAGCGCCGAATTTAGCTCTTTGCACAAACTGAAGACAGCTAATCTAAACACAGATTCTCTCTTCAGGGCAACACACACCACTTTCAAGAGGTCTCACTCCACTTTGAGGACAACAAAATCAACTTAAAGGTGCATTTTCTGAAAAAAAAGTGTGTGAATGCTGCCAGCAGATATGAAACCTCATACTGACAAAATCATGACCGAATGAAACTTTTGACTTTAATTACTTATCCATAGGCAATTATTGTTGCTTCGAACACCAACATTTTTGTGCCCCGTTAGACAATCCCTCCCAAATTTGACACAGTTCAAGGTCCAAAGTTCAGGGACTGAAAAAACTGCAAATCTTGTCAAATCAATGCTGATCCTTAGAGAATATCTCAATTATTTCCTGGGATATTACAGCTTTGTAAAAAGATGAATTGTACAATTTCTTTAGGCTAAAACATTCCACATTCAAGACGTACTTCCCCACATTGAGAAATCAACAATTCTTACATGAAGTAATATAATTTAAATAAAAGAAAGAAAAATGAAGGTCCTTATTTTTTAGAAAGCTCCTGAAAAACAGCCTCTCCAGCCTCCACCCCCTCCTCACACACACACACACACACACACACACACACACACACACACACACACAATGTACACTAATGAATGCATATAAAAAAGACCCATGTTTCATCCCAGTGCCAGCATTTCCCAGGTTTAATCCTACCTGTACTTGATGCAGAGGAGGGAGCAGATGCTTGTCATTCTTTAAGAGGGATGGAACAAAAATAAAAAGGCTGCACTGCATTTAAAAGATATGGAGAGAGAGAGAGAGAGAGAGAGAGATGGAGGGAGAGAGAGAGAGAGAGAGAGAGAGAGAGAGCTCCCCCCTGGCTTGCGTCACAGCCTCCCAATCTAATGGCTCCCTGTGGGTGCAGATGTGGTGCGGCTAACTAACCGGCATAGTCGACACCTCCTCCCTGATTCTCTCCCATGGTCTCTGAAGAATAGTTTGCTTTGGGGGAATGGAAACTGGGATGAAATGGGCTTTCTGAATGGATGTCAGTTGTTAAAAAAAAAAAAAAAACTGGAGAGGCATCCCATTTCACACCGGCATCAGCAGTACTAACACTAACATGAAATTAGATTTTTTTTTCTCAGTTGAACATCTGTGAGTTTTCAACAAACACCTTGAGCCTCAGAGGCTTCCAGATGTGTACTGTAACGCCAGCAATTAATTCCATTGTAGACAGACTCGTAACCTAAGATTAACTGCAAAAATGAACAAGCTAAAAATAAGAAAACGGTATTAAACTTCAAAAGACGTCCCATTGATCACACATTTTTAAATAAACATTTATAAATCAAATGGATTGTGATATTAAGTTGCTAATGACCAAAACATCTGTGAGCAGAGAAACTCACTGGCTTTAATAGCTGCACTGTCACCAAGAGAGACTACGCAGAGCATGAAGAGTAAAGAGAGTGTGAATGGGTTGATTTCATCTTTCATCATGGTCTTTTCCCCAAGGGAACCAGGCATTGTCTGTTAACTGTCAGAGTTGTCACAACAACAGCTGTGATGGCCATTTCTAATCTCAAAACTGCCCCAGCAATTGCTCAAATACCACAACTCTCAGTAATTCATCCACCGACTGAATCCGTACAGACACCTTGTTTTCAAATGTCTGTTTTTTGAACACCTCTATGGAGCTGATAACCAGGATGTTATTTATACCATGCTCTTATACTATTTGACACCACAAAATGCTACAGTAAGGTGTTGTTGGCCCATAAACATTTGCAGTAGTGAGCTCACACTTTACAAAAAGTATCCTAGAAAAACAATTTATAAATTGCAACTTGCATTTCAAGTATTAACAAAAACAATAATCTCAGACTGTAAATAAACAAAATCATACCCAACTAGAAACAGACGGTAAATATGCATGGGACCAGCTGAGGAAATGGCCCATAGTGCTATTTGTAACTCATTAACCATCCCACATGTGCCGGTGGCCTGGCCTGTGTAATTACTGGGCCTCCAATAGCGTGGCTGGAAATTAGCCCAGCAGATGAAGACACAGCTGGGACCCCTCCTGGCACTGCAGGGCCTTCAGGTCTCCTGCCCCTCACCCAGGTGGGTGATGGGCCTGATGTACGACATGCAGGCAAGAAAGCAGTCTCACTACCAGGCTGTTTGAGATTAATGCATACATGGGCATAAAACAGACGCATCTAAACGAGATGGGTCTGAATGTGGAGCAGACTGACTGGAAAATCCAGACATGCATGCAGGCGTGTCACTTAACTCAAAATGTGAGTGTGAAAAAATGTATGGGTGGGGTCAGTGTGGGTGAGGGGCAGCTTGGTTTTCATACCTCTGAGATAGGTATCAGTGATACCCTTATCAAGATTAGGAATTTCTGTATGTACTAGCACTTGATGTAATGCCATTTGACTGTTTTTTAGCAGTAGAATGTCACGTCTGGAAAAAGGTTAGGTTTATTGAACTCACCTCCAGTAGACCATCACAATCAGCAGCATTATGAGGCAGAGCAGAGTGAGAGCAGACACCACCACCAAGGGGACGATCCACACCATCCTGCCCATCCCTGGGTGAGGGGTTCGGGTCACGATGGTCCTATCTGGAACACAACACATGCACATAAATACATGCCTAAATATATTCTACACCATCTCATTTGACAACTTTTAAGTTTTTTTAAATTAAATTATCACGTTTCAAATTACTCATGGAAAAAGTGTTTGTTTGTAGATAAAATGAGACAATCTTGGTGAAAATGGGTGCAGTCTATGTGTTGCTTTTAGCCCTTTATTCTGTGTCACCAGGTCAGATCCATGGGGTGGGGGGTGTGGTGTATTAACATGCAGTGCTGTCTGCCAAAGTGTCTTTCTTGATGCTACCACTAGGAGTCGCCAAAATCAGAAATCTTCCAATTCTGCACATGGGGGCTTCCACTTCCACCTTTATATATCTAATGTCAAACCTTTCTCCACATTGACTCTGCTCTGTTCACAAAACTTTCACACAAGTGACAAAATGTTAGGGGTTACTGTGAAGGGTAACTAGGTCTAAAAGTTAAAGCCCTGAGAGACCATCACCCACACTACTCCAACCTGAGACTGGTCTGAGCTCAAATACATACAGTACATTAACCTTACCATGAGACACCTTCAACAGCAGGAACAGAACAAAAAAAACACAAATATCACTTGAGAATGACCACGATAAAACCTATAGTAGGCAATAAAAGAATCTCGAACTGAACCAGCTTTGGTTGGGCCAAAAGTATAGCATGAATATTGACTGCCTGATCACAGCTTTCAATCTATGTTCATGATACTTATGCCATTTCTAAAACTGTGATGGTAAAAAATCTGGCCAAAAAAAAAAAAATCTCCAAGAACGCTCTCCCTTGAAGCAAACTCAAAGGAATTCCTTGAGGCAGAACCCCTCTGGCAGACGGCTTACTTCTGCCTCCAGGCCTCTGTGTTGTAGTTACACAAAAGCCTGGAGCTTTGCCTTTGACGGAGACGGTAACCAGTGCTGTTACTCTCTTAAATCAAGTTATTTGTTATGCTAAATTGGGCTCCATGACTGTTGATAGTGTTTACAGAATTCTGCTTTGGAGAGAAGTCTTGCCTCGTATGATAGCTGACAACAAGAGAACAAGCCTTACTGAGAATTCAAAAGGGATGTTTCTGTTTGGGAATGATGTTAAAACTCAAAGACAAAAAAAACAAAAACAATATTGTGTCATATCTCTGTGGGGGAGAGAGTCCTGCTCACCGGTGTGGACAGAGAAAGGCCAGAGACTCCTCCCATCACTACTGATCTTTGGGGACATTGTGGAGCTCTCAGGAATCTGCATCTCTGCACTGTCATTACGAGGCTCCTGAGTGGAGACTGCATCTGTGGGTTTCTTCTCTACGTTGACCAACTGGTCGTCGCCAGTGCCTGCAGGCACTGTGCTGCCTTTGTCTGTAGGCTTCCCTTCTCCTTTCTCTTTGGCTGTGGATGCGGGGGTGGGGATTAAAGGCTCTTTGGCCACAGTGCTGTTTGCTTGCTTTTCCTCATTATCAGGTGCAGTCTTGGTCTTTCTCTTCTTCTCATCCTCTCCCTCTTCCTGCTCTCCTTCTCTCTCCCCCTCCTTCTCCTCCTCCTCGCCCTCACGTGAAGCCTGGCTCTCCTCAGACGGGGTGTCTGTCTCGGAGCCCTGGGGCGCTGCCTGCTCAGTGCTGGACTTTGCAGGCAGGACGGACGGGCGGGTGGGGTTCTGCGTGGCTTGGGGCGCCTGTGTGGGCCAAACAGAACTGGGCAAAGAAGAGATGACCCCTCCGCCTACGCCCAAGCCTGCCAGCAAGGTGCTCGTCACCACTGATGCCACTGTGGCCTGGCTGCCACTAGAGGAGGGGCCCATGCCCGTTGCCATGGAGACAATGGAGAAGTGGATGCCAGAGGATGTCCAAGTGGAGGAACCCGAGCTGATGGGAGCCATGTCTGCCGAGGACGCTGGAGAAATTGTGGGCTGAGGGAGACAGGCAGAGACAAAGTGGTTATCCAACAGAAGCACGTGAATGTCACTAACATACAAAAAGAAATTTGCATCGCTGTCTTCTGGTTAACTCACCATCCCAGTCTTCACAATACGAGACCCTTCAAATATTCTTGTTGTATTTGCTGAAAAACAAGAACAAGCAAGCAAGAAAGCATTTAAAAATCCATTTCATGTGTCTGACATGGAAAATTACTTCTTTAAAAATACACAATGACTCAATGGCTGGAGGGTTTTGACCCGGTACCTCTGAACAGCAGTGTTTGACTGAAATCACTGCGCAGGTCATGCTGACATACTGCCTGCACTCTGAACAGGTACAGGACGTCAGGGGATACATTAGTGATGACTGCTTTCTGCAAGACAAAAGAGGTACATAAGGACTCACTTAAGACCACTTGTAAATTATGCTTGAATATGTAGATGAAAATACATTTAAAACTGTGGACGCTGTTCATTCATATTGCCTAAAATGAAAATGTACAGCGCTAAGCCACTGCTCTGTCAACAGTCTATGACTCACAAGTTTAATGCAGTTAAAAACCTCGTTTCCTGGCTAATTTAATTGTGTTGTGCAGTTCGCAGATGGCTTTACTTATATTAAAATGGCCCTCGGAATGGATGGGTGATTGCCTCGGGTGTTGGTAGAGCTAGTATTTTTCCAAAATAATTCAGATAAAAGGTGTCCAGAGATAGAAACTGAAAATTGAAATGGAAATGAAGTGGGCAAAATAAGACAGACTGACAGCAGAGAGAGAAGTGGAGAGAATACTGTCAGCAAAGCGACTGATTGCCTGCATTAATGTGCAACTACACAGAGCACCTCATGGACACATTAATCGTTCTTTCAGTCAGCCATTTGCAATGAATGTATAATAACAATACAAACTAAAAAAGAAAGAATAATACATGAACACAACAACAAAGAAATAATTAATAATTAATCCATTCTTTGGAAAACAGTCAATCTTATAGTTGTTAAAAACAGCAAGCAGCCTCACAAACAAGTCTCACCAGTCAACTTATGGGTCTTTCAGCTTGAGAGGCTACAAAGTTCAAATATAGGTTTTAAGAAATGACTGTACTTCATATTTGACACCTAAGCTTTTCAATCAAGTAATACCACAGTATAGGGGATCCTAATAGAGAATGCTCTACCCTCTTGTGCCTCATGTCAAGACCACAGAATGTAGAAAATGAAGACCAGGCTGCAGAGATATGACGGCTCTGCCAGAGGACCTCAGGGAGCAGTATGGCTGATGGGGAGTTAAAAGGTCAGTAAATGTAGCTGGAGGATGCTGAAAGTAGCAGGTAACCAGCACAGGGAGACTGAAATTGCGGTGAGATGGTTTCTATGTTTAATATCAGACAGGACTGTTGTGGCAGGTTTCTGAACAAGCTGCGGGAGAGACATGGACTTCTGAGGGGCGCAGGAGTTAAATGAGCTACAATAATCTAAAGGAGAGGAAATAGAGGTTAATTTACCTTCAGCTGAGGAAAGAATTAGTCTAATTTGTGAGGCAGACTGAAGCCTGATTGCTGTTTCAGCCTGCTTGTCCATAGACTCTAAGCTTCAGCAACTAGTTTGTAAGTTAAAGATTCCCTCCAGGCAGGTTTTAAGACACAAAGATAAGCTGCATGGAATAATAATATGTGTCTGATATGGTTTTTCCACAAAATAGTTCCAATTACCTGGGTAAAAAATTATTTAAATTACATCTACTCCTCCTCTCTCTCAGAATATGCAAATATTGTTTATTTCAAAAGTCTAACTGCTTAACACAACATGTCTGCTACTTCACTGAAAGGCCCATCCTCAGTGCGTGTGCCCTGCAGGCTTCAAGTTTTCACATCACACATTGCGTTCTGGAGCACAATTTGCCTCCAAACTAGTTGCAAGGTCACAAAATCATCTTGTAGAATGTGAATAGATGAATCTGATAACAGCTTTTTAGTGTCAAACTCTGCACATACGTCAGTAAGCAAAACACATTCTTGGGTGGAGGGGGTTTTTAGCTAATGCATTAGCTAGTTTCTAAGCTTCAGAAGCTAGAGAGGATGTAACATGTGCAAAGGTTTACACCTTCCCCCTCAGATCCCATTCCCTCTGTGCAGTTGCTCCAATCAACCAGTAGACGTCACTAGTGCAGCAACAATGCATGATCCCTCACCAGCTTCCCACCCATGACAACTGTGTTTACTGGAAGGTATGACCAAGCTGGAGGTAGTACTGCCACCAGGGAATTGATCCCAGGTCTCCGAACTGGTGGGTGAGTGTTTTGCCCCTGAACTGTTTATATCTAAAGAGGCAGTCATGCAGACTGCCAAGACAGCTGGGGGTCAGTGGGCTTTAAAGAGATGCACAGCTGGGTGCTGGATTCTCACAAATGGAAGGATATTTGAACAGGGGAAATAATATATAGTGTGAAAGAGAACAGCCCTGTGGGTATAACCTCCTGCAGGGGGAGGATATATTTCTGTAGAGACAGTGAATGTTGTGTTGGAGAGACACAGTAAGAAGTGAAGTGGTAACTCAATGCTTAAGGCGGAAAAGCAGAACTGTATGATCGCTGGTGTCAAAAACTTCACTGAGATCTAAAGGACTACACTTGCACAGTTGCCTGCATTGGTTATTCAAAGAAGACAGTTTGTGTTCAAAGAGCTGCCTCCACTGCCAGAAAACAGACCGGGTTTTTTCAAATGATAATTCATTTTTAAATAGTTAAAATACAAAAAAAAGCATATTATTTGGTTTATATTGCTTTTGTCTGAATTACTTTTTGCTACAGGTTATCTTTGAGTCTATAATATACTGACCTGCATCACAGAGTAGTACAATAAATAGATGACGGAAAAGGCCACTGGTGCATTTGTCAACACATTACATACACATATCAGTTAAGACTTGTCAGTGTGTTTGACAGTCTTACGTGTCTATTCTTAGACAGGTGAGTGTCTCTGCCCTCATATCAACCAACAGCCACACGCAGGGTTCATCACAACCTGTCACCTCCTATACACACTGTCACTGATCCAGTCACCCTCTGATCCTGCCAGACACATCTGAGGCTCTGCAAACCAATCAGAGCTGTTCAAAGCAGATCCATCTTGAAAAATAAAAAGAAATGTAGACAAGAAATGTAGGCAATTCTGGCAAACTGCTTCTGTCTGCTATGAGCAACTGTTAGTGGCGGTTGATAATAATGCTCACCATGCTTTGGTCCCCAGTCTTGGTGAAGGTCTTTTCATCAGCGACATCACGTTTCACCCAGCTGTAGGAGACCATGTAACTGGTGATGGGTGGGTGGTAGACGGTCAGAGGCCGTTCCCAGCTCACCATCAACGCCGTCTGGTTCAGCGGCCGGATCTTCATGCTCACTGGGGCACTGCTGCACACTGCAAGACCAGGAAGAAGAGGGGAGTAAGATGAAGATGCAGCATGAAAAGAAAAATGACTACTAAGAAAAACAAAACAGTGTCACTCTTTCACTGTCTGAATGCAGCTGGGTGAAAATGAAAGGCTGTGGTTGGGAGGACTTCTTGACCACATGTATTTGTGTCCGTTGATGTGTGTGGGCAGAATGCAGGTTGCCTTTTAACAAGCCTATTATTACTGTCTGCTGCTGACTTGACTCAAAGTCATTTCCACTTGAGAAACCTCTAAAGCTACAAGATAATACAGTAACTCAATAACAAACACTCCTGGAGGGTGGACTGGGGTCAGGCTCAACCTCGAGGTGTCAGTGTAGATTGTCAATCTGGACGCTTGTGTCTTTTTCATGCCACAACACTGCAAGAGATTCCAGGTAGAATGCCAGCTGGGTGTAGTGCTAAACATGTGGTACAAATAATACGGCAATTTCCTGCCCATACGTAATTTGCAAGTTCCTGTCTGTGCAACATTAAACAGGATGTATGAGGAGGATGAAACAAAAACCTGTAGGTCAGCCTCAAGGTGGCAGTGTAGGCTGCAGCATGGATATTTACACAGGGATCCATCAGTATGAGTAAGGGACAATCTGGACATGCTTCTCAGCACATCAGGGCAACAGCAATCAGGAACCAGTGTCAACTGATTATGTTCACACAGGGTTTCTGTCAAATTGAAATTGTCACCACAGTTTTCTCCATTTACACAGAGAAGCTATGGTGCAAATTATGCACCATGATATGTGAAAGGGAGACAGGGTGGAAGGAAATCAGTCAGAGGGGAACAGGGGGAAAAAAACAATACCAAGAATATGTTGGGGTGTTGATGAGGTGTGACAGGTGTGAAATACATTATAACCCATCAGATGTTCGTTGTCAGCTTCAGTAGCTCAACAACAGCCATTTAATAACAGCTAAAGACATCATCGTGGTTTGACTGCCTGCATCATGGCTGTCATGACAGTCATCATCCTTTTGACCATCAATGCTGGTGCACTAGCAATGCACAGTAGTACTACTAAAATCAACAGCAGGTGAACATCTACACCTGTTTTGTACCTCGCAATACAACAGTGTTGTGATTTTTATTTGTATTTCTGTTAAAAATGTTAATGTTACCTTTCTTACATGTGTTGGTACTGATGAGCAAACATGACGTCTCTGTATCATTTAGAAACTTCAGTGATCTAAGGCCTAAAACCTTTTAATATAATGGCAGATTGGCTGCTAAAATAATTAATTCTCCTGTTCAAAATTTGTATGCAAAAGGGTTTTTTTGTCCCTTCATCTCAGGTTCAACTGAAAACAAAATCTTCAACTGAGACACAACATGAATGAAATAGTTAATAGTACCTAATGTTTCATCACTGGCAAAATGACTTAACGTGCTAGTGAAAAATCCCATTATTGTACTGTGAACACATGCACTGTAACCCCCCAAAATAAGCCTCATAGAGGTTTCACCTCAGTCTGCAATACCACTCAGAGCAGAACATGAATCTTTCTCCTGGCAGCTTCTACCATAAAGGGGATGAATTGACTGTTGTCAACAAACAGCAGTTCCACTGCTTCTCTCCTCTCAAGGCTGTACAATATGTCGAGAGGCTATGTGCAGACATTGGAATGATGGGGAAAACAGCAAGTTCATTGAAACCATAAAGAAAGAAATATAGCTGATTTTAACATACATAATTGGTATTTTCTTAACTTTGCAGGAACGTCAAGTTATGCATGTCATCTGAGGGCTAAATACCAACACGGTTACTACACAACTTATTTTATGATAATGTGTGACTCTTGCTACGGCTACCACCACAGTCTTAACACTGACTAACAACATTACAATATTAGAATATGTTAATAATGTTGCTTCGATTAGGCTAATCGATTAGTTGACAGAGAGAAAATGAATTGGCAAGTATTTAGATAACTGATTGTTGTTTGAGTAATTTTTCAAGCATAAATCCCAAATATGCTTTGGTTCCACTTTCTGCAATGTGAGGATTTGCTGCTTTTCTCAGTTTTATAAAATTGTACATTCAATACATTTTAGTTTTGATCGGACAAAACAAGCACGTTCATTTCACGTTCACGGTCATTTTTCACAATTTTTTGACATTTTATAGACAAAACAATTGATCAAGAAAATAATCAACAGAGTAATTAATGATAAAAATAAAAGTTAGTTGCAACCCTTTGGACAACACCACCATTAACCAACAAAATTCTGAATAGAGGTTCGCTAAATCTGGTCTCCACGTGAGGAAAAGGCTGGTGATAGAGCTTGTTTTTAAATGTATACAGTATTTGAGCAAACACAAATGAATGAATAAATACTGCCCTATGTATCTTGGCATTATTACTGGACAAACAATGACTCTGCGCCACACAAACTAATCTGCAACCTGTATTTTGCATCATAAGGGTTAGCTATTCATCGCTAATGGCCAAACAACATTTATGGCTGTAAAAGCCACAGTGATGGAACATTCAGTCAAGGTGTGGCCATGGCTCTCACAACATTTACAAGCAAAGCCATCATTTACTGTGTGCAGATAAAATATCCCCCCCCTCACAACAACCTTGACAGATGTCACCCCTGAAGATAAGACTGACACTGTTCACTTCCATCGCCTCTCATTAAGTATGAATTCTTACATTTTAACACAGTGAAATAGAAATGCGAAAGAGATACAAAGAGAAAATGAGCAAGAGGGAGAGGAAGCTGAAAAAAATGGAGAGACAGTGGTCCACATTCATTCTGCCTACTGACATGCCACAAAAGCAATTTCACAACTTAATTTGTATGGGTCTATTTTAGCTGTGCCACATATTAATGATGATTGCTGATCGGCCCTGTTAGAGTGCTCCAACTTCATCACAAGCATTCCCAATCAATTCTCCCCGCCAGATACCAACAACACCACTTTAAGGAGCAGCAGCCTTTCTCATTAGTCTCTATAGTTCCTGTGCTGTTCTGTTAAAGCAAGCGCTGCAAGATGCTCACATAAAAGAGGAAGACAAACAAAAATACTCTAATCAAGCCCTGCGTGAGGTCTGTACTTTGTATTAATATGTTCTTTGATATAAGAATGAGTTGTAACAATGAGAGAATAATGTGTGCACTATTCTGACAGGATAAGCTTTATCCAAAAATCTCCTGAAATTCGAATTATAATGGGTCCTATGAATGGGTCTTCATGCTTAGCAGCAAGGTGAGCTTCCTGAATTTGGTCCAAAAATACTATCAAAGATCTCATTAATAATTTTCACTGCAGCCCCTACATTTTTGACCAGAAAAAAATAGTGCTGACTGTTTGTGGGAAAAAATAATAATTATAGGACTCATGAGGACCCCAGGTAATACTAATCCTGTGCAATTAGGACTAGTTACCGTACTTTAGGACTCTGAGCTCCTGTGATAATACTAATCCCATTTAAATACAAAGAACATGTTGTTTTTGACACATTCTACATTAGTATGGAGCCATCATTGGGCACTATTTGCAACAGTTTGGCCACCTCAGCATGGGGGCCAATTGCCAACCATTTGCTAAACACATTACCCCGAACAGTGATTGTCTAATCATGGATAGGCACAGCAGGCCTGTCAAACTTTGGCTTTCTCTGGAGCGACGTGCATGGGACTCTAGTAAGAGCGATGCTCTGCATTTAAATAATTTGGAGGGTGATGTATTTTCTTCAGCCTTCCCTAAACCAAAAATATAAGTGCAGAAGTGTGGGGAACAGAAAAAAAAGTGTGTTTATCTAACGTAAGCTGCAATCAGTAGTAACCTGCATTACTTTGAAGGGCAAGAAATTAGCATATAGTTTTTTATCATACTTATTACAATATGACTAACTAGCTCTACACTGCACTACAAGAACAATGCTGTTTCTTTATTTACATGTCTTATACATGGATCAGCAGCTGGTGAGGATGCAGATTTTTTTGCCTGGGACATGCAGCTTAAGCCTCAGTCTTTTAGCACGATATCATGCATGTAGCCATTAAGTGCATATTTAAGACCCCTTTACAGGGTTCTTGTTTTACTACAAGTGAGCTGGAAACATTAAAAAGTCGGGCCGAAACAGCATGTTTAACTGACTCATGAACGCTAACGTTAGCTTAATTAGCTGACTAGCTTCAGCTAACAAAATCTGCCAGCGACAGTCTTCATGTCAGCTGGCAAAATCAATGGTCAGTGGCTAGAAATGACAAGCCTGCTTTTGTCTGCCTTTGTCTGAAATCAAGGACCCGTAGTTGCTAAAAATTCCCAGTGGTAAATCTGCCACATATGCCGAAATGCGTACGTACTGTGCGAGAATGGAACACTTGACAGGCATGGCAATAGTAACTAAGGGGTCGGGGCTTATGGCCAATTGGGACAAATTTTGAAGGTTGTAAACTAGCAAAATTGCAAGATTTTGGATGGGATGTTACGTTTGCTGATCTCTGATGTAACCTTGGCCTACACACAGTGTGCATTATGTAATACTGATCCACACTTAACTGTAATATCAATGACCATGCCATTCGTTTACATTAAAGTCTGTCTACTCAAGAGTAATTTAGGTAGCAATTCACAAGAACTAATAAAATAGTAAGTAATGATTGCAATTACATGATTGAAATTGCAGGGTTAAACCAGCGGTGCTATAGTGCAAACGACAGGGAGATTGTGATACAGTGCAGAACGCAACACTTACCTCTTGAAGCCTCGGTGCTATGAGGGCTTCCCAGGATCTCAGTCAAATCTTTCTGCCATGCGTCTTTTACAGCCGACTTAAAGAGTTTCCTATTGTCCAGGTCCTGCAGAGGCCGAAAGTTGTTCCTCAGGTACTCGACAGACTTCACGTGGTCCTGTTGCTCTGTTGTAAAGATGGAGTAAAAGGCCTCCAGCTAGATGGAAAGAAACACATAGCTATTGAAGCAACTTTAAATGCATTTGTTACTGTGTGTGTGTGTGTTGTGTGTGAATATAATATATCATGCAGCACTGCGTTTGTAGCCACTTGCCAGCAGCTGACTGTTCACAAATAAAGCACAGTATTTGCAAGAAACATTCACACCACAGGCACCAGCAGACACAGACCTCAATCATCATCCTGGCTACCTACTGGGCTGTAACTTCTCAATGGGGCAAATTTGTAGCCATTGATTTCTATGAATGATCTCCTGCCGCGTGCTGTAATGACTACACATTACAGATACTGTGGAATCAATGTGTCCTATGCGTGCTTAGAGGAATGAATTACAGGTTCATAAAAGACGATCTGTGAGCGTCACAAACATTGTAGCGGTGGTCAATATTCTTGCAGCAAAAGTCATTTCTGAACAAAAGATTTGTCCTCCTGCAAGTTGATAGAAATTCCACTGAGCCCTGCAAATTTCTACAGCACAGAACGCTCTAGAGGATATGCAGCTGGGTAACCCAAGAACTGTATGTATAAAAGATGCAGCAAAGGACTGTGTATGGGATCAGCAAAAAGCACGGGGCATGATTTGGCATATATTATCCCTCAAAATCACAAACGGCAAAAACAGATGGAGGTAAGCAGCACATAGGTGAGTGCTGTAAAATGCAACATTTTTCATTAAACATATTTATTAAACCTTTACTGCAATGATTTAGATTAATAAACACTTAAATTAGTGAACATTTCTGCACTTGAACAACTTTAATGATAACCAGCCTCCATGTGCAGCAGTGTTCTATTTGAGACCCTATAGTCACTGTCTCAGACCAACAGCAAGAGCTATCTCACACGATCACTCAAATGCCAGTAATTGGCTCCCCCTTCCTGCTTAATCATCCACTATGTAGGCAGTTATGGTTTCATATGCAGAGGAGTTGGGGAGGAACGAGGCAAAAGGGAAGACAGAGGAGAGGTAGACGAGGGGAAAAATTGCTTGTGCGTCGACACTGTGGGACAGCAAGTTATCCACTGTGTGTGTGCAAATGGGATCTGACTGTGAATGGAGAATATAGCTGTCTGGGCCTGTGCGTGTGCGTGTGTGTGTGTGTGGACTTAACGCACCTGTGAGTGGGACAGATAGACAGGCCTGGAGAAGATGATCCACTCCACTACCTTGCTGCAGGGCGGCGTGGTCAAAGAGCCGGTGTATCGGTAATAACTGTCCACTGATGATGGCAGCAGATCCCTCAGGATGAACGACCTGAGGTGGGTCTCCTTTTCTGGGTAGAGCATGGGATCGATACTTGTCAATACACAAAAAATGAAGAGCACAGTCTGCTGTACAGGTACAAAAATACCATATCTTTCACTCTTTAATGCTTTGCTAAAAACCCTGCATATCTTGAGTTACATTTACAAAGTTGCTTCATTTCACTCTCCCTGTGGCATTTTAACTGCTTTCCTGAAACCTCCACTAGTGGAATGATGATGACTGCAGTTAAAAGCCTTACCACTTGTTATCACTCTGGCCAGATCTCTGTACTCAGACCGGCTGAGAGAGGAGCAAAGGGGGAGGAGTCAGATAAAATGGCCTGCTCTGACAGCTGATCTATGGCTAGGTGGGAGCCTGCTCTGCTCCGTGTAACAACTGAGCCACGGGGATTAAGACAGATCCAAATGATTACCACATCTGTTCTATCCCCCGTGAGCAGAACCAGGCAAGGCCATGTATAAAAAAAATAAATAAATAAACAACAAGCAGGAAATCAGTTTGTGATCCAGAGGAAGATCCCTTTATCTCCTGTAAATACGCTGTGTGGGGTATGCAAGTGGGCTTATTTTTTCCTTGAATTATGTAGCAAAAAACCCAAATAAAGCTGAATTTATGTCAAATCCAATCACGCACAGCTCAAGCATGACCTTATCTAAAAAAAAAAAAAAAAAAAAAACACACAGAGGTTTGGGGTGATAGGACAGATAGGGCTACCGAGGCACTGGAAGCCTCGCCCCCCATGCCTCATCTGTACTCAGAGTCAAATTCAGTATTCACAGCCTTTCTTCTCCCTGTCTTCAGACAGCGTACGTGCCCTATCGCTCATGGGCCGCCGAGATGCTGATGGATGGATGACTGTGGGATAACGAGCTAGTGGAAAACCAACCACCCTAGCGGGGGAGGAGGCGAGGAGCATTTAGCAGCCAGCAGGAAGAGAGTCCAAAAAACCACCACACCCACACCAAGCTCTCTTTCAGTTGGAAGATGAGAGATACTGTGGCGTTAGCACAAACATCCACGTAGCTACACAGCACAGAGCTTATCCACTTTTGGAGACTGATGGAGATTCAGAAAATAATCTAGTATAACAAATGTTTTTTTGGCAACACGCCTTTATCAAGGTTATATAACGAAAGAAAAGTGTAGCGTAAATACCTCTGTGAATTGAATATCACAAGTAAAATGGCCTCCAAGCTGAAAACAGACCAATCAGGAAAAAGGCTACTTTCTTTATTGCAATAACTTCAATAAAATTGAAAAACGTTTACAAATATCAACAAAGTGACCCATTTTCTGAACAGGCCAATTCATATGTTTTTAAGAATCTCTAAAGGGGTCTGTAAATTAGCTTTTTTCCCCCTTACACGTCTTTTTGTCTCTTTTCCTGCACATTCAGAACGTTTTTTTCTTTTTTCCACCCAATGCTCAACACAAAAAGTCAGAACTTCACCAGCGTACATTGCACAACATCAAACATCCATCACCAGAAAGAGCAGGGAGTGAAATTATAATTAGAAACAACTCAATGAAGCTCGGCACTAGGTCTTGTGAAACCAGCATGGGTACAGAGCAATTACTCCATGCTTCTATACATCCTCATCCATTTAGATGTCCTTGTCAGTGTATGCTTATGCTCACATAAAGACCGTCAGCGGCAGGTTGTAAAACAAGTCATACGTGTCCGTGTAAACAGAGCTGCTGTGTCCCCAGATGCAGTAAAGGATTATACAGACATGCTAAAGCATCTGCTTATGGTCTGCATAAGTCATGCATGCAGATAAACCAGCAGAGCAGCATTCATTTAAGACAATATGCCATGAAGAATTGTGCCATGGCATACAACACAAGACATTAACAGTTTAAATGTGAATATGAGCCTTTGCAGGAGCCTACAAGCGCCTATACATGTCTATCTCAGCCAGAATAAATCAGAGTGTTGTCTAATTGAGGCTCAGATGTAATTAATAGTTCTTTCTCTGTCAGTGAAGCTCCTTGGGAGGTCTCCCTACTGTGGAGCTACATTAGCAAGGGAGAGGCGGTATCTTGCAAATGTTGCCTCCTTTTGAAGTTAAACTCTGCTCATATCTTGTGTTTAGACTCTAATTTGGGATTTCAATAAAAAAAGAAGCCAAATGTTTCATCAGTCTGTGTTCTATGGAGGGTTAGGGAGGAGCATAATGTCTGCACTGTCATGAGGAATTTACCTTCAGGAACAACCAAAACACCAACAACAGCAATACCAGAGTGATTTTGTAAGGGATAATTGCTTTTGGAATATCCCACATGAACTTAATTCCCACAGTATTGTTTCATGTGGAGGAGATTTTGGTATGACAGACATATGTAAATGCACTCACCACATAATATAAAATTGTTCTTTATAAAGCAGAGTTTGTAAGGGGGTTACGTCCCCATTACTTACCATGATGCACTACTCCTTTCAGTCCCTGGATGATGGGGTCCACAGCTGGATTGTCTTTTTGCCCCAGCTGCAGGAAATGTCCAGAGACAAAGGATTACAAAAGGGATTACAAGACTAGAATAATAATCTAGCATAATAACTAAAGACGATCAATATGACCAAAATCCAGGGGGTGGACGCAATAATGGCAACATCTCTACAATACAACATAATCTAGCAGCATCTAGTACCATCTGTTACTATTGTGAGGTTTGTGATGTTCATTTTTGTAGGTTGACTATACAGTGTTTCTGGTGTTGTACTAGATGGCTATATGGTAACGTGTATTTTTGTCCCAAGAATTTATACAAACTCAAAAAAAGTCCATGGCATTTACTCCACCAAACACCTTGATTAGCAGCATTTCGTGCTTCTTTGAGGGAAATTATGATAACATCAGATTTATTTTCCATAAAAAGTATTACATTTTCTTATTACCCCGCATCCATAGAGACTCTGACATGGCTGGCTACATGAGTTGGTGTGGTGTTTAACTCGAGTCATGTTCCTTTACCTTGCTCCCGAGATGTTATTTTTGTGACAACATTTTTGACGGACTACTACTACAAACTGTGTGGCAGCCTTTTTGTTCTGTTTGTGTTCCACTTGGTGTTGTTGTTTTTGTGTTGTTCTGCATGTCCTTTGAATATATTTTGTCATTGTAAAATTGAAAACTGTAAATTAAGTTGTTTTTTTTTAAAGTAGCACATTTTACACAAAATCAACTTGAGATTTAGACAGACACTTTTTAGATTCAGTACCCATGTACCAAAACAACACTATAAATAAACACCGAACATCGAACACATCTGATAAATGTATGAGCTTTGTATCCTTCTGTAGCTGGCGGTTTTCAGTAACTCTATGAGGCCATTTGGCTCTACTGTCTCCAGAGGACTAACACCAGTGTTGATTCCCTCCTTATCTATAAGACCTACTGTTAATTATTTGCAATGACTGACAAATATTGTAAATTATTTTGTTCAGCCCCACATTCTACAATATTCCCAATGTCCTACTTAAGAGACAAGACTGGACAAAACAGTGTTGGGACGCGGGGAACAATCTCCCCTTGCTCAACATTAATTCAGGTCAGTCAGAGGAGAATAATTCTGTGGAACTGAATGCTGAATGTGGATAATACGCACACCTTAGAGGCCATTAATAGGCCTTTGGGGAGCACAGGAAGAACTCTCCTCATTGATTAGAAATGGTAAATCTGAGCCAATGTGTGTGTGCCCGCTTAAAAACCCTCACACTGTAAACTGCTATTCAGCGGATTGTGTATGGTGGTGCTAATTGCAGTAAGCAATAGGGCTGTCAGGACCCAGCGGAGGCATTTAGGTCCTCGTACACACACTGTTTTATCACTGTCTGAGAGTAGACCTACATTACAAACACCTGTGTCCCCATTCCAGCCTCTCTCTTCTCCTAAGAGCTGACCCTTACCTATATACTATTAAGCTGAATGTTAGCCCACATTGATCACCTGCCATCAATCGCAAAGATACTGCTAATAGAAATTAGGGGTGTAACATGGAGAGAGGGACCCTGAAGTGCTGCTGGTGTGTGCTTTTTCACGGTTCATAAATCTCTGAGGTGTTTTTACAGTTAACAGAAATTAGGACCATTCTTGTCCATTAAGAGCTTATGTGCGCAGACCTTCAGGGGACAATTTGTTGTATCTCAGTAAGCAATCTGCAATGTGCCATAGTACAGAAAAATAATCAGGTGCTGCGCGAAGAGAAACTCTCCTAACACAACAAAGGTTCCAAAGATCATTTGTAATAAATATCTATCATTTACTGACCTCAAAAAGTTATTCGCATCTTCATCCTTTTTATAATTGGACTAATCCAATTTCAACTATCCCCCTTAAGTCATAATTGTCTCACTGTTCTACAAGGAATTTTTTTCCCATCCTGTTTGAGTCTTACTTAGTATGATTTCCTATTTTCCGCTAATAATTTGTCAGTTTCTTTTTATCCACTCTTATTATACTTATGTGACTCATCTCCTTGGTTTTGCAAACTATTTCTTAGTTGGAGGTAAGCACTATATATATACAGTTTCCTCAGGAGCAGTATAACTCTACGGAGAAAACGAAATTGTGGATATGAAGGATGCATCTTTAAGCATGAGCATAGTATGTTAAAAAAAGACTGAGAGTCTACATACTAGCGGCTTTGTGAGGGTGTACCTTAATGTTAACGTCAGCATGCTAACATGCTCACAATGACAATGCTAACATTCTGGTATTAAGCAGGTATAATGTTTAACATGTTCACCATCTTACTTTAGCGTGTTAGCATGGTAAAATTTGCTAATTATTACTAAACAAAGTACAGCTGAGGCTGCTGGGAATGACAGTTTTGCAGGTTTGTGGTCATAAACCAAAGTAGAGGACAAATAGAAATGTTTCACCTGATGATGGCGCTGCATGAAAAGTCAGGGGATCAACAAAGTGGTTACAACTCATTCTGAGGGGGATATGAATGTGTGTACCAAACTTCAGGGTAATCCATCCAATAGTTGAGATATTTCAGTCTGGACCAAAGTGGTGGACTGACGGACCGACCTTGTCCTCCCTAAAGTCATGCTGCTAGCATGGATAAAAATGTCTGTGTGTGTCTAGGTGCGCTCTAGGTGTAGTCTTGGTTTTCTTCTGATTACATTTGTCTTGACCTTCAGTCCTGGTGATACTTTACCTCAAAGAAGACGGCCATGGCAGCAATGATGCGTCTTTCCTTGATGGCAGCGCTGAGGCTGTCAAAGTCATCTGAATTGTAAAGGTAGATCTGCATCTGGGATGGGAAACAGAGCATAAACAGCTTGAGAAGTGGACAAGAAGAACTAACAGCCCTGCCATCAATCACTTGGACACAGTGCTGAGGAGCTGATGAAAAGCTGTTTTGAGGGGCATAAAAGAGGGTGTATTTATCACTCCCATAAATCTCCCATAATCTATGTCATTCCTTTTTGTGTTCTGCCACTCCTGGAGGATGCTAGAGAAATACAGCATCCCATTCCTCGGGGCGACTGTCCTCACAGAGACAGTCACGAGCAGAGAGATAGAACTGGAGGAATGTGCTCTTTTCTTGTGGTGAGATCTAACAGAATGGTATGCTTTTAATCATTGCTTCCAATTACCTTAAAATCACCCGCAACACCGCTTCTGATATCACAACAAAGCTTAGCTTGTGCGAATATAACGTGGAAATCATCATACACAGAATACATCATATACCTGTCACGGCTCTGGTTTCCTATAAAAAGATTTCCATTCCTTTCAAAGCAGAAATGAATGGTAGTGGTAGTGCTGATCGAAATCAGCAAATGATTCTAAAAGTAGCAATTGGAGCTGTCCTTCATCTCACTGTCTCCAGACTCTTTAAAATGAAAAACCCTTTCATGTCGCTGAACCGAGTTAATTGGCAATAAGAAAAAGGTCCTAGATGTTGATTTAATTAAAGGGTATGCTTCCCTCTTTTCTTTTCCCAAGAAAAATTACGAGAAACCTCCAGCCACAATTGGCTGTGCTGACAACAGATGAAAAAAGTAAAAATAAATAAGCGTATAAATAAGGATAAATCCATTAATGCGCACCGCAGGCCTAAACCAGGTACAAAATGACTCAATCCAGATAATTTAAGTGAAATTAAGTGATCAGTTTCCTTCAGAGTTCCTTTAACTGCAGCTTTTAATGGAACTAATTTGTTGTCTGAGAACCCAGCAAGAAAGAGCTCTGACCATTAATCACCCTTCAGATGTTATTAACTACATTACCCAATTAAGCCGGCCCCCTTAGGCTTCATTTACTCACTGACATTGGCTCACGTGACCTGCTCTTGTTAACAGCACACTGGAAAACGGGATATTCAATTATCTGACACTTTCATCACGGCCAATAAAAATAAATGTTGCCGAAAGCGATTTGAATCACTTGATTGCATGCTTCGTTTCACTGTATGTTTGTAAGCTGTGACACAGAAACCCTCGTTGTAAAGTAAACTTCATTCACATCCACAGATATCACTGAAAGCTGTTGATTTTAAGCAGGACAGACAGGTGGTCCGACCAATCTTCAAGCTCTCTTAAGACATTCAGAGAGCTTGAATGTCATACATGTGTGTTTTAGTCAGTACAAGATTTACCATACTGGTGTACGGAGAAATATCTAAAGACAAATTTGAAAATGGTGAGCACTAATAAGCAACGGCAGCTTGCGAGAGACCAGAGGTAACAAAACATTATTTGAGCTTTATAAATAACCTCCAGTTTTCTCTGTAGAGCAGGCAGCCCATGCTGTCCACATCTCCTGAGCCCTTCTTTAGTCCAAAATCATTTTATAGCCCTCAATTTTTTCGTTTCGTGTTCCGGCACAAAGTGAGTGCAAACACAAGTGCTGAGAGCCGCTCTGCATTCCCAAGTCCCATCTAAGCACAAGCAGGTGAAAAACAAAGTCATGTTTGGCATGATTTCCCAAGACAGCAAGACATTGAGGCAAGACAAGAAAACTACAAGAAATAAGTTTGCGCACGGAGAGACCTTAGATTTATCACAGCAGCACAAATTTATTCTTCTTCCCTTACTTTATTCTTTACAACAACTGTGCTACTGCAACATTTTGTTGTTAACAGGTAAAGGTGTCTTTTTTTAACACAGTATGATTCTCTCACTCCAATCACACATAACCATCTATGTTTTCCTTTCATCTGAGCACCTACAAAGTGCTAGAGCACTTATTTTCAAGAATAAAGTGTCACAAAATGTGTTGCTGAACAAATATAAGAAACTTGGTGTTTCACATTACAGATTACTGACAGGGAATCTGATAGACAATGAAAAAGGACAGCAAAAGACAATAGGATGATAGTGGATTATGTGTCAGTAAACACAGATATAATGTATTTATTACCCATGTACATTTACAACCTAATGTTTGCTACAGTAAAAATACACAAAGATTCACTACAAGATCTCTGTTTACTGGACTTTGCCCATTTTCATGTTGAGCTAATACTAATACGACTGGGTGGAACTAAACAAATACCTGGTAAATACACATTACTACTGTTTAACATCAATGAAAAAAAGCCTGGTGTTGTTTGTCTACTGTCATACCATGGCTCCTTTTAAAAACATATTCACTATGTTGATCGTGTGTTACTGTTGCTACTGCACTGCAACTTAACAAGCAAATAGACAAAACTCAAACGTATTCACCAATTCTGATTGCACGATCCAGATATTATTGCTGATATTTAATATCTAGCCATCATCGTTCACTCATCTTCCAACACCACTGATGGGTTGTTGGCTTCCATGCAACACAAACCATGGCAACAACTTGCTCGTTCAGGTGTGTTCATCAGTTTTTAGTTCCATCGTGTTGATGTATTTGATAGTTGTTTTGATAGTCGATGTTTTCTCTATTTAGTTATGCTGCCTGTATTTATAGTGCGTCTCTGTATTTGGTTGTATTTTCTGTATTTGCAGCGCAGCTTCATATGTGTTGCGGTGTGTTGCGATCTCAGGGTCGCCATATCCATCCCCATTAGTCTAGACTTATCGGAGACTCTTACTGTATATTCTTAATCAACTTTCTGCTGCAGATATGCTTTCAGTGCTGCGGGAGCTTTTCTCTTTCCGAAATGTACAGTACTACACACCCACCCTAACACTTCATGCAGCCGCAGTACTGTGTGCAACCACGTACCCTTCCCAAGGTGTGATTTGTAATCCATGTATAATTAATCTAACCTTGGTGACACCCTAATATATTATTAGAAAAGATCTCTTTATGGTACCCTGAGGCAGAAAAAAAATCTGCTGTTTCATTTTTCATTGTGCTGTTTGAGCGAACAGGTGGTCCATCTATTGATTTCCCCACTTCACTCCCACGAAAAAGACCGCGGTTAGATTAATGTCAAGCTCAGGAGCCACAGGCCGAGCAGGTTTGTTTTTCTTAAATGACGGTCATACAAAGGCAGAACAGCTCCATAATACAGCTCATTGGATTTGTCTTTCCATCCTCTGTACCTATGCGTGAACTGTATTTGTGTGTGTTGTCAAGCTTCTGGGCAGGTGGGATAAACACTTTAGAGGGTCCCCCCCCCCACCCCACTGAAAGAGTAAATGCTTTATGCAGTGTGTTACAAGCGACTCAGGGCTGAATGTGACTCATTTGGAGTGGAGAGATAATTAGACAGCAGATTGGGAAACAGTCTCTGTTTAGCAGAGACAAACAAGCCCTGGAGCTCAACCTCCAAGGTCATGCTGCTCAGCTCTCAAAGAACAAAACATATACACAACAAAACAAAAGCCAACCTCTGCTATAAAAGATCACTGCGTATATCAAACACAAATATTTATAAAGGTAGGGCTTTGCCGCACACATGGTGTCAGATGTGATATACTCTAAAACACATTGAATTCTGTCGAGGCATAAATATGAAAAATGAAAATGCTACATCTTACAGGATGAAGTAGTTAAATGGCCAAAGGCTAGATCCTGCATAACCATATTCCCCTTCAACCATCCATCATTTGATTCCACTCTTTCACCTTCTGGTTCAGAGTGCGTAATAATACATCATGTTTGATACATGTAGGCTGACTTATTGATAAAGAGAATAATTTTTTAAAAGCAGACCTCCCACTCAGTGCTGTTTCGATTCTTTTGACAGATATTGCGACTGCATTACGAGTCACGATTTTAGTGGGAATGGTAATTTTTGCATTTCATTTTCACTGAATAAAAACATTAAAATGATTATAATGGGATTTTTGCTGGGGTCTTTACCAAACAAGAAAGGCTGGGGCATCTCTGCAGCACCAAAAAATTGCAGCTCCTGCGATTTGGATACTGCACTTGTCCATATTGCGATTTAGATAATATTTCGATTAATTGTTCAGCCCTAATATATTGTTAACAGGAAAAATCTTTGCGGATATGTGGATGGAATATTCCTTTTTGTACGTCCTGTAACAAATTTCCCATGATGACTGTTACATTGCCATGAATGGATGTCTTTTGTTGGCCCTAGTTTTTCTAATGTGGTAATTTCTTTGAACATTTTTCCATGCTGTCACTTTTACGAGACTTCAATCTCTTTCACACTGTACGTCAAGTCAGTCCTATCTGGGCTACATGTTCTTGAAGTTTAAACAGAATAAATGGTACAAGAAAAGGGTCACCCATCCTTTACGTTATAAAAAACACACAAGACATCCTTTGCATTCAAATGGCAGAGCTTCATTTATGGTTGCTGCTATGCATTCAGTAGCAATTCAGTTTAAAGGGTGCCAGTACATTAGCAACAAATCCACAGATTTCATGTGTAAGCACACTACTCTAAAGTAGACTTTTTTTTATCTGATGTAGCCCTTCATCGAAACCACCAGTCATGTATTTTTTCTTTTCATCTTCCCAAATGAGTTCTTTTAAATTGATTTTAAACTGAAGGTTATTTAACCCTATTCATTTATACACATGGGTAGGGTTATCATATTTTTTCATACTGTACAGGACAAAGTAATCTTGTAATTGTCAATGGTTACGCATTTCCCTTTTTCCTTTGTTTCATCAGGTTTGGTCAAGATTTGCATTCGTACTGTATCATTTATACGTTACTTTTAGCTCTTTAAATTTCTCTACTCGTTTGCTATTTTTTACTGTACACTCGGGTGTTACAGGTGACTCAGGTTGGTTGGGTGTGTTTCCTGTAAAGTTGTAATAATAAATATACTACTATACTACTACTCAGCATCAAACCAATTTGCCATTCTATTTATGTGTTTATTTACACAAATGTGTGGCCAAATCATTATTATTATTATTTTCTTTAAATTAGCTCAGCTACCTCACAATCTTTCTTTGGGTCCTTATTTTTTTAAGAGCATCATGCTTAAAAATTTCAATCACATAAGCTTTGGAATCCATGTCACCTTGGTCTACACACAAAGACATGCTACAAATCTATATTTCACATCTATAATTGATATAAACATATCTGGAGGGCATCATTTTCTTGTTCTTGCTCAGCTTTTTTCTAACAGCTGCCCAAATTGGTCATTAAAGTAAATTCCATCATCTTATTTAGAAGCACACGATCAAAGGAGCCATATGCAACAGCTTTATAATGGTTGTATATTATCCGGTGCCCTTTAACACTACGCTGAACACAAAATGATGTGGCAAGAATAAATCTAATTACTCAGCCATTCAGCATCAAAAGCCATGCCGGCAGAGAGGGCTCCAAGAAACAAACACAGGAGGACTCTAGCTGCGTGTTTGGAGATAGGGACAGAGAGGCACACTAACAGCCATTTCCTGTTTTCATACACGGTTATATTTACACTAATTATTACCCATTTGACAATAGAGGGGGTGAAAAAAACATTTTATATAACCCCACAAAATGTAAGAGTATGACACATTTGCAAATTCATTTTAGATAATGAATAGGAATGGCATTGTAAATGATAAAAATTTGAAAGGCAGTAATAATAACTCATTTTCCGCACCACATAAAAAGAGTGGGATTTCTGCTTTAATCCAGGAACCAGAATAAATAATACCAAAAGGTTTCAGACTTAATACCCTTTATATCTGTGCTACAAGAGTTGGCGATAATTTCTTTTCTGCTTTCCTTTATTACTTGCAGTCTGTTCTCCCTTTGTTTCTTTTGTCTGCTCTTTGTCTTTTGTCACTAATGGCCATGAGAAATCTGTTGTGACCTTGTGCAAAAAAACGTTTTAAGAGCAATAAAAGTACAAACTTCTGCTTCAGTGCTAATTTCATTTAAACTCTACAACAAAACTTTATTCTTCCTCTACGCTTTTTCACTCTGCTTTCATTGATGTGATATCCTTGACATTCAACCAAAATATATTACCTGAGAAGATATTAAAGATGGTACTGTATTATTGTATTCTGATTAATAACTGACCATAAACGGTGGAAAGTATTTTGTAAAATACATGTCATTTGTTTAATTTCTTGAATGTTAATTCCATGATGATTTGCAGTAATTTTAAGCATTTTACTGTACTTAAAAACTTCTAGTCTTAAGGTTTTAAAGGCAATATTGTACTGTACGTTCATAAAGTTAGGGAACTCGCGAGAAAAATTTAAAAAGAATCGAAGCAGCAGAGGCTGAGATTTCCTAACTCTACATTTCCCACAATGCAACTCGAAAGCGTCTTTTTGTTCGACCCTCCCTGCCTGATAAATGACCACATCTTTCAAACTCCACACCCCCAAGTTTGTAACACGGGCTTTTCTGTTACATATGTGCAATCTCCTAGCACAAACTGAGATAACCCCTGATGACATCATCAGGGTTATTTTCTGCTTAGCGGTCATTTTCTAGTAAAGTGACTTCTATGTGTAAAAGCTGTGGAGTTCCCCTTCATAACAATGAGTTAATCTCTTTAAGAAGTACATTGGCTCTAAGTTTAAAATTCTCTCGTGCAGCTAAAAGCAAGTATAAGCTTTAAAACATTGACTACTGTATCTTTTAGCCACATTTTTACTACGGGAGATTACTTTATTAAGTAAGCTGCTATTTTTATTTAATTTGACTTTGCAGTGGGTCCATTTCAGCATCCTTTGAAAGCCAGAGTTGATTTTACAAAAATCGCTTTTGACCAAAGTAAATTTAGTTTTACTCCACTGGTCTGCACTATCCTCAGCCCTCAACTCAGTGGCGCTTCTTGGCGACGAGGTAAAACTGGATTTTAGAAGCATCAATGCTGCCTCAATTCTGCACCAGCTGTGCATGGGCTTGTGAAGACCAAGATGTCTGCAGAATGTTTCAATATTGAATCCATGCCACAAAGAATTAAGCCTGATCTACAAGCAAAAGTGCATCTTTTTATTTTGTAATGTAGCATTAATTAAATGCTACTTTTTTTTCCAATAATTAAATCTATTTGCTAACCAAGATTTGATTTCACAAACAGGAGTGTTTTCATGTCTATAAAAATCTCGTATATCTAAACACTACAGTAACTTGCCAGGCTCCAACCTCAAGGCCACATATTGCACATTTGTCAAAGTGTATTGTAGTGACAAGATGTTTTACCTCTACAGGGAACCTTCTGCCATTTATGCTGTGTTCTGAGCCGGCTGATCCATTACTGTGGCCCCAGTGAAACTCCATCTTCTCAGCCTTAAAACGCCCAGGCAGTCCAGCACCTCTTACAAAGTAGTCATCCTTAAGGAGAACAGCAACTGGAGACAAAGAGGGGTAAAAAAACAAAAAAGAAAAATGTAATCAAACGAAGAAGGAAAATTAAGTACACTCGTGCAAAGGCAGCAAAAAGGAGATCAGTAGTCAAAGAACTGCTTCAACAGAAGCTCAGAGAGGCGGTGGCTGCTCATCTTTTTATTTTACGCAGATTATCTCAAGATCACAGCTCAATTCTCATAATCTAAATTCTCATCTGTTTTTTTTTTTTTTTTTGTAATGACAACTCAATTATCTCATGATCTCAAAATAACACATTTAAATCCTGTGGTGTTCATATTTATTCTATAAGCTTCTGATCCTGAGATGAGGCATTTTGTTATCTCAAAATATCAAACATAATCTGACTGTTTTCTATAATAAAATGACACAATGCAATTTCTACCTGCTTAAAACACTGATTCATTTATTTATCAGTCATTTTATCTCCCTGTGACATTCTCAATATGAACTTAAAACTTGGATAGACTCTTAAGGAACACCAATGGGGCAATCAAAACTTGACAAAGGTGACAGAGTGGCTCTGATTTGTTTTTAATGTTTAATGCATATGTGAAATGTACAAACTTTTCTACATCAACTTTTATTGATGAAACTGAATGTTACATAAGGTGCCTTGAACACAGACTTTTATTCTGAAATTATTATATAGCAAAAAAGACACTTTCACTATGACTGATCAGTGTGCTTTTTCCTTTCCTTTTATTAGAGGCTATTTAAAGAGCTCAGAAGCTGTAAAATCTCAAATGATCTGGACTCAGGAGGGCATAAGAGCAGTGAGAGTGCCATTTTTCTACCTGACAACCCACAGCATGACATGGTTTGTTTCTTTAAGACTCTCTACGTGGGGAATCATTTAATCGCTAGATATAAAGTCAGTGGTGGGCACATTCACAATGAGGCCACTGATGTGCCCTTCAGATAGAGCACACACCAGCCTCTTCCAGTGGCCTTGACATTTCATTGGTCGACTGTGGGAAGCAGTGGCAGATAGCTTCAGACAAAGCCACTCTCTCTTTAACATGTTGCATGGTTCGCTAGGAAGACAAAATGGCATTCACCTGCTTTGTGATCGTCTTCCATCTGCTGGCTTTTTGCAAGGCTGTAATGCCATCGCTTCTTCTGTAGAATAGCAAACATTTTTGACATTTTCTCTCATGCAAGGTTATTACCAGTTTCTGCATTGCTGAAAGTTTCTTTTTGTTCTTGAAGATCTTAAAATTTTTAATAACTTGAAATATTTTTTTTTCTTGTGGAATTATTTTATGCGGTTCCACTATTATTTATGGAAATAAATAATACCCTATACAGTAACTGTGTTTCATTAGCAAGAATATGACTTTAAAACTATGAATTTGCAAAAGTGTGCAAATATACTTCCAATATTTTATGGGATTTTATTTACAGTATCAGTGATTTTTGTTACAATTAACTATTGTGTATGTTATGTACGTGTAAATATCAATGTAAGCTTTCAGGCATTTTCAGGCCCTTGATATCCATGTTATCCATAACATTATGTTGTGCTATTTCGTAGATTTTAATGTTAGACGTGTCTTCTGACAAGCACTTGCTTACATAGCCTGAGGTCTCTATCATTGTAAATTTGCTGTGGAAAATTAGTTGATTTTATTTCTGTGAGCATTTATTCTGAATGTCGAATGTCACAGTTTTGGTCTGAAATCTAAACTAAACCAAACTGTGAAACCTATTTCTATTTTGTTACTCACGTAGGATGTAGTTATAAGCAGTATAAAAACCTTTCCACTGTGTGAGAAATTTTTCTGCAAAATTAAACTCAGCATACATAAGCTACCAATTAACCTCAATAACCTCAAAAATGAAGGCTTTTGCTAGATATTAGTGTTCGCTTACACTATGACAGAGGGAATGACACCACAGCTTTGCCTGTTGTTGCTATTTGCCAAAAAAGGTCCAGTATCTCCAAAACATCTAATTTTAATGGAGAAAAATATCTGTGTCACTAGCTTGATCGCCACGCACTTTTAAAATCCTGCAGCGGCTTCTGAGATGGTTTTTTAAAGGTCATAATATGTCCACAATTTATAGTGGACCGTATAATCCTCCTTCTGAAGTCAAAACACAGACATTACCGCTGTTATGGGGTTTTTACATGACAACAGCAATTTGGATTCACCTTAAAAGATCAGCCTGTCTGCTTTTCGTGAAAGCCAACAAAATGTACTCAGCAGTGTCATGTAAGGTTAAAACTGTCTTAGTTCTGCATCTGAAACACCATTACGACAAGGCAGATTATCTTCCTTCTGCTGTCCTGGCTGAGGTGACATGTTGATGTATCTATAACCCTTCACCACGTCTACACTTGACATCATTAGCCAGATTAGAGCCAGTACTCTGTTGGCTGATCCCCCCTCTGTTACAGGGGGATTTAGTCAGCCTCTCTGGATAAGGACAGCCCACTTTTAATCATATCACAAAGAAAACCAAGAGGATGAGCATGTGTACAAAGCAAACACAGGCTGTCAGTAAACACAGATGACATGATGAACAAGCTGTGCAGAGAGAATGGATTAAATCAAGGTAAGTGAAACAGATCAACATGCGATGATTACTAGCAGGACAAGTATGAGATCCAGGGAAAATGAGGGAAGAGACAAGGAGATCTGAAGAGAGGAGAACCGTGTGATGAGGGATGAGCTGAGCCCCTGACGTGAAGCAAGAAAGATTCTGCCAGCAGTATTAACGTGCCAGTGCTGCTTAAGCTGATGGTCCACAGTATGAAGGAAAAGATCTTAGACGCAGGAGATTTCCAAGACTGAAAGCATCAGGTCAAAGTAAAAACCAGTCTGCATAGGAAAGACGTACCCATCACATGATCATATTTGTGCAACTAATTTGCAAACATGTACATATTTACAGGGATGGTAATAAATCCCTGTTACTGCTGTTGTTGAAGTAGTGTAATCCTGTCTGCAACACAAGGAAAGTCAAGGAAAGGGGATGCTGGCCGGCCCTGGGAGTTTCATTAGAAATGCGGCCCTGGGTGTGTTTGAACCCTCCAACAGTAGAGCAGGAATTAGAAGCTAAGCCAAAAAGACCTTGAATCACAGCCAGTGAGAGAAGGGGTGTGTGTGTGAAAGTAAATCCTTGATCAATGCAAATGTCTCTGGGGCCTTCCGATTCCTCATGAATTTAGTTGAGAGTTGTTTGAAATTTTACTGAGAAATGTTTTGTTGAGGAACGCTGCTTGAATTGCGGCCAATCAGCTCGATCTCAAAGCGGATTAAGGCACAAGGGAACGTTGTGAAATCAATATCAATGAACTTTTAAGATCTTTTCACCCCGTTCTTAATTACAACATTGACTTTTAAATAGTATGAAGGATGTTAAAGCCCCTCTGTGCAGGATTTGAACATTTTGACTTCAGCACCCCCTAGTGGCAGCATCAAAAAAGACACTGTGGGAGACACCAATACACGCCAATGAATACAACAATTATTTAGGAAAATGCTTAAAATTGGCATCCAATGTGTCAAAATCTTGTGTCTTCAATAATAATGTCAAATATATTGTACTGTAGCAGTTATAATTAATATTTTTACAATGTATGACAAAAGAAAAACGATGTGAAGGGGTCATTGGTAGTGATGAACCTACAGAGAATTGTCACCTGAATCTGCAGCTCCCCTCGGTTTTACGGAGCTTCATAGTGAGTTTCAGCTCATTGTTTAGTTGTGCGGCCCTCAACTTTACTGTTTTGGTTCACACTCATCGCTTTCGGCAGGAAGTTGTCAGCGAAAAAGCTCTAGAAACGCACTGTACACTACCTGCTCAGCACCAAACACCAGACACCAGACAGACTCAGTTAGTGACTAGCTGGTGAACATAGTGGAGCATTTAAAGAGCCAGATATTTCCCTCAGGAGTTGGCAGAGACCATAACAGAGCTAAAATATAGTAAATATTGGAATTACATTCACCAGGTGGCCACAAACATGACTCCAAATGAATGATAATGAATAAGCAAGTCCGCCATACCCACCTCAAAAATGTTGATAAAGCCAGCAATATCACATTAGTATGAACACTGTTTACTGGCACTGGGCAAATTTTACTCACATATGCATGGAAAATGGTCATTCTCTGGTTCACTTCTGACTGAAGGTTGTACGTTTGAGACTGGAAGCCCCCCTACATCACTCTTTTGTAGCAGTGCATTGAACCCAGAAAAAAGTAGTTCTACTCTCATGACAATATACTGTATATGAACAGGCAAAGAGGTATATGATGCGTGAAACACTGCAGCTAAGATGAGAGGAGATACTGCATGGTTGAATTCTCACAATACAAAATGTTTAAAACCATGATCATAGTGATCATAGACAGCAGTGCGGTATTAGATGAGGGAAGTGTCACTGATAGACCTCTGCTCAGCTCCTGAGGTCCACAGCGTTGTGACAACCACACAATGACAACAATGATCCTGGATACATTCAGTCATGACGACTTAAGTAGAATTCAAATACAAAAGACTGTCAAGGAGGGTGTATGAAAAAGATTGTGGACTTGGCAAAAACAAAATATCAAGGCTACAACAAGTTGTGATGTGGAAAACAAAAGACGATTCTGAAGTGCCAAAGATTCATTTGGAGAAAAACATATATTCAAAACTTTGAAACGGTTTTCAAAGAACAAGGACAAAATCCTGGTATGATCAATAACTAGCACTGTCTTACCAAAATGTAGTCCTTGAACAAATTTATCCACATTTCAAGTGATAAAACTGATCGAATGCAGCCCTGAAAAAAAAGACTGAGGAAAGTTTACTTTATTCTCAACTTTGGTTTTTAGGCTTTGGTGGCAATAAGGATCAGCTAACCAATTAATGCAACCAGAGAGCTAACAAGCCGTAATATAACTGATCTATCCATCCATCCTTCATTGAATTGTCCAGATATTTATTATCTTTAAAAGTTATATTCTGAAGTACATCTCATCTTGATAATGTATTATCTAGTTTGCATAATAATATTTTGTGGTAATATTGTTCCATTTTCCTGATTTTCACAGTGCAATCTAAAATTCCCTCTGTACTGTTTGTGCCCAAAATTACAACCAGCCGTGTTATTTCCATCTTTGTAAATAAGCAGCCCGCAGCATTGCTCGGCTGTCCCAGTGGCCTTGGTTGTCATGGAGGCTAACAACTCTCATTATGATCAAACGCAAAATATGAAACTACTCTCTGAGAGAAACGGTGCCAAAGGCAGAGGAGATCAATTAAGGTCAGGGTTTTCACACCAATGGTCCACGGATTAGCTGTTTGAAAAAGAAAATGTGGCAATGGTTTGAAGTATCAGTTAAACAAGTAAGCTCCAAAATATTTCTGTAACCACAGCATGCAGGCTGATACAAAGAGGATGGTGAGAAATAAAGGAAAGCCGGGGGCGGTACAATGAAGGCAATAATAAAAGGAATTACTATAACCACTGATAGATTTACAAGAATCATGACAGACTATTACGTGTGATTGTTATCTGCTTCACTGAAACATTAGAGCTTGGTTGTGACATTTGCCATCGGAAGTACGTAATATCTGTCAAGTGGTTTTATTTAAAATTTCTACGTGGGAAGTACTACATAAACATTTACTTTAATTTAAAGATTCACATTTTAATATCTTTCTAAATTCAATACTCAACACTAGGAGTAGGTGATATGAATCTTTTATCACATATATATATATATATATATATATATATATTTTTTTTTTTTTTTTTTATCACATTGTCAGCATATATTGTGGACTGGTTAACTTTCTGGAAATTCAGTTTTAAAGCTGTTTATAGATAAAATGACTACATGGAATGACTTGTTTTGGATAATCCAGTTAATTAAATACTCGGAAATGAAGGTACTTCATAACAAAGATGCAGAAATCCTGTAAATCCAATGTTGCAATAAGACTTTCCTGCTGAATAATTTGCAACACTGCCTGCACTGGTCTAATACAACCAGAAGTGAAATGTATAAAAGGAATAAGTGTGTTCAATGTGATTTAGGGACTAAACTAGCCAGTAACAAATGTTGTGATGCAGACCTGTCTTTCCAGTGTTTTTCATGGTGGTCTGGTTGGAGGACTCAGTGTTGAACTTGTCAAGCACCAGCTCCTGGTACTCCTCCGAAACCAAAGCTTGTTCATCTGCAATGTCCACAGGTGATTGGTTCTTCGCAGCACATTCTGGGTATGAGGCTGCCCAGCCTCGAGGTCCATGGCTTCCTGCAGAAATAGAAGAAACAACAGCTTATGAAAAATGTATACTAGTCCCCAGAAATCCCCTTTGTCTACGGATTCTGGATATAAACACACACAAAATTAGAAATATTACTGCTACAGCAGCAGCCAGGTTTCAATATGCCCTTAATGGAAATTGAGAGAAAGAGGACAATGATTCTTTCATATTCATTCAGCTGCAGTGCCCTCTAACCCCCCCCCCCCCCCCCGACAGCTGGGAAAAAACATGTAAACACAATGAAAATTCATCATCTGGCTACAGGCAATTCCAGCGTTAATTGTCCATATATGATATAAATATCCAAATGAGGCATATTCCTACAGCGCTGCACCTCCTGAAACTAAGCCTAGAATGTGTACAGAGTTAATACGGCTTCATGTATCCAATATATTTAAAAAAACTAAAAAAACATTACACCAAATAGACTATTCAATAGAAAATACTCCACTTTAACAATCATGTGCAGTGTGTGCTGCAAACGAACTTCCTGTAGAATCCCACTCCACTGTCTGCTCTTTTAATCCTCTATCCCCTACAGTGGCGCTTCTACAAAGAAATAATCCACAACCGACAGGGGTCCCCTTGATCTCTTCTCGGGTACAATGGGCCAATGCAACAACAAAAGCTGAGGGATCAGGGGAACAAGGAAGCATGCATGGATTTTAACTTTTCTGGGTTAACACAATATTCATGATCCCATTCCCTACAGATATGGGGCAACTTTGCTACTGGCTCATGAAAAAGATATGAGAACTCCTCTTTACCAAAACACCCTGGATCAAGGGTGGCTTTATGTCTCGCTATGTATAAACACCTTTCAGCCAACGACACTGTGCTAGAGTCCCTCGAAAAGACAGTGTGATTCAGGATTAATTTGAAATATCCAATGTTTTACCACGTCAACCAGAGAACCATAAACATGCACTGTGGGGTGTGCAGACACATAAACAGGAGTCATTTCATTTATCTCTCCAATGAATATGTCACTATGTTAGGAAAATAGTGCACTAAACACTGTTGAGGCTTTGGAAATGTCTCAGATTTATCCAGTGACTTAGATTAAGATCAATTGTCTTCTGAACACCACCTGAAAGATTATGAACTGGTGGGGTCTGGATTGCATGTAAATGTTGGAATGTATTTGAGCTGCAGGGATTTATATAACCATAGCCTCTCCAAACTCCTCCCACACCCGGGTTTTTGCTTTGGTGACCACCAAGGCCGCCATCCTTCTGGCCTCCCGGTACCTGTCCGCTGCTTCAGGAGACCTCTGGGCTAGCCAAGCCCGAAAAGCCTCCTTCTTCAGCTTGACGGCTTCCTTCACCGCCGGTGTCCACCAGCGGGTTCTGAGGTTGCCGCCTCGACAGGCACCGACGACCTTCTGACCACAGCTCCTAGCGGCCGCCTCAGCAATGGAGGCTTTGAACATGGCCCACTCTGTTTCCATGTCCCCAACCTCCCCCGGGATGCGCGAGAAGTTCTTCCGGAGGTGGGAGTTGAAGATCTCGCAGACAGGGCCCTCCACCAGACGTTCCCAGTTCACCCTCACTACACGTTTAGGTTTGCCAGGTCTGTCCGGCAGCCGTCCCTGCCATCTTATCCAACTCACCACCAAGTGGTGATCAGTTGACAGCTCTGCCCCTCTCTTCACCCGAGTGTCCAAGACATACGGCCGCAGATCTGATGATACGACCACAAAGTCAATCATCGACCTGCGGCCTAAGGTGTTCTGGTACCAAGTACACTTATGAACAACCCTATGCTCAAACATGGTGTTTGTTATGGCCAGTCCATGGCTAGCACAGAAGTCCAACAACAAAGCACTTCTCGGGTTCAGATCGGGGAGGCCATTCCTCCCAATCACCCCCCTCCAGGTTGCACCATCATTGCCCACATGGGCGTTGAAGTCTCCCAGCAGAACTATGGAGTCTCCAGGTGGTATCCCTTCCAGGACGCCACCCAGGAACTCCAAGAAGGCCGGGTACTCTGAACTGCTGTTTGGTGCATAAGCACAAACAACAGTCAGGGCCTTCCTCTCAGCAACTTTCAGTCGCATGGAGGCGACCCTCTCGTTCCCCGGGGAAAACTCCAACACAGCGGCGCTCAGCCGGGGACTCGTGAGTATCCCCACACCCGCCCGGCGCCTTTCATCCTGGGCAACTCCGGAAAAGAAGAGAGTCCAGCCCCTCTCCAGGAGTTTGGTTCCAGATCCTGAGCTATGCGTAGAGGTGAGCCCAACTATATCTAGCTGGTACTGCTCCACCTCCTGCACCAGCTCCGGCTCTTTCCCCGCCAGAGAGCTGACGTTCCACGTCCCTAAAACCAGTCTGTGACACCGAAGGTCAGCACTCCCAGGTCTCTGCCCTTGCCTGCCGCCCGGCTTACATTGCACCCGACCCCGATGCCTATCCCTGCAGGTGGTGGGCCCACAGGGTGGCGGCTCCATGTCGGTTTTTTGGGCTGTGCCCGACCGGACCCCATGGGTCAAGGCCCGGCCACCAGACGCTCGCCATCGTGCTCCCCTCCCGGGTCTGGCTCCAGGGGGGGGCCCCGGTATCCCTCCTCCGGGCGAGGTGCTCCAGCTCGGCATGGTCCGACTCATCAGGGGTTTGTGGTCGTTCCAAGTGGGTGTTGGACTCCGCCAGGGCTGCCCCTTGTCACCAATTCTGTTTGTGATATTCATGGACAGGATTTCAAGGCGCAGCCAGGGGGAGGAGAGTGTCCGGTTTGGTGGTCTCAGAATAGCATCTCTGCTCTTTGCGGACGATGTGGTTCTGTTGGCTTCATCGGCCTGTGACCTTCAGCATGCACTGGGGCGGTTTGCAGCCGAGTGTGAAGCGGCTGGGATGAGAGTCAGCACCTCCAAGTCCGAGGCCATGGTTCTCAGCCGGAAAACGGTGGACTGCCCCCTTTGGGTTGGAGGTGAGTTACTGCCCCAGACGGGGGAGTTCAAGTATCTCGGGTCTTGTTCACGAGTGATGGTAAGATGGAGCGTGAGATGGACAGGCGGATCGGTGCAGCATCAGCAGTAATGCGGGCGTTGTACCGGACCGTGGTGGTGAAGAGGGAGCTGAGCCGGAAGGCAAAGCTGTCGATTTACCAGTCGATCTACGTTCCAACCCTCACCTATGGTCATGAGCTTTGGGTAGTGACCGAAAGAATGAGATCGCGGATACAAGCGGCCGAAATGAGTTTCCTCCGTAGGGTGGCTGGGCTCACCCTTAGAGACAGGGAAAGGAGCTCGGACATCCGGAGGGAGCTCGGAGTAGAGCCGCTGCTCCTTCGCATCGAAAGGAGCCAGTTGAGGTGGTTCAGGCATCTGACTAGGATGCCTCCTGGACGCCTCCCTTTGGAGGTGTTCCGGGCACGTCCAACTGGTAGGAGGCCCCGGGGCAGACCCAGAACACGCTGGAGGGATTATATATCTCATCTGGCCTGGGAACGCCTTGGGGTCCCCCAGGAGGAGCTGGAAAGCGTTGCCGAGGAGAGGGACGTCTGGATAACCCTGCTTAACCTGCTGCCACCGCGACCCGGCCCCGGATAAGCGGAAGAAAATGGATGGATGGATGGATGGATTTATATAAAATGGAGCAGTTACTTATTCAAACAAAACGTGGTATGTGTACAACATTTTCTGTTAAGCCTTTATGTAGAAAAAATAAATTGTGCTTGCTGACAAGTTAGCCATAACATTGTCATCAACATGGTTGTCTAAGGCTCAATTCAACTCAGTTAACTCCATTAAACAATACTTTGATTAAAAGGTTAACGCTCTATGAATGAAGCAATATTTTTTATACCAACACTGAAGCAAATGACCCCCTGTAATGTGAAAGCCTTGCTACTAAGGCCAATCTCACTGAGAATCAACAAACCAATCAATATGGGAGAGACGAAGAAAAAAGTCATCTCTTTGCATTTGTTGCTCATTTTTATGCCATAACATACCTGAATATGAATATCTGTTCATTATTTCTGGCACTATTTTATTGGACTTGCCTGGAGTCATAAAGCTAGACCAATAAATCAGTTGACATTAGCTTATTGCAGATATATTGGTGTATGTATATTTTTTATATATATATATATATATATGTATGTCGGCCGATAAGTAACAAGAAATTGCAGGACAGAAATGCTAAAGTAGGTTTTTAATTAAGAAACATTGTCACCATTACATGGTTTGTCCACCAGAGAGCACTGACAACTTTTCAACTTTTCAAATGTAAAATGAATATGCATCTTCAAATCAAAATTCTTGGGGGACAAAAAAAATAATCTAAGGGATCCGTATCAAGATTGTTGTTTATATTACGTCATTATATTGAAAAAACTTTACTATTGGCCAACATATGGTTATCAGATTTTTCAAACTCCCAAATATCAATATCAGTAACTGCCTCAAAAAACAAGTATTTTTTTGGGCTATAAAACTGTATGTATTACCAACCTGATGGTGCTTGTGAGACAAGCTATATTATTTCATTTGTATACACACACAGTTGTATTCATTTTCAGGGTATGTCTCTGAATGTTTGTAGGACAAACACTGGAGCTCAGACTGAAACTGTGTAGGGTTAGCTATATATTTATGCAGTTTTGGGAAATATTGTTGATAATGTAGTACACACTTGAGGCAGTTGTACAATTGGTTATGACTTACTCCCATCCCATTTGTGTTTGCAGAAAATATATATTCTCTTTGGCAGAGCTGTCTGGAGTACAATGCCTCCAGTTGCTTTGAAGATTTACCATTCCCCTAACCGACAAAGTGTGCTATGTGGGCTACCAACAATAAAAAAACACTGAGAACTATTCTGGTTCTCCAGTGGGCAATTTCAACACTCATTTTCTGGCTTTTCTTCTTTCCCCTCTTAAGTAAATTGTGGCAAACTACAAAAACCTTTTCAGATGTTACGGAGACATATAGGGCCTCACAAAATGTGACTGACATATCTCACAACAATAACAAATTCCATAGGTCAGCTGTGTGGAGACGGATTAGATGTTGACTCTGAGCATGAAAGGACGTTAGAAAAGAAATAGGCCTAGATGTATTGTTGGTTGGCATATATGCAGACACAGAGCTAAGCTATAAATAAACATCAAACAATATAAGAAAACATAAGCAAAGTGAACTGAACCCACTACAATGTTTCACAAGACACTTTTATTCAAAGTGTAAGTAGAGAAAAGTGTAATCTTTTGCTAATTTTCCATTAAAACACACATTTACATCCCATTTACTGCTGGAGAGATAATTCTGCCTTTCAAGAAGAGAAAGGGAGGAGCAGCGCTAAAATCAGATAAGTGAGGGTTGCACAGCAGTCGATTAATCTGTCTCATTGCCATCCATCAGAGTGACTATAATCCTGGTGGTTAAGCCTTTCCCACTGCAGCCTTGCCACTCTATAAGGCTGAGGTGAACAAATTAAAAACAAGTACATGTTTTAAAATGATGTAGCTTGATTTATCTAAAACATTACATGCCACATTTGCAACTATATTCATCATATGGCTCTGAGAGAACAGCTCACACACAATGGGCTGCAGGACACATGTATTCTAATGAAAATCTTTATAGGTGCCATCAGGTAATTCATGCAGTATACTGATAGTTTTATATACTTGTGATGGACAAAGATGAGTGAGTTACACTGCTCACATTACAGCTCACCTTCCAGGAATATAGCAATATTCAGTACAACTTATCTGCAACCATTGTTGCAGGGGAAACTCAGGTCATCCATAGCCTGGTTCAAGTTCTCTGAATCACCGCTCACATCTCTAATTTGTTCAGCCATTCAAAAAGAGCGAAATTCACTCTGCTTAACAGTAGCTACCTACTAGTCATGATTGCGAATATGCTTGTTTGAATTTCGAGACCAGTTGTGGGTTGGAAAAATAAAAGAGAAACTTTTCCAATTCCACAATAACCGTAACTCTAACAATAAGCAAGACACTTGATGCCCAGCTGGGTAACTACTGAATGCCCAGCGGTAGCAGACAGTAATTTTACACATAGGCAACACATAGCTCGCTGATGTGATTGTATAGTATAATATGTTAGCATGGAGTGTTAGCATTAAAACAAAACATAAAAATAACAAATCACAGCTGAATGTATGTCACAATTCTGATATAAAAGGTGGGAAGATCTGTTTTGGCCTAAATATGATAAGCTGAGCCAATTATCTCTCTCGCATCATCTATACTCTCAACAAAGACAGACACACACAGGTTAGATACAACATTGTGAACACTTCAAAAGGTGTAATACAACACAATATAATATCCCTGCAACAAATCCTACCTTGGTGAAGCTTGTAGTGTTCTATATTTGTTGAGACTGTGAAAGCGAGGTGTGATTACTTTTTGCTGTGTTCTTGAGCTGGTTGTGTTCCTATGGTGGATTGCGTTATATAGTTTTTCTGTTTGTGTTATTTTTTCTAATCCCCGTACAGATAGTTACTTTGAAATAAACTGAACTTGCTTCATGGTGGGAATCACATGTGTATTTGTACACCAGGTCCCAACACTCGTGGAAAAATGTCATGACTCTGATGGACAGAAGTTCCTAAATACACAGAATAGACTGATTCATATGGTCAGCTATTTACAGTAGGAACAACTTCTAATTGCAAGAAATGAGTGAAAACAGCTCATTTGTGTAGTGTGGTGTCCTTGAAGGATTCACACAATGTTGCATTCGCAGTGTGTATATGTATATACACACACTGCAATGTATTAATTGTTTACTGTACATATTAATATAGGCCTCAGGTCACTTCAAAGCAATTCAGCAAATGTGGCAGCAGCACAACACTCATACAGCCATATCAGTACAAAACATATGGGAATATCCTCACCAAGAGGTTTGATGCTAAAATGTCCGTAAGCCTACATTTACCGTCTGCCTTTACATAATTCATAGTTCTCATAGACTGCTTTTATCCATTTCAGGACCATTATGCACCCTTTACGGTGTTTTGATCAATGGCAACATGGGTTTAATGTCAAAATATCACATCAACAAAAAAGATTTTGAGGATTCAATAATACCTCCATTTAGTAATCTGTGATCTATGCTAGAAGTAAGATCAGTGATGTTTATAATGTCCATACTGTTTGTTAATCCGACCTGCTCTGGGCTCCCTTCTATGTGATGTGACAACTCTCTCTGCCATCTACTTGTTTTAAGTAAAACAGGCACATGTTTCTCTCAATCTGGCACTTTCAGTTCCAGGCGTCATCCCATTAACCTTGGGATAAACAGCTGTGTCTGTGCTACCATGGCAATGCTGACAGAACGGCGATTGCCTTGTCATTTCCGTTTTGTCCCTCTGAGAGAAAGCATCCATGCTGTATGCCGCCTGGCAGACCTCCCAGAATTGGCACTCTAGCACTTGCAAAAATCTACGCTGATCAGTCCATATGTATGAGTAGCACTGACAACAAAACATGGCTGGCAGATATACAGTAAGGCACAGTGTCAGCGGCACTGAGAAGGGTCACAACAGTTGTCTAGATGGAGCAGTGGTAAGTGAGACCCAATGTGTATGCTGCAGAATCCCTTCAGTGAATACATGAGCATCGGATAACATTTTGAACAACATTCCCGCTGTCAGTTTCAATATGCTGATAACACTCCAGATGGTGGAGACACAGGCATTGCAGCACTGGGGAGTATCAAATGTCCAGGTTAGACAACTGATGCGCTCAGGGCTTGTACAATGTGGGCACAGGTCACAATAGTCAACTAAGTGTGTAATCAGTCAACTGATGATCAGCTAATGCCAGATCTTTTTTTTTCTACACTTAGGATGGTCTCTGACATTTTTAAAATCATACACTAAAGGAAAATTGCTGAGATCACGGAACGCTGCAACATCACTAAAAATACGTCCAATGGGGCAACAAGTAGAAGTGGTCAGATGGTCACACAGGTTGAAAATAAATCCCCAGGTTACTCAAGAGAAAACAAAGGCAACTGGTAAAGTTATTACCCAAACTGTCTGAAACTACTAGCAATATTACTGGCACGCTCAATTTTAATCTGGTAAACTGGTGGTAACTGACTGCTTATTTTCAACCTGTATGATCATCAGACCTCTAGTGTTTGTTGACCTATTGGACCTATTTTTAGTGATTTCGAGGTCTCAGGAGGTATCGAAACAAAACCCAAGTACTATAATAAACCATGATTTTCCTTTAAAAAAGGTAACCACAAATTAAGACAAATCAGAAATTTTACCTTTGAATTTGTCTGAAATCTCTCATCAAGACAAGAAGCCTCTATATCAACAGTATGTTTGACACACATGGAAGATTTGGTGCTGCAAAAGATTTTTTTAAATACATACGCTTTTTATTTAATCTCGATTTTGACAAATTGACACTGACCAACTCCCCTGTTAAGAAACTTACCCTCCAAGAGAACAAACATACAATAAGTGCATTAAAAAGTTGTGTGTGTTATAAGCGTGTTGACCCTATTTAACAATGGATTTGAACTGACATCACATGAAACCATCCTGCATGTTTAAACTTTACTAAACCTAAAGTTGACGAAGACAGATTTAGGTTGCCTGCAGATTTAGAGGCAGCTGTACTTAGGCACATTGGTGCTTTGAGCTAAATGCTGACCAACATGCTGTAACCAACATGATTACAAGTCATCCTGAGGGGGCCATGGATGTCTGAACCAAATGTCATGGCAATCCATCCAATAGTTGTTGAGATATTTCAGTCTGGACCAAAGTGGTGAACCGACGAGCCAACACACAGACAGAAATTGCCATCCATAGAGTCACGCCGCTAGCACAGCATTTATTTGTCCTTTTGTCTCAGATAAGCAAGAAATGTATAAGCATTGCACTTCAAACATACCTTTCAACCTTTTTAATTAATGAAATACTACAGATACATTTTCTTACAACTATTCACAGCAGTATAAACTAATTTATTATGGATTTTGTACATTGTATGGTAATTCCATGGTACTACTTTCACAACACAAGCATATTTCAGTCCTATCTACTGTAAACTGCAAAACCAGAGCTTTTTTGCACAAAATAAACCGACAGACTTTGTCCAATCCTCCAGCATCACTTTGTTCCACTGTCTCTGTGTCCTACAGATCTCTTTACATGCTTCCTGGCAGCTCTGTGACCTAATGGCTGGGATGTGGCGAAGGAAAAGGGAGAGATTTCAGTGCAGAGCTGAATCAACTGTGAGAAGAAGAGAGCAGACTCTACTGAACGATGCCAATTGTAAGCGTTTAACAATAAAGATACAGACTTCCAACTGCACCCGGTATAGCAAGCAACCAGGGATGGATAGGGTTTAAAGATTCAGTCACTAGCTCATAGTTTCAAAATTTCTTGGATTCACCAATACCTACAGTAGGACTCAGTCTAACACCTTTATTTTATATGCCATGTGGGATTCTGGGTTTCATTTGAAGACGTACAACAATAAGAGACTGGATGCAACTACAATCAAAGTGAGGAAAATCATCCTGGCAAAATTACGGCAGCCAATTTTGGTGACTGACTGTTCCTGAGTCCAAATGAGGTCATGCTGCCAAAACTACAAAATGTTATACCAGAGTGAAATGTGACTAAACAACAGTTCAACCAAGGATATGGTCTTTTTTTTTTTTTTTTTGCAATCATTACTGTACTGTTCAACAAGTGAAATATATTTTTATTAATACAAATTGTTACTCTGAGAGGTTAACATACCCACAAACATCTCACTGAGCAGTGGGAACCTTCAGGTAAATGAAAGGATGTTTGTGAAAGTCAACCAGCAATTGCAACAATTAGCCTTCTATCTCCTGATTTGTATTCATAGGAAACTATACTTTCAAAAGAGTTTCTTGTCAGATCTTCTATTACTGGACAGTCTCCATAAGATGACTCAATTATCAGTGAACCATGAAGGTAAAAACCATAATGCCCTCAGTGGGCGTCAGTGGGCTTCAAAGACAAGTGAGGGAATGTATGATGAAGAACAGTGAATAATTTTTACTCAGAAATTATAAAACAAGAAAATTATTGCAGAGTTGGCTCCGGTGCTTTTGAAAGCTTTTTCTCAAAATTGTCTAACATCCGCTCTTCAGAGGACATCTAAAGGAACAGGTACTCAAAGTATCAGTGCAGTTTGCAAGAATGAAAAAAGGCATCTGGGGTCACTGCGGGAGACAGAGGGTGACGCTTGAGTGAGTCTTCAGTTACACTTCACCAAATTAAAAAGGTGCATTTATGTGACCTTGTCAGTTCTGTCGTGAGCAAAGAGGCACAGACAGTAGGCACACCAAAAATAATCTCTTTGTATTCCTTCACTTTATTGTTGAGACACTGGCACAACAATGACAATTAAGTCTAAGAAAGTTCATTAAAATGACAACATTTGGTCAGCTGAGAATGGAAGTAGAAAATTCAGCCCCAACAAGTAGGACAGCCATGTATCCTAAAGATAGCTTACAATGAAATGTTATTAAAACAGTTCATTTAACTATCCCCAAAGGATAATTAGCAACAAGGTATCATTTTCATTGAATATGTAGCAAATTTAATACAGTGTGGCCTTTGCATGAAAGCATGTATCACCAGTCCTCATGGGTGGTCTATAATCAAAACACTAATGAGTCTCATTCCAATAATAAAACAGTGCAACAGCAAATAATGCAATCAGTAAGTGAGCACAAAAGTCACATGTGTGATGAAAAAGGGTGTCATAAAGAGGAGGGTTGGGCTGTGTTTGGATTAAAACATTAATTGACAATGTTTACAGACATTATTGATGTGTATGACATTGTGATGTGAGATGTGATTTTTTTTTTTTTTTTTTAAATGTAGCAAACAATTAATAACTGTTAAAGGTGCCACCTGACCCAGCCAAATTATGAAAGTAAGAAAGAAGTAAAAAAGAAAAGAAAGTAATTGGGCAAATTAAAATGACTTCAAAGGTCAGAATTCAAATTTGGTTGCAAATCTGTTGTGTTTCGGTCGGACAAAACAAGACATTTGATGGCGCCTTGTGCTCTAGGATATTTCACTGGCCATTTTTCTCTGTTTGCTGATATTTTACAGACCAAACGACATCTAAAATGTTTTATTAGACATTATTTTGAATACATTTTAGATTATAAATTAATTTGATTATGAAAAAAATTATAACATTTAATGAAAATTGTTATGTGTGTATATTTCAATTCACTAGTTTTGACAAACAAGAATACAATAAAAGTAGTATTATAACAAAACAAAACAAAACTTGAAGAACAACATTACAACACATTATAAAGGAATCAAAATGTGTTGCTACTACATCTCCAAGAAGTAATTGTTTTCCTATGGCACATAAATCTTTGAATCAGTCAGGGGGGAATGTAAAAAAGCTGTGGGACAGAACAGCATTAGCTGCTCTCACATTATTCATCAAGTAGCAGAATCTGCATGCACGTTGGTTAATGACTATAAATGGTACCAGATATCAAATTAAGCTATTAAAGTTGTTGTTATCCACAAAACATGTAAAAAGTGATTTAACTAAGTGAAGTTAAATTGAAAATTATGTTTACAGCTTTACTGATAACTGAAGACTTTGTTCAAGATTTTGATTGAAAAAACTAAGAAAATAGAATATGTTACAAAAATATCTTGTATGTTGTGATCTTATACTTTTATCTCCCGTCATGGCAATTTTGTAATCCCATTTTGACAACAAGAAACTCAACAAAAATTTCTTACAGTATTGTCACACTTTTAATGCTCAGAGCATGGTACACAAGAAAAATGTTAGTTTGTAATATGCACACCGATGGGAAGTTGTTCTCTCTCTTTATATTTTGGCTCGGTCCTCCCCCTCTGATCAAGGTTGCTTCTTTCACTTAGCATCTTACATGCCTTTGTTCTCAAGACAAAGGGCTCGTAAGCCAAAGGTCAGGATCTTCTGATGACATCCAGGTGGGCAACAATGCCTTAGTTTAGGCAATCAGACCACGGTTCATTCAGTCAAAGGTTACATCAAACAGGATTCAGCATGATCAAACAGAGGAAGTTAACATGATTACATGAACATGATCAAACGTAATTTCCCTTACACTCCTCAACCTCCCTCCTTTGTAGAGCTTTCGCAACACTATAACATTTGATAAATACGACTAGCACCATAATTATAACTTTCCATCATTCTATCCAGAACCACTACAGTATCACCTTCCTTGGAGTTACTACAGACACCAACTGTGACAGGTGATTAAAGGTCTTGCTGTTCTGGGAGATAGCTGTCAGGAGGTTCAGATAAGATAACTACTTTCACCCTATGAGTAATGCCAAAGCCAAAGTGACAGAAAAAGCCGACAGGATCCAATGAATCATCAGATCCAATGGATCCTCAATAATCCTCTACTATCTCAAACATCAAAATGAAACTCCACAAGAGTCATTTTGAAGTTGCACTCCCTTTCGCTGATGCTGCGGGTCACTTACTGACCCATGTTACATAAGTTCAAATTGGTTTTTATATAACAGGGAGCCAGTTCCTTTGGATTTTGGTGATGACTGATATGATAAGACACACGTTTTGTTAACTGATTCTGTCCTTTCAGTTTAAATTATGAGCCAGATTTCTGGGCCTCAGACTGCTTCCTGGGGTGGTCCGAAGTGGTACTTCACTTAGATATTAATCTGCTTTATTAGTCTGGAAGAACTGCATTCATCTATCATTTCCTACAACTACAGATCAAGCCACCACTATGCCTCTAGCAGACTCAACCGAAAGCTGTGCTGTGCTGCTGTCTGCCTGCCATGGAGGTTGTAGGCCAAATTAATTTCTTGTACAGTAACAGTCTTCAAGCACAAACACGCTCTCTGCCACTACTTTAGACACAGAGTGCTTCGGATTGAACTTTTCTCAAAAGCTTTACTCCCTACAAAACAATCTGCTTCTTGGAAATTGGTACAAGCTCCCATGGCTCAACCAAAAAGGATCAGACAGAGTGGTCACCTCAATAGAGCTAATAAAGCAAACCAGTGTCAAGAGAAATCTTTTTCTTCCTCTGGCAGTTTCTCTCAGGCATTTCACAGCAATCTAATGAGCAATTAGCAGGACTGAAGCCAAATGTTCTAAAGACAGAAGTGGAGGTTAAATGTCTTATCTCCAGAGAAGTTAATAATCACAACCTATAGTGTGATGAGGCCATAACATGGAGTTAAGGTGGGAAGAGGCGCAGTGAAAGCCCGTTCACAAGTCAACCCAATCTTTTTGTGGAGTTTTAATGCCAAATCCTTGTAAATGCTGTAGTCGTCATGACAATATGATCATTACAACAAGAGAACAAAAGATGACAAAAACTAAAGTCTAGATACAACCCAGCTGGATAGGTACTTTGTATTCTGTTTTCTTGTAGAGTATCATTATCTTCCTCTAATATGTTAGATGAACTGACACTAACTAACAGGCACCAGTGGGCACACAACCACCTCCTGACACTGGGATCTCTTTTTTACCTTGAAGTTAGCAGCTTTTGGGTTGCCAGCTTGCAGTGAAAAGATAGTGTGGTGTGTGACTCAAGTTAAACAACCTAATCTGGAGACTTTGCCTGTCTGTCAAATAAAAAGAGAAGTTAATGTTGATTTTATTTGGTTCCTTTGAGGGTCGGGGGAAATTACAGGAGTTTCCCAAAGAGAAAACTAAATAGAAGCACGTCGAGATTTTCATCCAAAGGAAGTACTAACAAGTTACATTTACTGAGTAAACATCTTCTGTACTCCAGCCCAATTGACTCTAAATGAAACAATGACTATAAAGGTTTATCAGTTTATATTTGATGATGTAAATGTAGAATTGTAAGCGTTTTGAAACAGATTCCATTGAATCTAAGGAGACAAAAAAAGTTATTGGACATGTAAGAAATTATGCCTTATTTGATTTGATTTTAACAATCGGTTGCAAATCCTTCTGCATTCAATTAAAGCCTGAAATCTACAACCTGGAGACATCAGCAGACACTTAGTATCCTCTTTGGTGATGCTCTGCCAGCACTACGGCCATCTTGACTACTTACTTGTTTCAGTGGCTTTTTGCCTTTTGTCTGGTCATCAGCAAGTGAAATGCATGCTCATTTGGACTGAGGTCAAATGACTTGGCCAGTCAAGAGGACTCCACTGTTTGCCCATAAAAAAACTGGTAGTGGGTCTGTTCATTTAGGACCATTGTTCTATTTTACTTTTCTACTTCAAATTGGTGGATTATTTAGTCCTACACAAAGGGCTACCAAGTCCTACACTGTTCACCAAACACAAACACCCTCAAACATCCTTAAAGTGGAAAAATCAGCACTTAAAGCATATAGTAACTGTTTCAAACCCAATGAGCTGGGTTTGAAACAGTGAAAAACATATCACTTTCCTAATACCTTCGGACTGCACTGTAAATTTGAATCAAAGTCAGTTCCGATTTTAAGTTACATAACGGTTTCTATGAGGCATTATCTTCACCCAGACATGTTTCATTATGCAATTAACAGTGTGACCTCATAACCCTCCCTCCACCCAGCCTTTCAAGATCCAGGCTTCACTTACAGCCCATGTCTACAGGAGAGGGTGGAGGAAAAGACAAACAATCCATCCGCCTCTCCACATGTACAATGTGTCCAAGTATATGCTTTAAAAGACAAAAGGCCCTCAACATTTAGCTACTGACTTCAAATCCTTATGTTTTCAGGTTGACTATTCACGTAATTTGAATTAGAATTTAATGCATTGACTGCCCTTTACAGATCAGCAATAACTCTTTGATATTTTAAACACATTTATGCATCAAGCATTGCAAAGAGATCAAATACTGAGTAGTTGATTGGGTGCCTATATGAGACCTTTGGGAAAACTGCATTCAAAAATAAAAGTAGCACCAGAATAATTAGTATCATAATGAACTGCTTTTTACAAAAATGACAATATTAAAAATAAAGTATAAATATGCTCACTGTCTCTTGAGTATGTCAGTGTGGCATACAACCATTGATTTCAGGTGGTCGTGCTGAGTTCTGAGAAGTAGGCATCTGATAAGAATGGCGCCACAGCCGTCTCAGAGCCTGAGCTCAATCTTTAATCAGAGGTCATTGTGTTCCACACAGCAGCCCCAAACACATAAAAGCAGGTAGAGGAAGTGGTAAATCATACAGGCACTGGGGTCTAATTGGCCACCAGAATGAGTTCCAGCCAAAATATTGTTTTCCCTTGGCGCTATCTGCTTCCATCTCGTGGACTTTCATAGAAACTGTGGCTTCCTGTTCTTGGGTGTTGGCCGCTGCATAAGTACAACATCCCCTAGTCTGTAAAAATAATCTCCAGGACCTTGTGTAAAGAAAGAGAGGGACAGAAATACATTCTGTCCCATGAGGAAGAGCTTCCCCTACAATTCAAAAACTTAACAGTTTCCCCTTCAATATGGCAAGGGGCCAACATGCCAACAACCTTCACTTCTGAAGGGATCTCTGGATGGTCAGCACGCAGTAAATTTAACAGAAATCCAATATTACATTTATTCTCATTAACGTGCAACTACTCATTACCCAAGTGGTTACTGTGCTACTTAAAGATTCTGCAAAACCTTATTAACTTCAAACACATTGCATAAAGATCTGATGATGAAGATGAAGCAAGACAATGACAAAATCATCAGTATACATTGTAACAATGCATCACTGCAAAACTGACACGTATATTTAATCCCCAAACCTGACTTGATGAAACAGGCCCACACACAGCCAGAATAAGTCATTACCCGCATGCCCTGTTAGACTCATTTTGAGTTGCACACCTCTATTCTTGAATACCATGGGTGTTACACAACCAACTTATGTAGCCTGCTGGAGAAAGACGAGATGGGTGCAGTTTGTGGACCATCACTCTCTGCGTGTCCCCATTTGTCTGTTCTGCCTCACAGCACAGCGGCTGCTCTGCGACAGGCGAGGCAGGTGATTGGAGAAGAAGAAGCGGCAGGTGGACAGCTCGCTCTGTCAGATCAAACAGCTGTAGAATGTAGTATCTTTCTGCACTTATGTCCACAAAATAATTTGCTCAACTCCAATATCAAGTTTTCAAAGCAAAGAGAAACGAGTGTGACTTGAGCGATTAGAGTCCACTGCATCCCTCTCTCGTCCCTCAATGTGTGAGAGTGATCAGCCCCGTGTAGACATGTTTATTTAGTTAACTACACTTTTAACCTGATATGGTTTGTCAAACTACAAACACTGCTATGCGATATCTCTGATTAGTAGTATATAACTCACTTAAGTTAAACACTAGGTAAAAGTTAAGGAAACAAAAAGCCTAAATTCAAAAAAGCATGGGACATGTTCTCCCTGAACCCCCATATTCGGCACGCCTGGCTTTACATGACATTGGAGAGAAAAACAATAGCAGCTCTAAGGGGGTGAGCTTTTTCAACTAAGTAATTGAGTATCCGCACCTCTTACTTAAAAGGAGAAATACATTTTTAGAATTTATAACTGTGGCAAATACCTATGCATTTTCATCTCCTAGCTATTGATTTTATGTGTTCTCTATGATCAAATGGTCTTACACCACTGTTAGCTCGAGTCCGTCTCTGATACCAACCAGTGAACCTAACCAGTTAACTGTGGCTGCTCCCTGTTTTACCATTCCTCCTAGTCCACTTTTTGCAACCTTTGAAAAACTGATTTTGATCAACAGGGATGAACGGACAGCTCATACATCTCATCCCTGACTGTGTAGAATTTCCCATTTCAGATTTTCTCTTATCATTTTCTTACATAAAAAGCAGTAAGACCAAGGTCTGTTGTCAGCAGCCCATTTTACTTTTTTGCATGATAATGAGCATTTTTAATCTACAGCCCTTTTTGTTGACACAAGAATGGGTTAGGCTTTAAGTGCCCCACATGTATGTCGTCCAGTAAGTAGTGCAGAATTATTATTCTGTTTGGCCATTTGTTGAATAGTAAAAATACGCAATTTTGAGTGAGATGACAATATTTAATTTATGATTCATATTTCACGAGTTTATTTAATTTGTGATTTAAATTCAATTTCATGGTGTTGTAAAAACAGCCAATGTAAACAGTTAACAACAGTTAATCAAGAGGTGACACAAACTGATCAGTCTGCCTTTCTTGGCACTTGTTCTTTCAAGCCGACTTGGTGCATCGGGGCCCTTAGTTGTGGATTAAATCTGATCTGTGTTTGGATTGAGAGTGCTAGACAATTTGAGCATTTGTGGGGAAAAATTGTAGTGTTTTTAGTAGACAAATGTGTTCATTATGATTGTGCATTCACCGTGTCAAAAGATGATCCCCACACAAACAAGCTCAACATCTCCAAAAGCACACAAAGCTTAAAACAAAGATTAATTTATGTAATCAAACTATCAAATTGTAGCAGAGAAAAACTGACCACTAATTGCATTTGGGCCAAAAATAAGATGCCTAAATGTTGCATGGCTTCTGGAGAACTACACTGGATTACATTTTTTAAGCTCCTGGATATATTTAAGCATCTAGTTATGCAATTTAAGTGTGCATGGTGGCATTGTTATGATGCTGTAATGTAATGGTATCCAATACCATGGGTATGCAATAGCAAATTGCTAGTGTGAAATTAATCAAATCTTAGGATGTCTACGTTTAGGCCAGTATGAACCTTTATTTAATTCTTTTAATAGTGAAATTGTGAACTCGGGCTATACCTTAGTGTATCAACATTTGTTTTTTTCTTTACTCCTTTAATTTCACCGATTATCAGAACAGTAGGCCAATCAAAATAAAATGTCCATCATAATAACCTTAATCAGAATAAACTGGCCCATTCCTGAAGAAATGTAACTCTGTTTGAAAAGGGCAGCAAAGGTAAGGAATAATTCATGGCAACCCATGTGGTTATGAAAAAATAATGCCCAATAAAACCATAATGTTTCAAAGGCAGATGTTGTGATCTGTACCCATGTTCTTTGTCATGATTTGTACCTTCCCTTTCAGTAACACAGCTTCTTGGGAAAACTTTATTTTGTCTAACAAATCTTCTCCTCTACAGAGATTTTATTTAGATCCAGCTCAAATGAGTTTGGTCCCCGACACTCATAAGTGCTATATTTGATGACGTTGTCTTATAACACACTTCCCTCTACTTTACTTCATTTAGTTTAGGATTACAAACCTCCTGTTTGTCTGGTTAATGAAGAAGTTTGAGGAGAGGGGGTTTTGCTTAATTAATGTAACTAAAGCAAGTAAATCAAAACACTTTCATTTAAATTTTATAGTTGCTTTTTCGCACATTTTAAAGTTGTTTTTCCACACAGTATGAAAGAGTAAATGTTTTCTCTCGGGTTTTGCCCTCTGTGTATCAGTGCTCATTGACACCAATCCAATTGCTGCATCAGTGTAAGGAAACCTCTTGCTAATTGTAAACAGGGGAGAGAGGTGAGCACTCTGTCAAGCAGAACACAGATCTCCTCTGTAGAGCCGCAAAGTGAAACACTGATTAGTGACGCTACATTACTCTGCTTTGTCCAAGGGCAACTGTTTCATATCAGCTAAATGTCGGACGTGCAGACGCTAACCTCAGCACTCATGAATGTCCTACAGCTGGTCATGTGATGGACGTTTTAATATCAGAAAAAGCGATTATATTCAAATCACAGTCAATATTATATTAAGCAATAATTAGTGAGTATTTCAGTAGTTATTCAAATTAGGGGACACTTAAAATGGAGATGAAGCACTGAGGCTGAAGTAGATAAGATACTGTAATGTGTGAGGATATTCTGCACAATATGTATTTATGTAAGTCCTCAGAGGAAATAGCAAATAATCTGTTTCTCTAAACTGAGCCAATCAGGGCCCTGCATACTTAGACGGTGCACCAAGACACACATGCGCTGCAAAAATATAACAGAATCCATCTCCAATTTGTCACATCACCCTTTCCATCTACTCCTATTGTTACGCTTCTTTTCAGAGAGCACCTTATCTCTCCCTAAGCCATCACCTCTTTCTGAACTCCCATACCCTCATATTCCATTTATGCAGCTTCATTCATTAGTTTAATTATCTCTTCTTTGGCTCTAGGAACTTCCACTTTGCTAGGACTTCTGCACCTGACTATTAGAGAAGGCATACTGCGACCACTTCCTCAACTGACTAACGAGTGAGCGGAACTTTAAAATGACAACGCTGGCTTGTCAATCTGAATCATTTAGAAACACGGTCTCTAGATGACGTTCTCTTTGTCTTGTATCAATTTTAAATACACATTTGGTTATGGTAGAGTGAAATACACCACTCATAAAAAAATTCACTACATCTTTCTCTCATAGTCCAAAACTGACTTTTTCTCATTTGGTTGTGTGCTTTATGTACAGCGACATCATATATGTGTTACTTTATACCCAACGCACTTCAACTACATTCATGCCAAATTACAAAAAACTAGACTGCTACATATTGTAGCAAGTCTGGCATATTTAAACTTTACTAAACCTAAAGGTGACAAAGGTGAAAAAGCAGGCATGCTAGCAGCTGTACTTGGACAGGATTATTTATTTTCCCTACCTCATTTGCATCAAGTCCAGGGATGGAAATTGTTAGATTTCAGACACAAAATAATGATTTTCTATTGAGTGGCCGGTGAATTTTAACATTTATCTGTCAGTGGCTGGTAGATGTTCCCACTTTAAAAAGTTAATTTCCCATCCTGGTCAAGTCCCGTCCCTACTCTCCCTCTGACTGGCTAACCCTAAACTTAATCAACCTAACCAACGGAGGCAACAAGTACTAGCCAATCAGCGGCAGAGTTCCCGGGACTTGGGGTGGGAAAAATAATTATGCACTTGAGCTAAATGCTCACATCGGCCTGCTAACTTGCTCACAATGATAATGCTAACATGCTGATGTTAAGCAGGTATAATGTTTACCACAACACATCCCAAAGATTGCAGAACCAATTGTGTCACTGGTTCCCGCATAAAAACAGCTGGCCATCAGATAGGCCAGGCAGAGGGAGCGGTGGTAGATGCCTACCAGAGGGCCCTCTGACTGAGGGATGCAATGGCAGGAGGACAAGTTGACTGTGGGTCACTGCAGAGCGATAAACCAGAACATAAGAAGACAGGCAGGCTGCTGCCTCCCACGGGACGGGCTTCTGAGTGTCTCACAACCTATCTCACTTACCTGCCTGTCATGGCGTCAGGATGACCCCGCAGCATGAGGTCACCACTAAGCAGACCATTAGCCACAGTCAGCAGGTAGAGGCGATAGATCTCCACCCACAGTGAACCCTCAGATGACATGTTATCTGTTATTTTATTTCGCCTGCTTATACATATTATGTTGCAAGAGCTGCTATTTTAAGTGTTTGGTCCTACAATGCCAATTTTAACCTGTAAAAACCGGCAAATGTGTCTCAATAATCCTCCATAAATTGCCTATAATATAAAAGCTTATCTCCTCTTAAATGTCTAAAGTGTGACACGGTGGCTACAGATCTACTGTACAATACATACAATATGTCTTCTTTACAATATGTGTGGAGGACACAACCTGTCTCTAATATTGGTCTTTTTTTTTTCCAACATCTGATACAGATTAGGAGTGAAATCAGGGAGAAAAGTAGGCTATGCAACACATAGATTTTCATCTTTCATCACAAAGTGGAGATCATATCTGAAAATCACATGTACACAAGCTGTCAGGGACTGATACAGCAATCCATGCACTATCCTGACATTGTAATTATCTTCCAAAGGCTTTTGAGCTATTCTATTTCTCTATTTGTCAAAACAGAAATACACAAATATGCACTAACACGCTCACACACAAGGACAGAGATTCACTGTCATCTATCACAGGAAAGATATAAAAATAACAATTAAATGACAGTGAGCCAACAGTGGATTGTTACTATATCTTAGATGTACAACTAGAACTAGGTGCACTAGTAGTATTGTGTAATATTTTCACTCACTGATTGATATCCACATCAGCAAGAAGCATTCACATTTGTGTGGAAGGCAAAGCAAAAACATGAACCCCACCGAACAGAGTGAAAACCTCCTAATAATCTCCCGAGTTAACCATTACTTTTATAATCAACAGTGTCTTTGGTAGATAACACAGTAGAACGGCTGTGTGTAGCCAAACTGTGGATGATGGTGATTGTATGGGAAAGGTCGCAGACTCTCCACATTTAATAGGTGTCGTTCTGTTTGTTGCATGAACTCTCTAAAGAGATCACAGCTGAACATAAAGTCCAAGTCAATCCAGCCATTAGTGTGAGATATGTTGGTAACAGACTGAAACAGACAGCCAGAGGCCATCTTAACATAACCTTCTTGGCGGAGGTAAACATCGCCTTCAGCCAAATTAACTTTCCGTTTTGCACCTGTGCACTTTGACCTGAACTAAACAGACATGTATTTATTTACTCCAGCAGATGATGATAAATTGGCTGTATGGAGAAGCCTCTATCTGCACAGCTAAACCCTCAAGTCTGCTGCTCTCACAGTCATCCTTTGCTTGTATTTTCACAGCTTGAGAGTGGGAGAGTGTGTGCATATGTGGGTACATGTGTCAGTCAGTAGACAACGAGAGGGAAGAGAGTGGAAGAAATTAAAACGGAGAGCAGCCGAGAGAGAAACTGTGCAGGTTTTTTCAAGCCTTGGGTACCCCAAAAGCGCTAATTAGGCCACAAATCACAAGACAGCACATGACCACATCTCCAGATGAGTGTTGAGCTAAGCACAGCAAGCAGCCATTTTAAATCCAGCCTTAATCCAGTCTCTGTCTCACCCTCCTCACTACCCCCATAGCACCCACATGCAAACTCCTGCTCAGAATTGAGATGGGGCCAGCATTAGGAAAGATATATGAGGAGGGAAATTAAGGGATAGAAGGGGGGAGGGAGCTCACATAGTGGAAAAGAAAATTGATTCCAGAGGACGGGTGAATGCTAGTGAAGATCGGTTAAATTCATTTCATAATTAAAGTTGCTGTGGGCAGGTCTCCACTCGCTATGGACATAAAAATACAAAAAAAAGAATTCTCTGAAAAAGTACCAATTCAAATTTCCCTCAACTGACTCCCTTTGTTGCACCTTTACTACGACTTCCCCCTACAGACACACGCAGTCCAGCTTACTAAATGAAGTGAAAATATGAGCTTGGTGATGTTACCAAAGCAGCTAATGACTGAAATAGCAGAGGCAGTGGTGCGCACGTGGATGACCGACAAAGTGGTCCTTTCCCCTCAGGCTTCAAAGTTTCCCCTCTTCTGCTTGAGGCTAAAAATGTATTTTAAAGAAGAAAAGATGAGGGAAATGGGTCTATTTATATTTCAGAAAACTGGAAACATTAGCACACTCAAAATGTTTTCCAACATGAGGATTATTTTTGCTCAATCCAATCAAAAGGTCCATTTATAAATCCTGCCTCCTGTCGCCAAATGAAAAGTATAATCTTCAGCTTTCAGCTTTAAAAACAGAAAATATAAACAGAAAAATCAATGAGGGTGTTTACATTCTAAAATGTGATCGTCCAAACCTTTTGAGCAATATGCAAAGAACAGCTTCTACCCCAATAATTCCATGATACATCTACATTATTTATTATCCCTTGCAGGTATATGAGCTCCCACTTAAATGAGTCATGAGGCTCTACAAGACAAAGAATGACAGGCCTGAGTGATCTTCCTTCTGCCTGCTACTTTGAGAACAAGCTGGATCACCCTACATTAACATAAATGTCTGAGCTTGCAGAAAGATAATGGAGGAGGTTGTCGGATTTCATTGTGGCATTATGTGCAAGTTTTTAACTTAATTAATAAGTGTGATTGATAAACCAAATTATAGACCCAATATTTACACCATTACAAAAATCTAATCCATATATTTTGATTACAGAAACAGCTTCTTCTTTTTTTTCTTTAAACCAAACCATATCACCCACCCCACAGGCACCATTAGCCCACAAAACATAAGGCCTGAACCACTCTCAGCAGCCATTACTCTTCTATGTTGCAGTTGTTCTGCAAGCTAAGCAGGGACAACAAAGGCTACATGTTTACACAGCAAGTGTCCCTATAATTTAGAGTCCAGACAGGAATCAATAGTTAGCGGTGTAATTCACTAAACTAGAGATAGTAGCACAGAATAAACGTTCTAACAAGCCTGGGAACGTCAGTGAGCTAGTAGTGATGCAGTATTAAATGCAATCAATTACTTCTATACAGTTACTACTCAGCGGCTTGCAGGACCAAGTGCAATTTCATGCTAACTTCCCTCGCAGCATTTGAACATATGATTGTCAGTCAAACACTGTTTTATAATTCGAGCAGTGCATTGCACATCTTCCGACAATGTGCCATTATGCCACTATTATGGCCTTGTCCCCTACAGTTACCTCCTCACCTCTGGGAGGATATGTACTCATTACAAAGTAAGTCATCATGATTATGAGTTTAAAAATTTGCTGAGCTGCTAGCTAGCTCATTCCAACTCATCAGCATAACCACATTAGAGAGGAAGCCTGGGAGCTGGCAATCTCGCACTTCCTCAGTATTGCAATCCCAGCAGGCCAAGCATGTCCACATCCATTATGTTGGACCTTAGCCACCGACTAGGCCTAATATGCTGCCACAAGGCACACCAACGCCATGTGACACCTGAAATTAAATTAATTAGGTTCGCACAACAAACCTGTCGGCCCAATGCATCAAACTGCCCTAAACAGGGAAACCAGAAAATGTGGCTGTATTTATCATAGTTGCTGTGTATTGGGCCTTAGCTTTGTGTATCCTGGTGGCACAGGCCCAGGATACTGTTCTCTGGACGTGACAACACAAACAATCAACTCCAACAAAAAGTCACTGATACAGTATTAGCTAAGGGTGCAGGAATCCCTAATTTATTTCCATCCTTAATATATTTACCTCATCTAGAGAAAGGAAACAGATTGTCAGAAGCAGTGGGAAGTAAGATGATTTGGAGCTCAATTCTGCTAAATTGGTTGCTGCCAGTGTGATACATCATCGAGAATTAAGATGCCTCTCCCCCAGCGCAGAACTTCGGCAGCCATATTGGCACATCTGTCAAGGGCCCACCCCTGACAGAGACAAATGGACCAATTCTGGCACAGGAAGGGTGATCCAAACTGCTAGCAATAACCAAGATGAATAATGAGTCAGCTTAGGCCCCAGCAAAATTCATTTTTAATAATTAGTCTTCCTGCACCTCTCATTTTCTCAGAAAATGAGTGCAGGTACAACTACAGGTTGATACAACACATCAGCAAGACTAGAGGAATATAGATGATGTTGTGTTAAGCTTCCATCATCACAGAGAATGGCTGTGACTATAAATGCAGGGGTGGAAGACAGATGAATCTCGCTCTGTTCTCCAAGGAGGAGGAAATCAATCAAGTCCAGAAAGCACCGTGGCTACGGGAGGCAGTAGAGGAATGTTGCCGGATGAGAACAACAAAGTTCAAAAGATCCTAAGGGTTTGACATTACTGTAAATGGACACAGTTCCTATTCTCAAAATAAAGGGAAAAGGGGAGACGATTCTAAAGTGCAACACAAACCAGCCCCGTCACGTAGCGTTGCATCAACTGACACCTGTAGCACACACACCGATGCACCATACAGACAGAAGTAGTAGTCAGGCTACAGCAGCCAGGATGTGCCAATCGAGGGATTGAATGTGATGAAACTGCTGCTTTTCACGACAGCTGACATGTGTCAACTGGCAAGGATGTTTGTTATGACGTCGCCAGCGTGCGGCCTTACATATAAAACAATGAATGCTGGTGTTTTAACACTTGTCAGACCCTGTCAGTGTTTGTTGCCCTCAAATCCTGAAATCCTGAGAGGAGTTGCCCCAACTGGATGATTTAGTATAGCATTTAGTAAATAGTCATTCACAATGCTTTGTGAATTACTATTGTGCCAAGTAGAAAATCCTAAACACATAAATAACATAATGGGCTTCCAAACAAAGACTTTTGCAACACTACACCATTTTGTAGCCAAAAAAGCCAATCCCTTTGGGGATAAGCGCAATCGAATTAATCAAACAGAGCAGGAAATCACTTTAAAAGGCTTAACTAGTTTTTAGCGGTTGGAGGTTGGTGGGTTGAGGCAAAGCTTTACCAACCGGCAGACTGTGAGCATCAGTTAGTGAAGCAAGAATCAGTGCACGGTTTGGCCATCTGAATAGAGTGAAATTTGATGTGAATGGATTGTGGTTGGTGTGCACAGTGATCAGATGACCTATATGAGCAAAGAGTGACTGCAGTATCCTCCCTGAACTAATAGGAAAATTCTGTTTAAAAGAATTGACAATAGCATATATTCACCTATGGACCTACTAATGTAATATACTGCGATAACTGAAACACCCCCTTCAGAGATTGATATTACTTACAGTCACTTTGTTTGGAAAATCACAGGACATACAGTCTAGCTGATGGTCATTGGACTGCATGATAATTGGAAATTAAATTCAACTGTGATTTTCAGCTGCCATTCCAAGTATTTCATTCTGGCAGAAATCTGATTTAACAATTGCGCTGTGGTGTTCATTTGGACAACAGAAATTGTGAATCATGATTCATGATACAAAACAAATCCCACAATAGCTTTAATATCCATTATTTGATTGTCTCAAAACAATCAGGAGCACAACATCATTATTTACAATAAATCAGATTTCATCAATGGGAGTGTGGCAAGATCCCTGGAGCTCTTGTAAGAAATTACCTTCTCTACCATCTTTCTTGTCAGGAAAAACTCACATAAAAACATACATTAGGCTGGTATTTTTATCTTCATCCCTGAAGACCTCAATCCCTGGATAGAACACCTGATACTTTACCTACCATGCATACCTCCTCTAAGGCTGTATAGTCAGGGAGCCTTGCTTGAAAGTCAAGTGCTTCTCATACATGGAGGTCTACCGGGAGCAATCCTCCTCTCGATTCATTACCTCCAGGAGGCAGAGCTGCTTCTGTCGGGCACCATGACAACATGGCATTGCTCTTTTCCCTCTAGCCTTTGTACGGGGGGGTGTTGAGCCACAAGAGACAAAGTGCACTGCCTTCGCAAGCACCCAGCCAATTTAAGGTGGTATGAATCAGAGGGTTTAACATGTCAAAACCTACTAACCAATCTGAGAGGCGTACTCATATTTTGAAATCAACCCAAAAACTGCTCTGCTCTGAAATCCTTTGGTGTATTTGTTCAAACAACCGTGTGTTTCTGTAAAGATTCATATTAATGAGATCAATTGTACAACTGCACAATAATGTATGATTGACATGTTTATCCCAAAAGCTGGGGATACCTAATCAGTGCAATTTTTAGATATATTTTTACCAACAAAAAAAAAGAATCAAGAGAAATATTTGATAGAGCTGAAGTAGTGAAGTAATGCAATACAAAGCAAAGCAAGTGTGTGCAGCGGTAGAAATGAGGGTTAATTCAAAGCCAAAACAAACTGGCAATCAAGAGCAGTGAGTTACCTAATCTTGTTTTGTATCCTCTAAAGTACTAATTAAGTTGGATCAACATAGCAATTGATTGAAAATGACACTTCATTCACTTCATTATGTGAGACATGAGTGGAAAGATTTCTAATGATCACGGGCAACCTCAGTGAAGTGGAATAAAACAGTCAGGATGAGGGGAAATATAATCCACACGTATCAGACAATCGCAGGCTCTTTTCAGTCGCTACAACAGCTTGTCAGAGTGGCTTCCATCCAAACATCCATGACTGCTGGATGAAAACAGACAGTAGGAGGCCTATCTGTACAAAGCACAGAGCTCGGAGTAAGTTATAAATGCGAAAAAAACACTGAGATGTAGTGCTTTAATAGCTATATTATTCATTTGTGGAGGCACACTACCATATCATCTAAACGATGTGGGTTACAGTAGCATGTGCTCTTTACTGCATTTTTAATTTCCCCAACTACGCACAGTTAAGCTTTTTTTTCAGTGAGCACAGCAAGAACATAAATCTTTCATTGGGCATAATTGCTTCATATCAGTCTGGAATGACATGCGAGTTCATTCAGGGACGACGAAATCTCATAATGCAGTGAAAATAAAAATCGAGTGTGGAGTAGGCGATTATCTCCAGGGCGTTAATCTATATTTTTCTACATCTAATTCCATTATTTCTTTGCTTGGTTTTTCTTTTTTGTTTTTCATTCTACACACTGTTAGAGGGGATCAAGCATAATGCTTCTGCAAATGCACATTAAGGTACTCCAACTGTTGTGCTGTAATTAAACTAGAACAATAAATCAACAAGAGTGCAATCAAAAGCAAACTACTGCATATATTGGCCAAAAACATAAAACTACCGATAAAGGAAGGCAGAGAAACTAACGGAGAAGATGTGAAAACCTGCAGGGATATAAAAAGGGGGAAATGATGCATAGCCCTGTTCCTGTGGGAGTGTTATGGTGAGTATGATATCATCCCTCTTATGAAAAATGCCTCCACACACACACACACACACACAGCGTGCCTTAAATAACTTTTAATCAAATTTCAGGGTGTAGGTTTCGAGGCTACTTACATTGAGGTTCATAACCAAAGCACACAGGAAGGTGACATGTCATGGGATGATAAGAGCTCTCATTGCACTGTGTGCCTCATTCCTCAATGCATTGGACTAATGTGTAAAATACAAGGGCTTAGCAATCTTTCTTATCATGAACACTATGGAATATTTTTTAATGCTGATGACATTAATATCATTACGTAATGTACAAACTTAAACCATTATGTCATATATTAAGTGTGTGCTCAAATTGATTTATTTTGATAAAGCCCTTGAGATTTACCATCTCGTTTTCGAGGGGGTCCCAACATATATCACTATCACTACATAATAAGAGGAGTGACAAAATAAATAAAAAATAGAAATATAATTATCTATTATGACAGACAACAAACAAAAAAAATAAGTGGCCAATCATTTCCCCACCATTATTACAGCATATGCTGTACATTTAAACCTTTACAACTGAAGAATCTAATCAGAACAAAACTACGGATTTAAGAAATTTTCGAAATTGTTACTCAATTTAATTTGCTACTGCTCCAGTTGGTGAGACTCATATTGTTCCACATTCGTCTTCTCTGTAGACTGTAGGATACACAGTGAGGGGTGTGGAAAGTACGTGTGAAACAATGGGTGATATGCTCCCCTATATATTATGTTCTCTACTCTATGTGTGTCAAGCTCATGGAGCTGAAGTCTGCCTTGCACTAGTACCTTCTAGCTTCAGGCTAACCCTACTGTGTGCATTTCTTTTACACTCACTTGCTCAGAGCAAATGCCCTTAATAACCATTTAGCTGCTGAGGCACGCTTGTCTGTCCCCCATTCACAGCCTTAGCCACTAATTACCTTTCCAAAGCAATGGACATTTCTGTGGTCCCTCAATGCTTCCCTTTTTCTCAGTACAATCAGCCAGCTGCCTTCGGTGGTTGGAATAAGAGCTCTGCACAGGCCTGAAATGAATGTCCAGAATCACCCCATGTCAGCCAGTTCCCTAACCCAATGTTTGTTAATTTTTTGTCCACCTTCCCTATATAGAAATTAAAAAAAAAAAAAAACATTTAGAGATCCTATCTTCTTCCATTTACCAGCCTGCCTCTGGCTAAGCATGCATGCAACTATTCGCACAAACACATTCTGCCAAATAAAAGACATATGGCCCTCAAAGTTAATTGACCAAAGAAATGTGCCAAGTCCAAATCAAGCCTGATGTGTATGGATGTACGCACACATGCATGTTTTTTTTAATATTCCATCAGTATAATTATTTTCAGAGCTGTGATTCACTCCCAGAGCAGCGGGACCAAGTTAGTTATTTGCTAGGTGATGTTTTTGGACCTTGGAACCTGTAAATATATTTCTATTGACTGCTCTTCCCTTCCTGAGCTTTACCAATGAGGTGCCCTCGATCAAAGCATATAACCCCCATTTCCCACCAGAGCTGCTCAATGGCCAACAGAGGGCTGTGTTTGCACTCAGGTGTGAATGTGTATAACGGAATGTGAAGCAGAAAGAACATTAATGTGTGTTTATTAGAACTGGTCCCCACCAAAAAGCACGTCACCAGGTCTGCAAACACCTGCCTAAACTTATTAAAAAAAAGCATCATACTATTAAATAGGGCTTCAACTAACAATTATTTTCATTATCGGTTAATCTGCAGATTATTTTCACGGTTAATCAATTAATCGTTTAGGCTAGAAAATGTCAAAAGAATTGCGAAAAATGCTCATCACAATTTCCCAAAGGCCAAAGTGACATCTTCAGATTGCTTCTTTTGTCCAACCAGCAGTCCAAAACCCAAAGACTCTTCATTTACTGTCATAAATGACAAAGAAAAGCAGTAAACCCTCACATTTAAGAAGCTGGAACCAGCAAATGTTTGACATTTTTGCTTGAAAATGACTGAAACGATTAATCCATTATCAAAATAGTTGGCAATTAATTTTCTTTCAATCAACTAAATCGATTAATCGTTACAGCTCTATTATTAAACATAAAGGACTTTATAATGTGGAAGGTCTTCCTCATTGTTTTTCCTTTTTCATGAGCAACCTTTATGGTATCTAAATATTTAATTTATAAGTGAGGGGATGCAAAACTAATTTACTGCATGAATACTGCATGAATACTGAATGTTGCATTAATTTGCTACTTTCACTGGAAAAACACACCCCAACTTTAAAGCCCAAATACACATGAAAACACATGATACTCTGAGAATATTTACATACACAAAAGTGCACACAATGAATCATCCATTAGAGAGCACATCTGACTGTTCACTCTGGGCTGCAATATCCATCCATTTTTAGATTAGAAGAGGAGGCAAGCCTAAATTCTCAGAAGCACTTATTTTGGCATTAAAAGCATGCATATTATCATTAATAGAGACAGGAATAAAAAAATACTAATCTAGCTAGGTTTTTACAGCTAGACCTACTGTATTTCTGATGCAGATTACTTCAATACAAATGGAGGTCTGCTGAAGACAGCTGCCAACTGCACAACTAAATGTGACATATTAGAGGTCGTAATCGTCCTTTATGCCACGTGTTTGACTTTCGTAATTGTAATAATCACTTGTTGAAGCAGAGTAGGGTTTTTTATTAAATTACATACACATGATATGATCCTCATGCATTTCAATCCACACAATTTGTATGCCTGACTCGTCATTTGTAGTTAATAACAGTTGGCTACAACATAATCTGAACACTTTGCCGTATGTCAGTGTTTTCTTCTTTCTGGTGCATTAGTTTAATTGGAGTTATGAAGAGCAATAAAAGCATACAGTACAGGTATGCTATTACATGAACACTAACTGCCTAATTCAGCCCTTCTGGCTGCAGCAGTGAAGAGGGAGTAGGGGTCAATGGTAAAATGGTAGACAAAAATGGGAAAACAACAGGCAAGATAGAGCAGAGGAGAGCAAGTAAATGCATTTCCCTTTCTACCGAGGGCTCTGGTCAGCACACAAATGAGAGCTCACCTGTATAGGACCAATAGGGGTCACCCGCTGCCCTCCTCTCCCTCATTACGACTGTGCTCCCATGGCGCCTGTCTCCAGCATGGTGAGGGTAGCCATCCGATGCAACTGTGGGAGGTCAGAGTCAGAGGTAAGAAAATACGCAGGGGAAGAAAAGTTTCATTTACAACCTGAAAAAACATTGTATGGCAACTTATTCAACAATCAATAAAAATATGAGAAAATGTGTATGGCTGATGTCAGAAGTTGGCAACATAGAGAGATTTATAAAGAAAATAAAAAATTCTAATTTTGTTTAAGTTCAGTCTCCCTAGGAATTCACTTCGTATTTTGCAGGACATATTCAATTTTGCCTATTTTTAGTGCCAGTGCAGAAAATAATTAATGCAGATTAGAGAAATGTGGGCTGATAGACGGGCGTGTAGTGTGTCCAACTTTGACACTGCAGACTGGGGTTCATCCCCTGTCTCCTAGGGTTGGGCAATAACTCAGTATTATCTTTTATCAACCTTCAGCAGTGTTGTGATAATTATGGGAACATAATGTTATCAGTTTACACAATTGTGTTGTCAAAATTAACAATTTTGAGAATGTTTATGCAGTGAACATCAGTTTGCATGTTTTATTTGCAATTTTGCAAATTAATTTGCATTGTTGTGATAATACTCTTCACTAATATTGATATTACACCATATCGCTTAGTGCTATCATCTCAGACCTTCCCCAAAGCTCTAAACCACACTGCAGACTTTGCAGGAATCATTAAAAGCATTGAATAAAAAAATGGACCTTGAAAATTTAAGGTCATGGAAGAAAACCAAGGGTTTTTCGGAATCCTCTGAGATCAGTGCTCCGCTTTGCAAATTGGTTGTAAATGCAACACTTACATAAATATAATTTAAAAAAAATATATGCTCAAAATGGTACATTACAGCTAAAGTACCTCTATACTTCAGTTTAATAGAAACATTCAGACAAAGTGCCTCAAATCTTCTCCCAAATTGCAGCTGTTGAAGCTACTCTCAGGAGGGACTGTAACCCCCGAGTGGTGACAGCGACTGAAACACTTTAACAAGGAGAACTTCTAGCCTGGATCTTCAGGTCTCTCTACCCTGCCTGGCTATTCTGACAAATTTCGGTTTCCTGAACTCCCTATCCTCACAAACTGAACCAGTGAAAAGTGGTGACTATGTGCGCTTTCAGCCCAAGTGCCATCATTTGACACAATGCCTTAATGGGTGGTAATGATCATCACCATCAGGGATCTGCAGAAAACAAGAGGAGCTTCTCCTACAGCCCCTATGACGCTTCTTGCTCTCTTACAGCTACAATCAATCAAATTCTTTACAGCAGCAGCTGGTCTGGGAAAGAAAAATAAATAAATAGGCTGGATATAATAATATATATAAATGGATATAATAATGCCACAACAGCTTCCCTGCTAAGCTGCTATGTGGAAACTTAATTTTGTAAAATGCAGACAGCCTATGAGCACAAATGTCTCTTTTGCTTCTTGGGGCAAATTGCCCGAAAGAAATCAAACATTGTCAACAGAATTACAGCGAATGCTAGAGGCACACGTTGTCCTTACACACTCCCTAGAGCATGTATAGTCCCAGACTTGCAATAATCAAACTCATCGGGGAGAATATGCTTCGCAACGGATGTAGCCTGTGCCAGTAGTGAAGAAAATGTCTAGCTGAAGCCATTGTCAATCAGGTGCACAAGCAAAACAAGAGTGTTTTGTGTTGCTTTAAGCGGTCAAAACCCACTGTGGCATTCAAACTGTGGCATTCACAACCTGGAGATGTATTGGCTAATATTGGTTCCCAGTTGTTTGAAGGATGCAAACAATTGGGTACGCAGATTGCTTCTGAGCAAAAGGGAATGGCAGAAAACTAAAACAAAAGTAGAGATAATCTGCCGGACTCAAAATGGAGGCAGAAGTCACTGTTTGCTTGCTGCAATGCCGTTTTGAATCCATTTAGATAAACCATGTTGTACCACAGTTTTTTGTACAACTGGTTACACACTTGTACTCAATACTCACCGTTTTAAAACTCTTCACACGGTGGCCTTTACAAACAGGCAGCTTCGCACAACAGTTAATACCACATCCAAAAACACACTAAAACTACCAGAACAGTCTATTCATGAGTGTCTCAGCATCAGTTCATTCAAACAACGCTAGTGCAAGCGCTCTATCAGCAACACAACGACCTAAAAGCACTAACAACCGATTGCAGTACATAAAACTACAACAATGTCAGCCTCATAATACAAATATTTATATACACTACATAGGATTATCTATTAATACAGATACAGATTACGCTTGCTTTATGGATTTTCCCACAAGATTAACAGTTTTAAAATCTCTATTTATAGTGCCCATGTGACAGGTTTCCTCATTTTTCATTGTATAACATGCAACGCTGCATCGTGACACCGTAACCATGACAACTATTGTAGATCACACTTGTTAAGAGTCTCATGAGGTCAAAATGAGGTAAACTACATTTTAGATAGCAAGTGGCAGAGTTGGCTTGATCAGCACCTGCACACATCAAATGCAAACACACATCCACATCCGCATACACACACACATCTCCAGCCACTTAAGACGAGCTCAGCTCTTACTAATAGTTGCATCATTACTGTGGATTAATTAAACTAAGCACTACATCAAGCCAAGTCTTTCCTTGCACTTAAAGTCAGCGCATAGCTGTCTCCAAAAATGGTCTCCGCTGTTTTCCAAGTCACACTCATTTGCTTGGAGGAAAGTTACAGAGGCTACATGGGTGAAGTCATAAATGGCTGCTTTGTTATTATCAGATGTATCAATTCACTATGGGGAAACATGGGTTAACATAAAGTGTGAAACGGAGAGGGAGGGAGTCTCTGTGGCAGAGACTTGGAGCATATTTGAAGGCAGGTTGTGAAGCAGGAGGGCTACACCGTCTTTGATCAGAGAGCAGAGGAGACAGCACCATGTCAACAGTTTACATTCATCCATGTCAGCCGTCCCCTGTGGGCAAAGGATTAAAGCCACAGCATCTCTGATAGAGCAGAGCAGACAACACAGTCGGTGCGGGGCCTGAAGGAGACTGAGGAGAGCCACGCTGCACTCAAACAATGTTCATAAATCTTAAATTAAAACACAAGCGAATAGCAATTATGTAGGTTAACCGGTAATTCAAATGAGATGTTCTATACAGAGAGTTTAGCCTAAAAAAGGTATTTTTACATTTAGACATTGTGAAACTGATTTTTTACATCCGAGTATGCTTTTAGGAAGCGTGGAGAAAATAAAAGGCTTCAAAACACCTACAGAACAACACCTTGCACAATGTCTAGGCATACAAAATCATTTTCCTTTTTTCATTGCCCTGAGGGCAGTTAAATCATCTCCACCACCATTAAGCCCTGCTATTTGTTCCATAATATCACACTCAACAACAAGCCAAGAACCCCTGAGAGCCATTGAAAAACAGCAGCCTAACAACAAGCACAGGAGCATTTAACTTGCATTAGTCATTGGGGGCCGGAGTTAAAATATCAATCTCATGACCAATATTAGCATCAGGTATGTGAGGGACAGCCAGGCTGGCACGTCCATGTCACCAGGAGGATTATTTGGGGTTGGATTGAGCTATCAAATGCATCCTGAGTTAAAGTGTCCATTTAATTTGGGGGAACAAAGAGTGGCAGAGTGATGGTGTGTGTGAGGAAAATTCACATATAAATTATACATTATGTGCTGCTGTTAAAGGTGTTTTAAATCAATTGTCTCAAGTCTCATGCAGCTCAAAGCTCACCGTTTCTAGGGATGGTAGATTTTTCTTTTGTGATTTTTTTTACTACAGATTGTGTAATCACTTAATATAGTCGATACCAGATTCGTTAACCCACACACAACAAATAAAATAAATAAATAGAAATATTTTTAGGTTGCTGTCCTAATTGTGTGGCACCAGTGCAAAATAAAACGCTTCCATTATTTCCACCAAAATAGTGTGAGTGCTTAGCCTATTATCAATACACAGAAACAGTCAGATGTGATAAAAAAAAAAAAGAAAAAAAAAAGAAAAATGATTCCACTCACAAATGGGATTCATTCGAAAATGACAACTCTCACTGCACATGAAAGTGCATCATATGGCAACAATAGGTGGCTAATGGACAATAAAACGCTGAAAATAGAAAATAGAACACTAGAATAAAACACCCCTCCTGTTTTATGGACCTAAAACAGCCAGGCACTGTAGTTTTTTGCATGTGTGCATTGGTAAGTACCAACTGAAGCAGGATGGCGTATGTGGGATTGATTCAATACAAACTACAGTTCCCATGGAAAAGGTAATGAAGGACCATGGCACAAAGGAACAATAGTGTGGCTCATTGATGTGTTTTTAGACATTTTTAGACAAAAATTGATGAGATCTGTGGCACAGAGGAATAAGATATATCTTTTGGCAACTCAAGACAATACTTGTTAGGATCAATTCATTGTTCGTTTTGGTGTTTTCATGGGATTTGTTGTTTCCAAGAAAAATATAGAATGTCAACAGACTTAACCTTTTTAAAGGCAATGGGATAATCTTAATATTCTGCTGTGTTTTCTACACAGCTTTAAAACCTCTTTAACCTTAAACTGGGAGCGACACGTGGCACTGGAACAGCTGAAATCCCTTGTAGCCGCACAGCACTGGTGTTACTTTGTGCTGTTAAAAGCCATTATCACCAAGAAAAGTTCAGCTTAATTATCAAGGGAAAGTCAACCTCAGCTCACTTACACTCCTTCAGCAATATATAATGTGTCCTGACGCTACTTCTTCACTAGTCAACCAGGTGCTCAAAAAAACAAACGTAAAAAATAAGAGTATGCACTTTAAAAAACAACGTTTTTCACCACATCACCTTCATATGCCTAATGAAGGCCATGTGCCAAAACGTGCATATGAATGAAGTGATTTCTTTTCCAACACGTCAGTCAGCATTGTTATCTTTCACATTCTCCTCCAGCATCGGCCTCCTTTACACTCATACAGTTACATGCACAGACACTTTGACAGTAGTTATTGAGGGAGAGGGAAGCGCAACGCATTCACTTCACCCATCCCCATTTTCTCAGCTTGTCCTTTAATTAGAGGGAGAGAGAAGGCATATCATTAAATGTACTAATTAGACAAACAGTCTAAACAACTTTTACACTATTCTGCCTGAATTCGTACTAAACAGAAGTGCGCTGTTTTCTTCACAGGCATCATGAGTGTATAAAGGGCAGACTCTTGATGCAAAATTACTATGTATATAAGGAACAATTGTGCACGCTGAGGGAGACAGCTGCTGCCTGTATAATCTCATCTGCAATGCATGGAGTCAACTGTCAAATGCAAGGACATCTGCACAGCTTTCGGTTATGGTGAATTACTAACACGTGTATTTATGACAAACACACCTTTCAAATGGGCTCATTCTATTTCAAATGCCAAGTACCCGACGGTTACCAGAACAAGTCACACTGGTAAAACAAGGTCAGGGGTCCCTCTGTGAAGCAGAGGAGCATAGAAAAGGGGTAAGTGGAGCTTGGTCTTGAGAGTGTGCATGTGTTTCTCATTCTTCGGGAAGTGGGCGATGTGGCTAAATATGCCCGGAAGTGTTCAAGTCACTCCAAGGACCTCGGGAACATGAGAACTGCCAAGATCAGCCAAAGACAGGACACAGAAGGAGCCTAGGCTAAAACATCAAGCTCAGAAATAATAAAACAACAACTCAAATCCCAATGCAGATATTTAGACCTACACAGCTAAAAGCAAACAAGCTGTTTCAGCAAAGAGGGCATCAGCACCCTTGGGCCATAGAAACGTAGCCATATTACAGTAAAATTAAGCCCATTAGTCTAGAGTTAACATTATTCCTTGACTGAAAAGTAAACTAAAAATACCAAAAAATAATTTAAAAATGTCCCTTGACACCTTGTCTTAATCTTTTTTTTTCCCCTTTTGCATGTATGAGCATGCCTGTGTGCATGTCAAGACCTGTCTGGCTTTTTGTTCATCATGGTAATTGACAGGAAGTGCTAGTGCACATTCAACAGAGCTGAGATGAGATGTTTTTGTCGATGCCATGCAGGGTGCTGAAAGCCTAAAGTACATCTTCATAGTGAGATATAGAGACAAGTAGAAATAGTGAAGTGACAGAAACTCAAAACCAACTTTTAAACAAGTCCAAAATACTGCCAAAAACACACACGCACACACTTGTAGGCATTGTGTGCATTACAGCCTTGGACCTCCGCCCAAACAGAACATTTTTGTTTGTGTTTCATCAGGAACTTGAACAACAAAGAAGGCAGAATAGCAGGAAGGGCAAAGGAGGCATACTCGATTTTCTCATTATGCAAAACTTGCTCTGCAGGCTTTTCTCGAAAACGTATCTTGTGAAAAGTGGATAAGGCCATCTCATTATAATCAAATCCAAATGTGCCACCAACTCTCAACCCACTCTCAGTCCAGACACCTGCATTCGATGCAGGTTTTCTCCTCCTAAAAAGGTATACAGTGAAGATTCATTTTATCTGCGATATAACATTACAGAAGTCAGAGGTGACGAAGCCTGAGCAGTGCAATGTGTCATGTGTTACACTGTTCTTCAACCTTTTTACTACAAGGAATAAGTGAGAAACACAGTACATCAAATGTCAGACTTTGACAGAGCATGTGGGCGAAAAGGTCTTGATGAAAGTCTCCAGTGTATTCAGTCTTCCTTGAATAGAAAAAAGAAAGAAAAGAAAAAAAAAAAAAACACATCCTGGCATTTATTCTCTATTCATAAGGAGCCGGTAAAGAACAATTGTTCCATTGTCTGACGAAAACTCTTTTATGAATTAAAACTCCATGACTTCCTTTGGAAGTCAATGTTTTAACATAGTCAGTCACATACAGGCTGAATCTACAGTAGACGCCCACTTCTGAGAAATTATACAGTAAATCTGAATTGTGTCAATCCGCTGTTGAGAGTGCTTCTAGGGTAACGCTGGTACAGTGAATTAAGTGCATTAAATAGCCGGAGCGTTCACTGATTGAGTGCATCAGGGGTTCTGATGAAAACCATTAACAAGATTAAACAAATTCAGGGCTAGTGACCTCTTTACTAGACCAGCTATAGCGTGTTCCCTTCACAGACTACAATAAACAATCCTCAAAAGTGTCTCCACACACAGTGGCGGGACTGTACATTACAGCTCCGACCGTGTCAGAAAAATTTACCGTTTAAAGTGAGGTTTTCAATTTTCAATATGTGGCAATTGGATCGCTTAAGTGCCAAGAGCTTATGAGGTCATTCCTCAGGACACGGTGTGCAGCCTCGCATGAATTGTCTAGTTATTGATTCTGAAATAAATTCTGCTGTCTGCTGGATACATTACACTCCTCACACATTACTGGTGTTCATGAATGGCGATGGTTGATTACTGGCAATGTAAATGGGTCCATCTAATGCAACGGGTAGAGCGTGACACTGTGATACCGCCAGGCCAGTGATATGATCACAGCTCGGGACACCCTGGCTGAAAATATGTTGTCGTAGCTACAGTAAGGTGATTTAGAGAAAAGCATCTACAAAACGGCAGCTGGAAAATACCACTATAATAAAGCTGCAAATTTTAGAAAATATGTGGAATCAAGAGTAAATATGCTTTAGAAGAAAAAATCTGCCTAGTACTGATGAAAAATACCTAACCTGCAGCTCACTGGCCAAATGACTCAGTGTTATCCATAAATAATACCACTGAACTAGGACTTAGCATGCATCACTTCCAACCAGGCTCTTCATGCCTGCCCGGGGCCATACAAGTAGTCAGACCTCCCCCCCTTCCTTCTTAAATGCTTTTTGATGTTGGACTCTAATCAATACTCGAAGGCTGAATTTAGAAACGATAAATAAAACCATGCAGAGCATTGCACTCGATACCTCTGCAACAGCCTCTTTAGCAGCCTCACTTGTATTTAAAGTTTACCGTATGTAGTTTATTATTTCTTTCTTAGGAACTTTACAAGCACCAACATGTAATGAGAGGTGTATGCACTGTAAGAGTGCTAGAGCAGAAGGGTCCAACACTGAATCACAAGTGCAAAAAAAAACAATATTTGAGCTTCTTATGATATAATACAAAGTTTCATGTGACTGCTACAGTATGAATTGGATATTATTACTGTATTTAATGCATGCTGGATCCATGCTTCCTGTGGATAATGTATCAAATTATAGATTTTTTTTATCTTTACTTGATTATTTAAATTAAATGCAAATTTCTTTTGCACAGTAAATTGATATTTTTCATGCACACTAAAGCTGTAAATATTCCTAGTATTCATGATGTATTCATTACCTACTGTCAGGCTATAATAGCATTACATTGCCCAAAAATAGCATGTTAAAATGTAATTATGAGTTCAAGAAAATAAAATAATTTCTTTTTCACACCACGATACTGCCAGTCTCCTGTAGTTTCACTCATCCTCACTGTTACTTTTTTGGCAACTAAAATTACAGTATTTGTTTCCAACTGTTCAAACTGATTAATTTTGCTGTGAACTACATCATGACATTTACTGAGAAGAGTAAAAAAATTAAAATACACCCTTATAATTACCATTAGCAGTAAGTTGAGTCAAGTTTGACTCAGATTCAGTTTCCTCAAAAACTAATAAAATCCAACTCTGTATATAAATTTGAGAGGGAAAGAAATGCCACACTTAAAATCATGGATAGGTACTGAGTTTTATAGCTGTAGTTGAAACAATAAGAACATGCTCCCGCCAATTAACGTCAGAGGTATTCTGATACAAGAAATTGATTGTCATGTCACAAGATGGCCACTAATTAGCCAAAAGGGATTACAAGACTATTACAGTACCCATCAGCTATGCCAACATATAACTCATGACAAACGAGGACATCTGCTCAGACCACGGCTCCGCCACACTCGCACTCTTGTTTGGCCTTGCTTTCATTCATGGCTGCCTGGCGGTTGTCTGCTAGGAAATAAAAGTGTATCCCATTCTGGTCAATAAACAGCAGACAACCAAACAATTTCTAACTTACTGAAGCCACCTTGGCACTGATTTCATCACCTACATGTAGTCAAACCTGCAGCAAAACAAATCCAAGGCCAATAAACGTGAGATCTAATGCACACAAGAGGAGGAGCACACAAAGGCTGAAAAACAGCATTAAATTGAGCAGTTCTTGGCCGTGACTCAAGGTAATGATTCTAATCAAACAGCAACGCCACAGCTGAGTGGTGAAGCCAGCGTGCAAGTGCGTTTAGCTGCACTTTTGGCCCGACACATGCTGGTCCAAATTCAAAAGGAAAAATTAATTGTTTAAGTCATTTATCAAGCAAAAATGCCAAAAGTTTCTCTGATTCCAGCCAAATGTGAGGATTTTCAGTTTTATTTCATGTAAACTGAATATATTGATGTTTAGACTGCTGTTGGTACAAAACAAGCAATTTAAAGACGTCACCCTGTGCTCTGGGGAATTTTGATTGACATTTTTCACTATTGTTCGACAGTTTATAGACTAAACGATGAAAAAAGTGAAAAAGTAATTGATTGATTTAGTCGATAATGAAAATAACCATTAGTTGCAGCCCTACAGTAAACCCAAACCCAGGTTTTAAAATACTCCCTAAGAAACCTAGGGTTGATGTCACAAAGGCTATGGCCATGTTTTTCTACAGTCTATGATTCTAACGCAAGGCAATGTTTTATTTTAATATCAACTATATTCAAGACATAGCCAATTCCCTTTTAAGATTCCAGAGCTGTCTTCTTTGTCTTACAAAAACACAAGTTTTAGAGCTTGGGTATGAAAAAAAGATTAGTAACAGGAGTTGTTTTATCAAGTATTAAAGATCAGAGATACATTCACACTGCCCTCTCAAATATGAGTCACTGATATTTTAGTCAATAACTTGTTACATTACATTCATTTTAACTGAAAGTACATTTTTAAGTTTTCCAGAAAACGCTTAGATATGCTTCAACAGTAGTAGCAACAGTAAGGAATATACAGCCATTTGCCACCTGTGGGAATCTGTTGATTGATATTCCTTCTACTTTGGGCCATGAAAACAAACGCAGCTATCAAACACATAACATACATTAAGACACTTAAGGAAACGCCTGCATCGCATGCACCTAAACTGCTTTCAGTCATGAGCAAGGGCCAAGTTACCATTTCATCTTTTTATACTGCAGTTCGTGTGGGCCTGACCTGACTACAGGTCAGAGCTAATAGATCTTATAACACAGTAATGATGAGCCTATTATGACACACTGAAATATGCCTGATTTTTAAAATAGGACAAGATGTACTGTATATGTCCGAGTTTCCTATAATTACAAATCTAGGGCTGCAACTAACGATTACTTTCATTATCGATTAATCTGCAAATAGTTTTAATAGTGAAAATGGCCATTGCAATTTCCCACAGTTCAAGGTGATGTCTTCAAATGTCTTGTTTTGTCCAACCAACCCAAAAAACCCAAAGACACTCAGTTTACTACCATGTATTAAAGCCATTATTCGTTTATCAAAATAGCTGGCAATTCATTTTCTGTCCCTCAGCTAATAGATTAATCGACTAACTGTTGCTGCTCTACACGAATCAGATACATCTGCTGTTATCTTTAGACATGGGAATAACTGGCGAGTCGTGCCAGTGCTAAGCTGAATGCCATCTGAACCCTCTTTACCGAATAAAAAAAAATACTTTCATCTCTCTATTGACAGGGCAATTATAATATTCATAGGCTTTTATCTCAAAGCAACAATTTCCATTTCATAAAGATGGCCCTCGGTAATGTCACTTGTCCTATAAAGCCTATTTAAAGCATTAAATTCTACACATTACAGCGACACAGATGATTGTCGTGAAAACTGTGAAGCTGAGGCAGAGTGGTTGTTAGTTCCCACCTGCCTCACGCTGACTGTTAAGTGTGGGGACAGATCTCTGGAATCCCTGAATGATTAGTGGTTACCTGGGGATGGGTCTCCTCTGCTCTGGTAAACACTTGTGTTGTGAGGTTTAGATTAGTAGTGACAATAACATACAGCAGCTGTCACACCAGAGTATGATAGATGAGCAGACACACAGGAATTTGCACGACAGCGGGGCTAAAATTACCCCAAGAATCAACTGGAAGGTGTTTTAGTTTTTTAAACGTTCAACAAATTCAACTGTTGAACGTGTTGTCACACAAATTCTTTTTCGCCGTCTAATAAATACAATAGTTGTCTATTTTGAGGAAGCGTAAAACAATGTCTTTCTGAAATATGAAAATGTCAAATAAAAAGTTCATGGTATTCAAATCCCTAGTTAATTATGGTTCTACTACCAGGAGGGTTTGAATGTTTGTGTTGAAGAACAGAAACATTTGCATTCCCCAAAGGAGAGCATGTCAACAGGATCGATAGGGTACTCTCCAAACTCCTGTTCTGCCTCCAAAAACTATCGAACTCAGCACATCTTCTCCCTTGGAATTCTCTGAAATTAACTAACACCACATTTTCACACTAGCTGCCTCTGTCAGTTTCACAATACAACAGATTGCTTTAAAAGTAAGCTTTCAGATACAATATAATATATATATGAAGCACCTGGTAAAGGCCTAACACCACCTGAAATGCTTTGCCATCTTTATAGTAACATGGTTAAATACCAATGACCCCCCCCCCTCCATTGTTGTTTTAGAGCCTTCTCTTGAAATAGAGAAAGCGCCCAGAGAGACAGTCAAAGTGTGAGAGAGAAACAAACAGAACATCAATCTCATTCTAAACCCAAAGGAAAGGGCCCGGGGACTGATCTCTCAGGGCGTTAACTTAGGGAGGGGGGAAAAAACGCCTTCGACAAGGAATTAATGAAATGGGTTTAGCACTGGAGTGGAAAAGTGGATATCAACTCAGCGTTACGCTCATAGCCTGCCAAACTGTATTTGATTACAACTATTCTTCTTTATTTACCACTTATGTCATATGCTCATGATGAATGACCCTTACATTATTATTCCATTATCAAGTCTGATATGTGGTGAACTATAGTGCATTTCTAGTCTTTAATATGCTTCGTGTATATCCCAAAATAAATCATTAAATAGATCATACATATGTCAAAGCAACCTGCTTCTCATACTTTCTTGATAAAGAACATTTAAATTCATGAGCCCAAATGTGTCAATGCTTCAGTCTACTGATTTCGGTGATTGGAAGCTTCTTAATCATCGCCAAGTTTTAACACTCATTTGGAAAGATGGCAACATTTTAAGAAATCTTTTGGGTATTAAGCTGTTGGGTAGCAACAGCTGTTTTCCCTCCTTAGCAGAAGACCTTTTCAGACTTCCTACAGTCAAATTTCTCAAAAAGGTAAAGGTTGATATAGCAACGGGGTGCAACATTTCATCTGCTCTCAACAATCTAAACTGAAAAGTGACTTAAATCCGTTCTGTAAAGTGATCAAAACAGCCAAACTGAAAATTACAGAGCCAACACTTCTGATTAGAACAAAGCCAAAAATAACTTATTTTGTAAACTGACTTTTCAAATCATACTCCCCTTTACAAAAAATCTCACATGAATTCAAGAGTTGGAAAAACTCTCCTGACAGACAGATGTGTATTTCAAACACACAGCAACTGTATAAAAGAGACTGTCCTCTCCAAAAATACGAGCGTATATGTCGCCTGTGCAAGCAGCTTATTACGACCCATATTTACGTTTAGGCTATTGTTAGGCGGCGACCTATGAAAGAGCGCTGAAGTCCGCAACCGTTTCACAGCATTAATGATGTGTTTATTACTGTTACCATGACGACAAAGGTCCGGCACGCCTATATATGTCGTTTTGGGAGTCATAAGAAAACGACCTATTCTGTCATTTAGGTTGGAGGACTTGTTGGCATAAAAATATACAGATTATACTCTACCTTTGTAGGTGAATTTAACACAGATATATCGGTGCTGGCACATGTTGGCTTACGTAACAAAGATATGTTTGCAGTAATTTAGAAACCGAGTTGCCATTTGCACAATAATCAAATTTGAGGGATCGTAATCGAAAATGTCTGTTTATGTCATAAATCAACTATCTGTCAATATATTGTCATCAGATTTTTTAACTCTCAAATATTGATTTTGGCTTTGTAACGCTAAACAAAAAAAGGCATATAAAAACAGCCCACTGAAAAGGAATGACATAGTCAAAGCTTCCAGTTGCATAAAACAATACCCTCAGGTGTTGTTTTGCACATTTTTCAGAAAAAACAAAACAAAAAAAACAGCCAATGCCAAAGATCTAAGGACTGTCAGGTTTGCATGGCATCGTTTCAATTTCATTTAAGCATTCTGTTGCTGTTCCGTTCGAACAAAACACTTGTCTGTCCTGACAGTGATAACTACTATACACAGTGACTACCACTGTAGAGTTTCAAGAGTTGGGAAGTGACTACATTTTTATATATAAAGACTGTAGTGAGTGCAGTTTGAACTAAAAGTGACCTAAATGCATAGAAACAAAAGTACAGTATCACTTCCACATGCTCGAGCACGGATATATTTTAGACTTTTTCTACAGCTGCTCAAAATAACAATATAATTTATCCAAAGGTTAAAAATCAATTCATCAAATGCAACTTGACTCCTATTCAACAAGCTTATTTTGCATTCTGCAGAGCACCTTGAGCATGATAAAACATGCACAGCCTAATCCTATATCTTCAGTGATTGTCGCCATAATTCATGACAGAGAAAATGAGCCTCGTGGATGGGATAGCCTACTTTTGAATTTGTTGGTCCTCGCCTCTGAAAGAGATAATCTTGAATGTAGCCCACAAAAAAAATTAAAAATTAAAAAAAAAAAAAAACAATGAGCACAAAGCAAACACATGCTCTGTTGGCCCACAATAACACAAAGCAGGAAAAGGAGCCTGAAGGTTCCATTGTCTCCACTCTCCACAGGGCAGCGTTGACTGACAGTTCAGCTGTAAGTAAAGCTGACACAGTATCACATCGCGGCAAGATATGTTTAAGGGGAAAGAGGACGTGGCATCTGAAGGACATTGGACATTTATTGATATGGCCAAGTCCTTGAGTGCAGCACTGTATGTCCTTCAGTGGCAGTGCCTTATTGCCTGGACATTTATCACTATTGTCATGAAGCACAGGAAATAAGTATACTAGTTTCCCCAACAGCATTTTCCTCCTTTGTTTCAACCAGCCTGGTCAAATCCAGTTTGTGTGTGTGTGTGTGTGTGTGTGTGTGTGTGTGTGTGTGTGTGTGTGTGTGTTTTGGGTTGGATGTTGCTAGGATGGATGAAATGATTCGGAGTGAAGTGGCTGTGAGTCATTCTAAATGATTAAAAATGCTACTGTGACCAGCTTGGAGTATCTTGGCTGAAAGACCGAGTGAACTCAACCATACAAACCGAGTAATGAAGAGATGATGGATTGCCTTGATTAACACAACTTAAACAAATAAACAGTTTAATCACAATTAATGTCAAATTACTATAATTATCATATAAAATAAAGCTCATGTTGTTCTCATAATGTTCAGCTCATAGAAACTGAAATATTCCACTTCAATAATAGTGCCTGCATCTACAGTAAGGACGACCTCACCCGCAATGTCCACTGGTCGTTCCGGTTCAGTTGCGCCTCCTGGAAACGGTACGCTGCCAGTGTACCTATGTGCGCCAGATGTGTGAACGGACCATCTCAATGGCAGTTCTTCTCTCTGCTATTTTAACGCACCAGGTCTATTTTTGCCAGAGCAGCTCACTTCTCTGAAGCGTGAAATTTACTTGAGAATATAACCTTTATCGATGATTTGTTTGTTACCGACTTGGCCTTCACATGCATAAAGCAAAACTAGTTTTTCTTGTTTGTTTGTTTGTTTATGTCTCCTATAACTGGGAAGCAGGACAAGACCTGCTATGGTTTTCCTTCTGCCAATATACACTATTCAGGATATATACAGACAAAAAATAAAGCTAAGATGGCAAGCAAAACATCTGTTACCACACTGATCACAAATGAGCTGCAAGTGTGTATTCCATATGCTTGTAAAACAAAAAATGCCAGCAAAGCAAAAGCAACATTGGAAATGTGGTTGCAGAAGAACTGTCCACTTAAAGACACTCCACTTCTGAGACGCTATTTAAAAATCACGATGGAGACGTGTCAACCTTGACACTGATCTCACTTTTCAATGTTCCACAAAATAATAGGTATCGATTCCCTTGTAATTTAATTATAACAACATACAACTGAAGAGCAGGGAGAAATGGGGTATAGGTGGTAGAGTATATTTACACTTTTATTAGAGTAGGCTATATTTATACTTCTACTACATGCATGTTTCACCTTGCTGGTAATCGGCCATTGGTCAGTCTTAACTTTGAACCAGCAGTGTTAAAAGGCACCTTGTAGAGTTTCTGACCACTAGCAGCGCTATGAATCAATGTTTTTACGAGGGGGTCCCCATTTTGTTAGTATCATGCGCGCGCACAACGACACACATGCACATTTATAAATAGTACTAACAGATATTGCAGATATATTTTTTAATGTGGTTTTGGTGGATACTTTTGACCCACACTGTGATTCATAAGGAAAATGGAGGAGCCACTCACAGTTTCAATTTGATTTCTTAGTGCTTAAGATGACTTAAGTGTCAGAGCACACAGCAATGTTAAATCTAGTATGGAGATGGAAAGCAAGCATCCCTTTGTAAAAAGCTCAATACATGACCAAACATTTTCAAATTAATGACCTCACGTCGAGATAAAATACGTTCTGAAAAAGTGATTAATCATAAATTCTGAAAAGTAACACAAGGTTGCAAATGTATACTTACATTTGACTTGACTATTGACTGATTGACGTATGATTATTCATACTCTACTGCAAGAAGTTATTTCAAACCTTAAACGATTCCTCAAGAGTTTGTGAAAGCTAGTCTTGTTTTCCAGACTGCCGTCTCTACCCTAAAAAAAATACTGTTTTCATTTACCTTTAGGGCACTTTTAATGTCCTAAATTTAACATAATTGTTCTATTTTTTTCAGCTGGGTTGTAGCATAAACAAAACTAACTTCATGTAATCAGTAACAATTTATGGAGGAAACTGTGGAATAATAAAAGGTAGCTTATTTCACAGGCTATTTTCATAAACTTTTGATTAGTTTGAAAAAACATTCTTTTCCCAAACAACAACAACGGTAGTCACTGCTTAACCACCATAACACAATATGAATAAACACACTAAGTCACAACTGTTCTCCAAAACCAGACTACAGTCTCAAGTCGGCACCATCATAGTTCAAACAATGGTCTTAATAACAAAATTGCATTGTTGTTTTAAAGTGTATCCAGTCTAATTAGAACGATAGATAAGCTAGTTATTACATTTGAAAGCAATAAGCAAAGGATGAGCATCACTAGCAAAAAGGATAAACAGCGAATTATCTGCACATGAGTGAAAAGTGATTACAGTTGCGATGTTTACCCATTGGACCATTTAGTGGGTGGCACAGGCAGCTGGTGGAGAGACAACAGATAACTGTGTGCTGAGCCCAGGCATGATCGAGGCTGAGCATATGTTACTTATGCTATTTTTAAAACCGGGAGAAAGTTAGTTTTGAAATGTTGTGTCAGTGCAGTACATATTGAACCAATTATCCAGAAAAGGTGGAGGAGGACCTTGATGATAATGATGCTGTTGCCAACATCAGTGATGTCCAGACAGCTGGCATCCTGCTGGCATAGCAGTACATCAGGACCTCATTAATAACATTAATAACATGTTTGCTCACTAATATTCTATTTGCAGTGGAGAATGATGAAAAGGACATACTTACAATCCGATATACACACAATCGAAAATGGCCATTATGTTTGTCAAAAAGTAGTAATTGTTTCTTTACTTAAATTCCCAATATCCAGTTCATTGAGGTCCTGTTGCTACCAATTATTCCCCAGCTGAATCACGAGGCTTTACGCCTTTATCCTTTTTTGTACAGCCGCATTCACATTAACATGCAATAATTTCCTCATTACTTAAGTGATGCAATCAGGAGAATTGCGATAATTAATGACAAGCAATGCTTGTAACGACAACTACGGAGCTGCGATTCCAACAACACAACTTTAAAACAAACGTGACTGTATACATTTATCTAAACTACAGTTTTCACCAGCACAACTCCTGACATTGTTCTTACAGTATTTTTTTCTCCATGTTATTGTAGCGAGTGACATGTTGGGGAAAAACACCCAAGGACGTTTCTGTTAGTGAGAAAAGACATGCAAGACTGCTTTTATAAATAGGGTTGATCATTTTATATTATTGTTTATTGCCTCTACATTTATACTTAGGCCTTTAAATCCAGTATGCATGGATATAAGAAAGAAAATAACCCCCCACCCTTTCAAATCTTATTTTCATGTTAAGCACCAGTTTGCCTATGATGTAAACTCTAAATGTATATTATAAAGACTGAGGTCCCCTGGCCTAAAACGGTAGATGAATACAGTTACATGACAGTGTACATGTAGTTAAATTGGATTTATCCTCCACCACCATCTAGCTGGTCTGCCAGTCAGCCTGTATTGCCTTTCTGCTGCGTGTCAGAGGTCTGGTGAGACACGCCATATGAGAAATCTCAGCTGTGTTAGGGGCTTGGAAGGCTACTAGTCAATAAAGCTGCAAACTAAGGACGTGGAAACATGGAACTGGGGGATTTTGGGGCAGAAGGGGGGTGACTCAGAGAGGAACCATTCTCCTGTGTTACATCACTGCTACTATGGGGGATGATTGGTGCCACAGAGTAAAAACATCGAATATCGGGATGCACACTAACTAGTGTTACAGCACAGTCTCTCCAGTTGCCACAATGTTAAAATGAAATTTAACATAATACAGATTATACAATGTAGATGTAACTACACATATCTAGTAGCATGTATGTTGGCTGACAAGTAATAAGAAATTGCAGGGCAGAAATGCCACAAATGTTTGTAGTAATATAAAAGCAGTAGACATTACATAGTTTGTCCACTAGTGCAAACTTACACGTTTGATTTTGAAGTGTAAAATTTCTCGCTCAGTGCATATCTTTTTCACAGTTCTTAAATAACCAAATACAAATTCAAATGTCAATATAACTATCGGCCTAAAAATTCCAGTATTAGTCGGGCTGTATATTGTAACAATAAAAAGTGGAGCTATGGGAAAAATCTGATTGAGTACAGGAAACAGTATATCACTCAAAAATCTGGTCTACATCAAAGAAAATATCTTGGGATGGATGCAAGATCTAAGAACACTGAACAAGCTGGCTGTTTCTAAACAACATATGAAGACATAAGACCATACAAATCACAGATGTGATCATTTATTTCTGAATGAACTTGTTAAGTTATTTCAACTTCGAAGTGGGAAGAAAAAACAATAACTTTAGTATCCTTTGTTGCCATCAGACCTCCTTTGGGCTACCGTATTCAGCTTTTTGTCATTTTTCACTCTTTAAAAGCAGTACCGGTGTGTCAAAGTGCGTTTCCCCACTGACTTTTATACCAACCTACCTAAAACTGAATCCAACCTTAAACTGAATCCCAACCTGTCACATTCTTCCATGCTTAACCTCAACCTAACCTTAGCCCTTACACCAACCAGTCATCAGTCATCTGACGCCCAACCATAACCTTACATTAATGCTAACCTAAATCCTAAAACAGGCACTACCCCAAACCACAGAGACCAGCACTTTGGGAAACCATTCAAAAGGGAAAACAGACTTCGTCACCAGACCAGTGTTGCACCATGTTCTGTGACTTGTTTGAAATTTTATTTCCTTGGCAAAGGTTTTTTGGTCACACCCTGTGTTGTCATAGATGTTGTCAAAAGTGGTGATGGTAACACCTATGAAAATATGATGTTATCTACAAACTATAGGAAGAATCTCATATTTTGGTAACTGTGATAAATAAGTGTCCAGCAGTGTTAAGCTCTGGCTGTACAGCACTAACACTTTATCTGTTAATATTCAATAAACCCATCAGTCTTCTTTAACAGCCAAACCTCTAGTGCAGAATCTGATGGTTCACAAATGCAGTGCAACATCTTTAATCTCAAACAGGTAGCCGATATTACACATTTGTGCTCCAGTGGCATTAATCGCCCCTCATACCTGCACATCCATGTACGAGCCAACAGCGCTAACTATCGCCCTCATCCTCGTTTCTACCTACGCACATGACAGCAAGCAGACACATAGATTATACCTCCACATAAACCAAGACCACAACTATAGTAAACCTATAATAAAACTTGGGACACCTTAATAAACACCACAACAAAACTACAGGCTTGGCGGACAGAGAAATCCTGGTTATTCCACGGGAGATAAAGTATACAAACTCAACGAACACCACAAATCTTCTGAGTGCCTACAGGAATGTTATAGCAGCTACATTTCCTGAGATCAATGAATTCGCGAGGCTGCAGCTAACACGTCAGGGTCAAACGGGAGTTCCAGGACCAGGACTAAATGTTTTGCCTAACGGTAAAGCAGGGAATAGTTTGCGCCATAGTCCCGCTGCCTAATCAATAACACGCACACAAATCACGGAGGCTAAACGTCTCGGCGTTAACACGACCGTTGGACGTTAAACTCGGCTCGGCCCTGTAACCGTTAGTGGAACCCAGCCTAAACGTTGCCTCTGAAAAAATGTCCTAATCCGACACCCAAAAGTCGCTTTTACCCTTGATGATAAAAGACTAATTCAACACCGTGGACACTCAGTAGTTTGGCTACATACATGATAGCTAACCCGTGTTGCGAGTACTTACCAGGGTGACAGTCTTTGTGTTTGGGCAAGGTTAAAAACATTAAGGATAAAATCCACCAGTAACTCGGTTCCCGTATTCTCCACATGTTAGACTAATCATCGAGAGTAACGAGAAGGCAACGGATGACAAAGTTTTTCAGTCTTTTCTCTTCTTTAAAAAACAAAAAACAAAATCACATACACACGACCGAAGCCGAAACGAAGTTGGCACAGCAGCCACGAAGGCAGAGCATCAAAGTACTGCTTAGCGGTTAGACGACAGTCACTGTTTTTTTAAAAAGCCACATTTATTCGCCTCCAGTCCGAGCAGGGGCTGTTTTCAGCTTCGAGGAATAAAACGTTACGCACACTACAGCCGTGCAAAAACAGTTCAAAATCTGTTGGACTCCACCGTGCATGTAGCGGGCTTCCAGATAGCGACATTCCCGAAGTGTGGCGGGGTCAATCGGCGATCAGTCGCCGCCTTTAACTACGGGAAAAAGTGGTCGGATAATATTGATTACACGTGGTCATTATTAAGTGATTATCCGCGGCGGCGGCGTGACGAAGGGCAATGCACAATGCGAAGAAAAGTGGTGCTGGAAATGTCCCGTTCTTCCATCCAGGAAGTAGACTAGCGGTCAGACATGCATGGATATCTGGCTGCTGGTCCCATCCTACCGGACAGGCTGCGTGTGAGAGGGAGCCAGCGCGGGGCGGGAGCAGCGCGGGGAGGGAGGGAGGGAGGGAGGGGAGGCGGTTCTTGGATTAGCTGAATGCAAAATGACTCGGAACGGACCAAGAGGCTGGTTTCTGTCTCGTGCTATGATAAAGAAGACTCCAGAAATCAATGGCTCATGTCAGATTGTCAAGTCACCTAGTCCAGAGTGGATTCTGCTGCCTCTTTTAAATGTTGCATCAAACATGTTGCATCAAACATGATGAAATACTGTTAGAATATCATCTAGCTGAGGCCATTTCAGAATTTACAGAGGATTGGAGCCTTGTTCAAAAAGGGAAAATAGTCTCTCCTTGCTAAAAGCCACTGATTCCAACCCCCATCCTGTCATTTCATCTTTTGGTTGCTTCCTCCCAGGCCCCATTATTAAAATGACCCTCCTGTGGCCACACAGTGATGTCCCTTTGCCTCCTGCTGGCAGAACTGTGAATGGAATACTTTAGCAGTAATCATCACCTGGAATATCATCATGTACGAGTGCGTACTGATTGGAGAATTATGCATCCACTGGTGACACTCCCTTAGGTAAATGTGTAGTCAGTGGTGTTCTTGCAGAACTATCCAGCTGGACATTTAATTTGAGGAATCTGATTAAATTTCTCATTTAATTACCCAGTTCTCTGCAGGGCCATTGAAGACAGTCACAAGGGCCCTTTGCTTTTAATGTGGGCCATCTGCTTCCTCTCCAAAATGCCTACCTTTTCAAAGCCCCCACAGCCTCGTGGGCATCCTCGCTCGATCCTCCAGGCTGCACTACCTCCATACACACTGCAAAACATTACCGTGGTTGACAATACTCCAGAGCTGACTGATCAAGTGCAATTAACCTGAACAGAACTTTCTGAATACTCTTATGTTTTCTGTCTTGGTCTGTCAGGTGACACAACAGGATGGCCCTTTAAATTAATCATGTAGACTCAAAAACCTTTCTGCAGCAAACCCAGCACACTTACCCTTATGTGTCGAGGTCACCAAACCACTAAAACATCACAAACAATGTAAATAACCAAATAATGTTAAATGTAATGTTAATGTTAAGATCCACTTACTAGTTTTCTGTTCAGAGCTTTCAACCTCATCTTATAAGTGAGAGGAGTTTGCTCAGTTGAATATATGTCATATATAGCTGACACAATTAATCGATCGACAGAAAATCAATCGGCAACATTTCTCAAGTAAAAATGCCAAAACATGCTGTGGTTCCTGCTCCTCAGTTGTGATGATTTGCTGCTTTTCTTTGTCTTATATGAGAGTAAACTGTATATATTTTGGTTTTGGACTGTTGTTCGGACAAAACAAACAATTTAGAGACGTCCCCTTGGACTCACTATTTTCTGCCATTTTAAAGCCCAAACAATTGATCAATTAATTAAGAAAATAAATGACAGATTAATCAATCATGAAAATAATTGGAAGATGTAGCCCTAATGTTACAGTTAAAACAGTTAAAACAGAGTGTCCTTTCTCACTGCTTTTTCAGCAAATTACTTTTCATGTAGTAGAATATGCAACCTCTAAGTTGGAAAAATAGCACACAAAAAGCAATCAGTGTAGACTTAAGCAACAGACAGTCAAAAATTAAAAGGGAAAGGTAACATTTGTGGTCATAATTTAAGAAATAAGACACGAGGCTCCTCAAAGCCAAGGCTGTGAGGTACTTTGTGTCTTCTGCGAAACATTGCCTTGTAGCTGTTTTGAAATCAACCGTGACATGTTCCAGGCTTATAGCTTTAATAAAAGGGACGTAAGTGTTCCACAATGTTTTATTTCCAATGAATAGCATTCAAATAACAATAAAACAACACAGATAGGTGACATGTTCTTCATGGTAAGTCTTAACCTGAGAATATATTAATATTAATAACAAAATGCAAATAAGGAGTACTTTATCAGAGTGTTTGTACTTGTTGACTAATTTTGTGGTTGTATCTCAGCCCCTGTTGAAACTCAATTTTCTCCTGAACAGCAACGCTTATTAGCCTCTCTGCATGCAGTGCACTGTTGGCTAAAACACGGGAAATGAGGGAACAGTATAATTAATAATACAGCAATAAGTTGCATTCATGGCACCCAGCCTAGAGGTTTGACAAATGGACCCAGGTGACACTGCATTCATTTGGTCAAAGTCATGCCTTCTCACGCAGAGCCACTGTTTTTTTTTTCTTTCTTTCTGATAGTTGCAAACACATAAAAGCAATCACAGCCAACGTAGTGTAAAATGCCAAGACCTTGAAAAATCAAAAAAGCCCCAAAGTTCCCTTCACTCTCCACGGTATATCTCTGCACCTTCTAGTAGTTTCATGAGGCATTTGTAATGTGTCCTCTGACATTTGACATTCTAATCTTTTTCACCCTTTGGGAGCTGAGACCCTAAAGGCATCCTAACACTTTCTCTGACAGTTAAATTGTGCTTCACATTAAAAAAGAAAAGAAAAGTTGAGATATACATGATTCATGCGAGTCAAGCCATGACACCAGCATTGTCCCACGGGCATTTCCTTCCTCTTTGCCCTTAAGTGGTTTGAGAATCACACTTGTATTATTTTTTCAAACACATTTCACATGTTGACAGTTGGTACATAATGTACGACTGTGTGCATCAATTATGTAATGCAATTGAGGCTATGACCATATATAATTTATTTGATTCTCAATCTCTTACATTATTTAATTAAAAGCTATTTTTAACATTATTACTCTTCCCAAATAGTTTTATCTTTTGTTGGTCCATCATCTAGTTCTCCACATTAATGTGTCATGTTTCTGCACTGAATCTACTCTGCATTAATGCTTCAGGAAGGTGTCACGAGTGTCTGTCAGCCGGGGCAGGACACCCTTTAAAAAGGTGGCACTCCAAAACTGCAAAGAGGGGTTCAAAAGTAAGTCTCAGACAAGGTAATACAGGTTTTTTGGTTTTCTTTTCATTTTAAAAAATATGCTTTCAAAAAAAAAAAGTCAAAGAAGTGGGATGCACTCCAGTTGCAAAATGTGATTTTCCTGTCCAGTGTATTTTTGTCTTCATTAATGTACAACTGTCAACTTAGCTCATATGAAAAATGTTGGTAATGTTATATCTGCATTAGAACTACATTATAAAAAATAATGCTCATCCTTTTGAGGCTGAGTTGTTTTTAAAGCCAACTTTAGGAGAAGATAATAGGCTCAGAGTCTGAAAAGGCACTTTGGGTATGACAAAATCAAATCCATGGCAACTGCTGAGTTTTGATAGAAAATATTAAAGGACTATACTAATGTATGTGGGATTGTCAAGGCAAAAAGGGAATGGACCCAAATGCGGTGATTCATTGACAAAAATGAAAATACAAAGGTGCACTGGCATGTCCAAACAGAAGTAGCACTGAATCCACAGGATGGCAGGAATGGAATGTGCAGGCAGGTGGGTACAGACCCGCATACAGGTTTCAAGGTACAGTTAGCAGGTATAGCTACAGGGGTCAGGTTTGTAGGTGCAGGTTACAAGATTCAGGTTTCAGAGGCTTGAAAGCAAAGGCACAAGGCAACAATGACAATCTGGCAGGGAATGAATGGAAAGGTGAGCAGGTGGATGTGGGAGTCAGGTGACTGGTATAAGTGGAAAAGTCTGAGGGCATCTGGTGGACAGGTAGAGAATGGCAATGAAGGGGCCTGGGGAAGTGGAAATGTGGCTGGGGGGAGGGGCAGAGAGGCATAATGTGGCAGGGATAGCAGCCAACCATTGATGTGTTTTTGATGCCTTCTTGGCAATCACTGGTTGCATTTAATTTCTTCAGGGTATTGACAGACAACTTAATCCATTACAAAGAACATTACGTCTGACTTTATTTTAGTCAGAGTTATGTTATTGTTGTGTTGTAACGCATGGAATGATTTGAAAAGTCTGTCCGTGTGGTGCATTCATGCGCTGTGGGAAGTCAGCTGCCAAAACAGGATTGCATACATCATGCTGACAGAAAGGTGTGAAGACAATCTATAAGCAAATAGGTAGACGTTGCAAAGTAAAATACGAATTTTGTAGCAGCCAGCTAAGTCTTGGATAGTCAATGTGCTCATAATTCCTCTCAGGGATTTAGGTTCTTTTTTTAAATTTTTTTGCAAATGTGCATCAAAACAAGTGCTGCCCATGAGAAGAGCAGATGGGAAGATCTGCAGTTCCTTTGGAAACAGGAGGGTTCATCTCCTGAGGGGCAACTGCTACCCCCTGTATTGATTATCGAATGATATTTCATTGGTCATCTGTCTCCCTCAGTGTGAAGGCTTACACTGGCAGTCAGTGTTAAAACAGATAGCACGAAATTCTACACTTCTATACTGTAAGTGTTAACTGAACCACACACATTTTTACAGTTTGTTTTTAAACCATTATAAGATCATACAGTTGTTTCATATGTGCAAATTACTTCATTCTTCAAAGTAATACTGTACTGTTGAATTCAGAGAGGCTTTGCATGATGTAATATGTTGGTGCAGTTGACCTAATTTTGGAGGACGGAGAATAATTTCCTGTAATGCGGAGATAATGAGAGAAACATGGAAAGTTTTAGATTTGGGCGGTCAGTATTGGATAAAGGAGATGTGAGCATTAAAAAGGGTTTGGCAGTGAGAGAAAAAGAGAGTTAGGACTTGAATGATTTGAGGCTGTAGTAGTTACTATTTGAAGCCAGTAGAGGGTGTCTGCAAAATTCATGTTGCCATTAATCACCGCAGTTGTTCAAACCACCTAGGACCATCAGTGAAGTTCCTGAAGAATATAATAGATTCATTTGTCACAGAAGGGCAACGAATCCCAGCGAAGAACTTGGGTGGATGATTTAATAGCCAAGAAATCCAGAATATAGAGTCAGAGTGTCAATGTGTTTAATATTGTATATTGAAGCCACAATCATTTACTTTGTGTCAGTGCATAGAGGCCTCGCACAGAGTGTTTGTGTAGTTGTCTTCACTGGTAACCACTTTGCAAAGAAGACCACTATGTATTCAGTGTCAAAACAGTCAAAACGTAAGAAAAACATGATGTTATTTTTCCATTGTGACTTATTTATTAAATCGAGCTGTGAGACACCAGTTTATTACCTTTGTTTGTGTGCGTTATCAACACAGAGCTACAGTTGTTCTGCACCTGGCAACTGTTGTCTTCTCCCAACATGGAAAAAAAATCATCCCAGAATATTCTGTGAAAAGACTCCATTTGTGTGCTTGTGAAGTAAAACATCAATGTTTTTTTTCCATTTACAGATAATTTGTACCAGGTTAGGCAAAACTCACAGATCAATTTTCATTTCACTTCCAACAACTTGCGCTAATTTGCAAGTCACAGAGGACTGTTGAAAGTTATCACCATTTATCAAATGATACAAAACTGCTGGAGAAAAACTGAGAGAGGAACAGAATCTTGCTTGAATTGCTCGAGGAATTTGCATACATGCATTCATGGATCATCTTCAGTGGAATCAATTCAAATTCTAACTAGGATGGATACAGTATGGTTAAACAGGATATTGAGATACAGAGGAAAATAATATAGTTTAACAAACATTTTGTCTTTATACACAGGGTGTCATTTTTCACCTTTACTGTTTCTAAATTATGACTGTGACAGTAATACATTCTGGCTGCTGAATATTGGTCATCCACCACAATCAACGCAGGTTTGTGTCACATCATTAAGCCTGGTTCCACTTGCCGTGGGATCTCCGCTGTTTCTAAAATAGATTAGAAGTTGGCTCCTTGTTAAATTAGAGGATGCTTTCATGTCCTTGCTCTGATTGAAAAGAGCAATGACAATCCTTAAATTCCCCTCATGTCCAAAGTCATTAAAATTAAGATACCTCTGACTTTCATCAATAATTCAGAAGTTGCCACATGTATCTCCCTTCTGGCACTAGCTGGCGTCTTTTTAGGCACAGAGCGACTGCTCGAGCTGGCAGATGTTTGGACACATGGGCACACAGCGCTGTACAAAATAAGCTGTCAGGGTAACGTGCCGTGATAAAGGAAATCAGCTTGTCAGCATCACGGCAGAGAACTGCATCCTCTGTGTTGTACACCACATCCATAACATGATTTGAGCATGATATCCTCCATTAGTGTTTCTGCTGATGGTTCTGCTTAAGTCTTTTGTGTTAGTTAACAACTGTGCACATTAACTGTGAAGATCCTCACAGCTTTCTTGTTTAACTTTGTATCATGTGCTTCAATTCATCCACAGCCTCTCACGAACATCAGGTATCCCAGGGTCTTCTTGCCACAACCAATCATTTAAATGAATCTCCACTCCCCTGCATAATTACCAATATAAAACACCAAATACAAACGTGGCATTGGATCCCATCAGTGAAGTTATAGACAATTTATTCCAAGACTAATTAAACCTGCTGAGGTGGCGAGTGTTGGCCTGATGCAGAATTTTATTATAATAAACAAGGACGCATTTTTAACCTTTCAAGTGAGGATAGCAGTGATACATATTCCATTTCTCTACATTTTGTCTGCCCTTTTCCTGCTTGATTGAATTAAATTCAGCATGTTCAAAACAGGTGCTTTTACTTTCAGTGGACTTCTATTAACTCCAGGGGACCGAAGGAGGCCTGGAAAGATGACCTGACACACTTTTATTCCTCTGTTAGGAGGTACTGTTGCTCAGTTTGATAATGTCAAAAGGTTCTGAGTCATTCCTGTTGACTTCATCTTTATATTCATTATATTCTGTCTTACTCCCTTCAATCCTTGTGTGGTATTCACTTTTTCATGATGTTCACTGGGTCAGATTAACCCTGGACATAATTGTCCATTTAAATCAATACAGAACTAAAAAGTCATGCAAATACTGCACATACTTTAAAAAAATATATTTATAGCGAACATGATAAACAGTTCATTTTACATTTTCAGTACATTTTCAGGAACATACCTACCAATCACTATTATACCTAACAAAAACTATGCGGAACGCTATTGCCTTTGCCAAAATATAATTAGTTCATATGAATTGTATTTGTAAACTATTCAGAATTTTGTGAATCTCTACTTTGAAGGCATTGTAAGTGCAATTTTTGAGCATCAATGAAAGTAAATTCCATATTATTGTTGGCTCAGTACCTCCTAACAATGTAGGACAACACAGACTACATTCTTCTCATTCTACTTGTTACTTTACTACCCGTTACCCAGATCAATCAATGAGATCAATGATCTGTTTGTAAGGGAGACCTGGTCAAGACAGCATTCACACATTTAGAAGACGAGTTAAATGTCTTGCTGCTGTTGTAAATATAAGTTTTTTGGAACATACCTAACAAGTGAAGTGTAAATCAGTTTTTGTCAAGGTAGGCCTACATGTTGTCTCCTCTGGATGTGAGGTGTTACCAGTGCCTTGCCTAACACCTCTAGAAAGTGCCTTGTCTTCTGGATCTTTCTATTGTGCCAGCCTGTGTTTGTTATAATCCAGATTACAAAAACATGGTACGCCAAAACATTTAAAGGGGAACTCGATTTTACACATATAAACATGTCCTGTGGAGTGCTAATATAAGACTTCAGGTTTGAAAATGAAGTAAATATGAGGGTGTGGAGTTAGAAAGAAGTGAGTTTACCAGACCTCTGTTTCCTGCTCCTCATCTCTGCTTGAGGCTAGCAGCTTGAGGTTACATTAGCCACTACTAGCATAACACACCCGAATCTCTGGCTAAAGTGTGGGCGGTCGAGCTGCATTGTGAATAAGCTCGGTGCCAGGTTTAGAAAGTACAAGAATTAGCAGAATTAAAAAAAGACGTTATCTCCGGTTCTGCTGTTTTTTTAAACCGTCCATCATGAGCCCAACAATGTTTTAGGAGTTCAATGCGAAATCAGCAGTGGTGGAAGAAGTATTCAGATCTTTTACTTAAGTAAAAGTAGCGATACTACCGTGTAAAAATACTCCGTTACAAGTAAAAGTCCTGAATTCAGAATCTTACTTAAGTAAAAGTGCAAAAGTATTAGCATCAGAATATACTTAAAGTACCAAAAGTAAAAGTACTCATTATGCAGAATGGCCCATTCAGATGGTAAAGTTGGGGCTAATTTTAATTACTTTATATACTGCTGGGTAGCAATTTGGTGGTTGATTTATATTTTGTATTAAAAATCTAAATCTGCAAAGTAACTAGTAACTAAAGCTGTCAAATAAATGTAGTGGAATAAAAAGTACAATATTTGCCTCCCAAATGTAGCGGAGTGGAAGTAAAAAAGTGGCATAAAAGCAACTCACCCAGGAGAGACTGCAAACACAGTGCTGAATTTGAAGTCAATTACACAGTCACAGATGAAAGTGCTATAACATTAATAATATCTGTAAAAGTATGCAACTGGATGCACAACTGATAATGAGATGGAATTTATGCAAAAATGAGGGATGAATATTTTACTAGCCTGCTTTTTTTTTTTTTTAATCTCAGATGCAAGTGTGAAAAATCACTAGCCAGAGTCTGAATCCAGCATAAGGGAGAGCGCCAAATAGTGCTGCTGGGCAGGTGCCTGGAGTTCCATTTGAGCAATGCAATTATGAAAATTAGAGTTATGCAGATGAACAAAAGGATTGCTATTGGGAAATGTGTTGTTGTCCTCTATTCTTGTCATGCACAGTTTAAAAGAAATATAACAGAACATGTTTGGTGGAAACTAAAACTCTGTATTCGTGTGAAACAGGCTTACCTTGAATGTCTCATATGTGTCCATGAGTTTATTGACCCAGTCAAGTAAAAAGAAAAATAGATCCCGGGCAGTAGCCATGCTTGGCAGTGCTTAGCTCTACAAACAGCCCAGCGGCAAGGTCAAACTGCTTACAGCACTTTATTAGTCTGAATTAGGTTTCTTTACTCCTATAATGGAACAATCTATCTTTTCGCTCCCTGTTGTTTTAAATGAAAGTAAACTGTTAAGTGTCTGAACAATAAATTGCTTTTATACGGTCTGTCTCCATTTTGGTTTGAATATTTAACCCACAGGTAGAACACACGCTGTGTAGCTAATGTCGCAGACTATGCAGAAGGCTGCCTTTGCGCTTTAAATAAAAAAAAGAAAAAGAAAATTAGTTCAGTTGGCATATGGATATGAATTTCATTTGTAGAAAAATCAGAATCTTGCTCATGTCTACACCAAATACAGACATTGGATCCCATCAGTGAAGTTATAGACAATTTATTCCAAGACTAATTAAACCTGCTGAGGTGGCGAGTGTTGGCCTGATGCAGAATTTTATTATAATAAATAAGGACGCATTTTTAAACTTTCATGCGAGGATAGCAGTGATACATTTCATTTCTCTACATTTTTTCTGCCCTTTTCCTGCTTGATTTAATTAAATTCAACATGTTCAAAACAGGTGCTTTTACTTTCAGTGGACTTCTATTAACTCCAGGGGACCGAAGGAGGCCTGGAAAGATGACCTGACACACTTTTATTCCTCTGTTAGGAGGTACTGTTGCTCAGTTTGATAATGTCAAAAGGTCGTGAGTCATTCCTGTTGGCTTCATCTTTATATTCATTATATTTTCTTTAACCTCCTTTAATCCTTGTGTGGTATTCACTGTTTGGACCCATTAATGATGTTCGCTATTGACCCTGGACAAAACTGTCCCTTTAAATTGATACAGAAAGAAAAACCTTCATGCAAATACTTCACATACTGTTTATGTTTAAAGTAAACATAATAAATAACATAATTGAACATGCATAACAATGACTAGTATGCCTAACAAAGACTATGTATGGATATGGATATATGAATTTAAGGCATTATAAGTGCAATGTCCGAGCATCAATGTAAATTCCATATTTTATTGTTAGCTCAGTACCTCCTGATGAGCTCAGCAGCTCAGCCAGCACAGTTGAACTGAATCTCATGGATGTCTTTGCCATGTGAATGAGGATTTTATTTTGACAGGACAAATATGCCTGGACCTGGGTCTATAAACTTTCTTGACATCGGTTTGTTTTCTATCTTATTTGTCCTAACACATGCTCACCTGTGAAGCAATCTTTATGTGCTCTCAGTGCAATGTGTCACCCGCATTTTACTGTACATAGGCAAAGGACAGAATGATAAAACCATGCAGTCAAGTGTGACACTACTGCACATACTATTTCTGTATATAGGAGATCTGATATCGCATTGAGATGGAAGGACAAAAATCAATTTCACCAGCAGTGCACCCTCACAAGTCTTCTTTGTGTGCCTTAACGGTCTTATACTGTTGGATTTCTGTGGTGGTCTGGTTGTACAGTAATAATGATCTAATCTAATTATGTGTGACCTTTATGCAATACATAATTTTACCTCTTAAGTATCATGCAGGGGTTACATAACTCTATGCAAGAATGGTGGCCTTGTATTTATTATATTTGAAATGCATTGGATATGTTTTAAATATATAAACAGACAGCACATTTAATCATAAAGCTTCATTTGCCACAATCCTTCCAATGCTATGCATAGAGCGACTATCCAGGCACCTTCATTCGTTTGTTTGGCAATGAGAGCTTTGCAGACAAGCTCCATTCAGTCTCCCCACCTGAATCATTGCCGGATTGATGCATGGTGAAGATCATTTTCTGAGCTACTCATCTGTGTAGTGGCTCACATCCAGCACGCGCTTTGTTTTAGGTCCCAGAGAAAAAGATGGATCCAAATCCAAGAGTAGACAAATAGAAGCGTTCCCTACCTGGATGCCAGGATTCTGCCTTGAATCAGATTTAACTACATTATCGAACGCACAGCGAAGACTGAAAATAAATCAAGCCTTATTGTGTGGGGGAGATAGATACATGTCCCGTGGGAGAACAGCCAGCTCAAAACATGCACAAGAATTTCAAATTAAAGGAAGTACACTAAAGTGCTGCAGTTGTCAATAGCAAGAAATGAAACATGTTTCTCTAAATTATGTTGCCCGGATGTCTTGCATTTGTAAACGTTGCTCTCAGGAAAAATCCTCAGCTGAAGTAGAAATATATTTGCGATAAGGAAGGCAGACAACACACATTTTTATCTAGTTTTTAAGTCCCTTTCATAGCAGAATTCATGCATTGAATTTCTTCACCGCACTGCTGCAACAACAATAGTGGCTTACTCTGCAGATATACGATACCGACCTGCATACAGAGCATAGATTCAATATAAACGTGTGATGGCAGGCCTGACAGTTGAAAAAACAATACACTCCTGACACTCCCCAAGCCTTTGTTTTATCGACCAACCTCCCTCCACAGCCATTGTGGAGTCTATAATAAAAATGCATCAGATGCATCTCCCTGTCCTCAGCAGAACATCACTCAGGGGACAGCATGTAGACCTTTATGAGAGCTAATGACCCACGGCTTTTAAAGTCACACAGCCATCAGCATAATTAGGTTCAATGTCTGCGCTCAACCTTTCATTTATGTGTCCTTGAAAGCAAAAATGGCAAGTGATATTGACAAATGAACAGCGGGATCTGACTCGGATGGCAGGGTTTATATATTTTCATGTGATGTTGCCAACAACAGTCCATCCACCCTGTAAAAAGGATTTCAGTTCCCTTATTCACTGCAATAAAATCTGTAGTAACACTTGACACCCCCTATTAAGCATATAAGGTGTAAATGGACACTTCATAAATTGTTTAAAATACACAGTAATGTAGTTTTAAGCAGATTTTAAGCAGACATTTTTACTGGTTTAAAGTTTTTAACTTCCCCTATTAAGCATCCATAATCGTGTATAAACAGTTGATTGATATTGATAACACAGTACAACACAGCTGTAATCATACTTAATGATATATGATACACACATGAACAAACAAAACATGTATTTAAAAATGTGTCATATTATATTATCGATCATTCATCAACTGTTTATTCAGCAGTTATGGATCTTTCAAAGGAGGAGTCATAGTTATTTTAATGGACAAATCCATTATAAACACTTAAGATGTCCTTATATCTGCGTACAGTTACATTATAATGTGATATATTGTGTACAAATGCTGGGTTAAAATAAAGTGTTATCAAGCTAGGTAACAAAACACAACACAAAATCAGTGTAATACAACAGACTTATCAGTGTGTGTGCTCCACAGTAAGGAAAAATATGTACAATTCTCAAATCAATTAACTATCTTTTATGCTTCCATTTAAGTTATTGACACTGAATTTGCACAGTGCACAAGCTGTTATTCTACCATGTTCATAATGTTCATATTTCTTCCCTCTTTGTGATCTAAATTTATAGGTAAAATAATGAATTATGGATGTGATCCCTCGTGACTGGGTAAACCTCCCCCAAACAAGATGTGTATGTAACAACAATTAGCGCCTCATATTAATCTGGGAGTTGCAAAGTGTTTGGAAATGCAACAATCTGCAACGATTATTGTCTCATTTGTTTATTAGTATAAATAATCATTTGACGTTTTGCTCAAAAAGTGTTGTGTAATTAAAAAGCTGTATCCAAAGGTTTACAGTGAACCAGTGAGGTTAAGTAAAGATTATTACATGAAATTTAAAATGACATTTTTTGTTCAGTTAAGTGAAAAGCTGTACCTCTGCGCTGAGTTAATACTTTCAGTTTAGTCAAGTGCTAATTATTCTTATTTTCTCAGTGCTGATGAATTATCAGCTTGTTCTGCCTTGTTTCAAGATATTGACCCTCATTTAAAGTGCAGAGAGAACAATTAGACCTCTTTCTCTACCAAGGTTTTTTACTTATTCAAGAATTTGTCTGCAAATGAGACCAAATTACTAGCCATAAGAGTCACACCTTTGCACTTTTGGAATGACATGCAGCAAAAATCAAGAAATGTGTTCAAACTCATATGATGCCAGTTGTTACAGCAGATGTAAATGCTGAACAACAGCAAAGAAAACACTGTTTTAGGATGTAAAAATAAGCATACTGTCCATACAGTCCATCAAATCCATCGAAAACAGATGTACAGTGGCAGTCATCCTAGAGTCAATGGAGGGGGATTGCTGACTGTATGTACAGTAATTTCTATTATATTCCAAACATCTTCTCATTAGTTTTGAATTGTGAGGATAAATGTTTTCACCACAGTTGAGTTTATGTTCTCTGCATTCAGCACTGTCAAATTAACTCAGCGAGACTGTGGGTGGTGACATTTTTTCAACAGTTTGCAGTGAATTCAAAGCGGACAGAAAGTCATAGCAATGGAAGGAACTGAAAGGAACTCACTGTCCAAACAGTAATAAGAATAATGCTTAGATGGGTGTGTTTTAAAAATGGCAAATACTATATAAACAAATTTCTGGACAGGCCTGAAACTATAACTTTACATTTTCAACATTTTAGTAGCTTTACAGTTAATTTTTCATTTCACATGTCAGATCCGTATTCTGCCAAGAATCGTCATGGCAATCACACTTACATTCAGACATTATGATATGCATTGTTAAGTAACACTGACACCCCTTTTAGTCCTTATCCTGCCATGGGGGTTGACATAAATGGAGCTGAAATAATCAACACATTTGCCGGAAGCAGGATGAAAACAAATAGGTTTTGGTCTCCTCTTTAAATGCAGCTAAATGGTTGTCGGACTGATTATGTCACATTGGGTATTTAAAGGAAAATTCCTGTTTATTTCAGCCTGGCATATTTCCCATAAATGTGACTAATGTGGCTCTATGAGTTGTGCTAACTTTGCACTCGCCACCTCCGTTGTAGAGATTCGGGGAAATGAGGGGCCGCGCAAAAAACAACGCAGATCGGGGCAAACTGTGCGAGCCTCCTACAGCTTTCCAAATAAAGATGTTTTTTACATGAATCATTTCAAACACTTGTATCTGAGTCTGACCAAGAGTAAATACAGAAAGCAGCCACCTGGAAAGGCCATTATGATATTATAATTAATATAATTATTATAATGTAAGCCTAGCTGGAGACAAGAACCCACATACAGGCATGTGTTAGGTTTAGGCACAAAAATGACTTGGTAAGGTTTAGGGAAACATTGTGGTTTGGGATAAAATGACTACTATGTTAAGCTTAGGGGACCTTCGTCATCATAGTTACAATAATTAACATGTGGTTAAGGTTATGGAACCTTCGTGGTTGTGCTTTGAAAAACGAAACAACGTTGACTCGAGATTGGAAACAGGAAACGAACCGTGTTGAAATCTACCGCTGCCTCCTCCCTGTGTGGACTTTGGCGCTCTGCAACAACGTCACATGACTTCCTCCTTCGCTCCCATCATAATCACTGACTGATGCTGTCATTCTTCTTGGGAGGACGGTCTCAGTCTGGAGGTGGTCCGCTCAGCAGTCTTCAGCAAAAGACAACAGGGAGTAGGCTCGCTCTCAGTCCAACAGTACTTCGACTAACTTGACCCACCAATTTTGCTACGTGTGAACACTTAATACACCTAGGAAAGTGATAATGTCAGTCTAATAATATGAGCTTACTACTTGACCTAACGTCCCACAAGTAATGACCATTAACAGGGGATTTAGTTTAGAAAAATACTCTTAGTAGCTAGAAACACAGATCCAGATCCAGGCTGCACAGGTTTGTAGCCCTGCTGCCTCCTAATGTTTTGCACTCTGTCTAACAGCTGTGTTGTTGTAGTGGAATTTCTTCACTCATCAGCCCACACTTTCCCCCATATATCTCATTCCCAGTATGTCTCTCTGTAGCTGAGAGCAAGAATGATGCAAAGGTTATTGGACTTTCATCTTGCGTGACGTGACATGACTGCACCGAGCCATCTACTGAAGGAGTAAGAAGGTCAAATGGTACCTTCGTATATTACTATCAGTCATAATGTGTAAGCAGCTCTAACTCATTCTCCTCTTTCTTGCACTAGTCGTAAGAAGCTGGGAGTTTGGAAAAGGGTGGCTGCATTTTGAAGCTTTACAGAAGTGACAACCGATGCTGCCAGGGTCTCGGTAATCACGCTCCCTCCTCCAAATTTGTCATCCAACCCCACACTTTCTTTCTTTTCCAGCACAAATGAGTGCGCACACAGGAAGCGCTGCAATCTGCTCGTGCTTCTCAAGCTCCATTTTTGCACTATAGTGACACCGCTGGCTCCCTCAAACAAACCCAAGTGAAATATCTGCGCCACATCATGATGCATGACTATATTAAGGTTGGGAATAAAAAGGTAATTACAGTGTAGTACAGAGATGTCATAAATAAATGGGTCATAATGTGCCATTCATCTCATGCTGGCATGTGTTGATCACAGTGAGGCTCAAATCTCCTTAATGAGCAGAGTTAATGCTTTCCAGTCATTGTGACTGCGATCACTGACTGAGGCTATTACCGTGTCTAATGAAGCTGATTTGGTTTTTAGTGGATTCCACAATATTCTATTCCAAGCTGTTATTCTTTCTATTGAAAATTAAAAATGTCCTTCATTGCACTGTTTTACATGAAGTAATGCTTGTTACGTGGGATCTAGAGAGCTGCAGTCCTCCTGTGTGCGCACTGAAGTGTCTGAAAGCTATTCCTGTGTTGACTATCCCCCGGTGAGAGCTGGCAATACTGAAATGCAGAGAATTTGCAACAGAATCACATTAGATCGATGGTCCCTTCCTTTTTTGGTGCATGTTTCATTTCCCCGTTGTTTGCCACTAACAGCAAGGCTATATCTCGGTGTAATTTCTATGTGTATGGGTGAAGTTTTGCAAGTCTAATTTCTGCCCTTGAATCGAATTACAAAAAGCGGCCACAGCCATACAGCATATTTGCATATGGATCATTTAATATTTCACCGTCAAGGCTCGTTAATCTTGCTCTTGTTTCATATACAAATTATGCATCAATAATGTGTAAGGACAGGAACAAGGTGATTTCTATCACAGGGGTAATATTTTCGATTAATCACACATCCAATTTTTTTAATCAACAAGAGAAACGGAAAAATTAACAACAGATTCATCTTTGTTTCGGCTGCTCCTGCTCAAGATAAACTATGCAGTGAAATTCTGTGGCAGGTTGGTTCAAACGACAGACAGAAACACTTTCATTTGTTATTCTCTGCTGTAGATAATCACACACTGTGCAAAGATGACAGTAACATAACAGCAGCCCTACATTTAGACCCTTTAGCCAGCTCATTTAGCACCGCACTACACCCACAGCTTAATTAGCTCTGTCAGTATCATCTGCAGTTCTGAATGTTTTCACAGCGTCTTTTTGATGCTTGGCTGAAAGACACATTTTCTCTCTAAATTAGCAGGCTACCAATCTAATCATTCCTATAACTTGGGAGTGTTTTCTCACTTTAGCGGCCAGTTAGCTGTGATCTGACGGCCTTCATTAAAGCCTATGCTGTGACTGCACAACTGTGATACGTGTGAGGCACTAATTGTGGTGATGATTAATGAGCAAGGTCACATGATTTCTTTCACTGAGCATGATCCTGTGGAAATTATTTGAGAACCAAAGTGTTTCAAGCTTTCCCTCATTATGATAATCAACATATTGATCTCTTTGAATATCTTAAAAACTCAAGACTCATCAGAGAGGGCGTACTAATTCCTTTGCTGTGGATATCTTAAAGGATTATTCCACTTTTTTTTACAACTTGGATTTTATTTTTGTAGTTTTGGCTGTAATTTTGATTGGTTATGATAACACGTGTACTTACTAAGTTAACTGATTAGATCTACAGGGCAAGGAACACAAGTGGTCAGACCATCATACAGGTTTTAAACAAACCCCCAGCTCAGCCAAATTAATTAGGAGGAGTAAATGAAAATACATAAAAATATGTAATAACTGAGAGAAGCTTTCTCCGTGTGGACACACACAGAGGACAGATCTGATCATTGTTTATCACAGCAGTAAACCTGATTTTTTCGTTTAACCTCTTATATATACAGTATGTGGACTCATTGGTTTTCTCATTTGCTCTTCCACCAGTTGTAAGACAGGGAATACGTTTCTAAACAAATATCCACTAAAGTGAATGCCAAGATGTTCTTATATGCTGTTTTCTTTTGGATTTTATTAAGAAAATTATGATAAATATCGATCGTGTATCGTTACGTCTTTATGTGCCCAGGTAAGTCCTCTATAATCTTTCCAGTTTTGTCGCAGTCTACCTGTTCCTTTGTACCTGCAGTGGCGAATTTGTTTTAGTATTTATTTGTTGTATGCTAATAATGCATTGCATTTTCCTCTGCATTTGATTATGCACACTGGAAACATTCCCAGGCTCATTAGCTGGTTGAGATAAATCTACCCCACCATGTTTTGGTATTAATGTGATTCTCAATTGCTTTATCTCACATCAAAGCTGTGGAATTGGCCTGATGATAAAAGGTTTCTCCGAAGAAACTTATTCTATTGACTTTTAAAAAGATAAGTGTCTCTCTGGAAAATTAAACAAGATTATTAAACGTTAATGAGTCTATTGTTCGCACCAACAACAGCGATGAGGTTAAGGTTTGTGTCCATTGATTGAATATAACAAATATCTGAATCCGCCCAACAGGCCTTCGAAAGTAAGAAAATATGCTCATTATCAAACTGAAAACCGTCTTCTTTGTTCTGAGATAAATGAAAAGTTGAAAATGAAAGTTGGACCACTTCACAAAGGTTTTGCGATACTTGACATGTGGAACAGCCCCAACATAAGTATAAACTTATTCACATTAAAAAAAGACAGACTGACAGAAGCTGTTTGGTACACATGCTAATCTGTTTGCCAGATCACATTACACATTACACATGACCCATACCCATACTTTCATGTATGCTTAGACCTCCACATTAGAACAGATGCTGCTCAGTTATTGTCAAACTTAATATCAACATCAACACTCAGATTCATATACAAAAAGGTATTTTCTAAAACAAGGCAGTCTGAGTTTATCTCTGACAAGTCTACTGGTGCATAATCCTGTCAATCACTGAGGAGAACGGCTAGATTAAATGCCTAATCAGTTTGCTAGAATGAAAAAAACAAAGCAAAACAACAACAACATGAACAAGAAAAACAGACCAAAACAAATTATTTGAGATGAAGTCGTCAGAGACTGAACTCTCTTGTGTTCTCATTGGTGATAGTTTACTAATGTTTTCTCACTGTAAACTGGCACTTTGTAAACCTTCTTTAATTATGAAAGAGAATGCAGCTGAACCTTTTCTTTACTGAAAGCTGTAATTCCTGAGTATAGGTAATGTGATGGCTGTCTGCACTAAATGGTTATTTGTCCAGTCATTTATCTGCTTGCATGTCGTCATTGTTAAAAGAATAGTAGCACACAAACACTCCGCGAAGTGAAGTGTCATTTTTACACTTTGGCTGTTGTATGGATCAAACAAATGACAAATAACGTGTTAATTAATGAGCTTTAGAGGTTCAGGTAGGTGGATTTTGTTCCCTTTGGACAGAGCCAGGCTAACAGTTTCCCTCTGTTTCTAGTATTTATGCTAAGCTAAGCTAAACAGCAGCTGGCTCCAGCTTTTACCATACAGACATGGCAGTGGTATCAATCTAACATCTAAGTGAATAAGTGATGCCAAACTTTTCCTTTGACTGTGTTCCCTTAGTTCTTTGGTCTGAGAAGCCATTCAAGCAGAAAACTAGAGTAAATCTGCAGCAACTTTAACCTTTTTCTTTTATGTTTAAAATAAGACTCCTTTTTCTTCTTTGCATTGGACGCCATACCTCTGATTGTTGGATAGAACAGTTTGTTACTTTTGAGTGACGTTCTGTATCGTGTAAATGATTTCAGTTAAAACCATTGCCTCCAGGTTGTATAACTTTCTGATTTCAGCAACATTTCCCCCCCCATATTATTAGACATAAAACAAGTCACAGCACTGTATATCCTTGTTATGCTGCTATGTGCTTTAAATTGAAACTTTTTTATGACATACCATCCATTATTTTCATCTTGGGTGAAAAAGTTTCCCAATGGCAAATCAAAACTTATTTTTCATCTCATGTTACTGGGATCTATCATCTGACTGAATAATGAATCCCCTAATTGGCACCAATTTAGCCAAAAAGACAGAACTCACTTGAGATAGATTCCTGTCACAAGTAAAGTACCGGAGGACCCGTTGGGATCCTGTCTGCACACAGAGCAGTCCATTTTTGTGCCAGTGTTCAAATGACAGACGCAAACACTTACACTCTTTGTGTAACTTTGTGTGATTTGTTGGTTTGCTCCTCTGTGCTTCAAATAGCATCACATACTGTGCTGTATGAGGGAAACAACAACAGCACCCTTATATTTAGACCCTTTAGCCACCTCATTTAGCACCACACAACACCCACAGCTTAATTAGCTCTGTCAGCGTCATCTTAATGTTTTCACTGGATTCTTGAGTAAAAGACACATTTTCTCTGCAATTTAGTCAGTTACTTATCTAAGCATTGCTACAGGCCTGGCTGTCTGTATCTCCAGTCTACCACACCATCTCACTGTCGACCACAGATCCTAGTCACGCCCGTCTACATGCCTTTAGTGCCATGACGTCCACTGCACTGCAGGGCAGGGGGATGTGGAGTGTGACTTAATTTGAATACACCTTTTTCACAGCAGACTGCTTGACTTTGCATTGCAGTAATCGCTGGAACAGAGTCATCACGGTACCTGTTATGACAGGACAAAATGTTGTGAAAAAGGTCTACGAATGTGAGAAACAAGAGTACTCTGATGCTAGCAAGGCTATTAAGAGTCAGGTTAGCAAGATTTACTCAGACAGCAAAATAAAAATAAATAACAAGACGGACAGACTTTTGACAGGGAGGAAAACAAACACAGCTGACGCTCATCAAGCTAAACAAAATATAAAGAAGCATATCTTGCTCTCGGGTACACTACCTGTTCAGACGGCAGACAGACACAGTTAGCGACTAGCTGGTGAACATAGTGCAGCATTTAGCAGCTAAAGAGTCAGATATTTCCCTCAGGAGTTGGTAGAGACCAAAAACAGAGCTAAAAGACAGATAATATTGGACTTAGATTCACCAGGTGGCCACACCGTAAAAAAAGAAAAGTTGGGTGAACTCAAAATTTCAAGGCAACAAACTTCGATAAAATTTTAAGTTGGACAATTAAACTAAATATTTTAAGTTTTGCTTTTGAGTTTGCTCAACTCTGAATTCTGATTTTTGTCAACTCAACTGTAAGTCGTACTAACTTATAATTTTACATTGTAATAACTTTTAATCCTTACTTCTGCTAACTCTCCCGTAAATTGTACTAATTTATAATTTTACATTGTAGTAACTTTTAATCCTTACTTCTGCTAACTGTTCCGTAAGTTGTACTAATTTATAATTTTACATTGTAATAACTCTGAATTCTTACACAGAATCCACTTTAACTTGGTTAAGTTAGTATAGCAGAGTAATTTAACAATTTAAAATTGCACACTGCAATAGTTTATAATGTAAATCAACTTTATACTTTAGAACCAATAACTTCTAATCAAATGTATAAATTACAGATGCAACATATACATTCAAAACATTTGTTTTATTTAAACTGTACCAGCATCAAATCCCTTCCAACAGGGCCAGAAAATTGCAAACTAATGAGACCCAATTGTCCCAGTCCTAGCAGTCAACTTGTGCTACACATTGTATATTTGTAAACTTTGAGACTGAATAAAAGATCAAACATGAGTCATGTATACAAGACCATACAGAATCAGTATGATACACAACTATGAATCTAATAAATCTGTTAACAAGGTCACTGAGCGCCATAACTTCCGCTGCTCAATACTATGTGACAATTTACAAACACTGAATCTTAACATGTAACATGTTTAAGAAAAACCCAATAAAGTGCTACATAAATGTAAGAGAGTGGGAGATCGAGGTACATATGAGTTGAGAGTGAGTAACAGCAAGAGTAAATTAACATGGTGTTGGCTGGACAGAAGGGAACTTTTAGAGGTCAACAATTCCAGATCCAACATTATCAGTTAACTTATGGATTTTACTGAAGGAGTTTGTTTTTGAGGGATCTGACCCTTGCAGAGAGGTCTGACCCAAGTTCCATGAAAACCTTCTGAACAGTTTCAAATGTGTACCTGAGATCTTTTGGGTACTTAAGGTTTAAAGCATAGATCAATCCAAAGAGGTAAGCAAAAGCAGTTGGCAGGTCAGGGAGATCTTGAAGGACAATCTCTTCTTCCACAACAACAGCAACACTCACGACACTTTGAGGAGCTGCGCTGTTATTATCCTCCAATACAGTGAGGATACCCACAATGAGGCCCTTTGTCTGCTCCTCTTCTGGGTCAGTGTCCTTGTGTTGACAGACAGGAAAAGACCAACACAGGAATTGCAAGACATTAGTCATTAAAATACTGTGAATCAGAATAAGCTATTACTCTAAAATAATTCCAAATTATTGGATAAACATTTTTTTCCAAATAGAATTAATTATGAGTTTGAAATTTACCATTTCCATCCCATACCCCACAACCAAAAATGTAACCCCCATACACACATCAACTGACATCAATTAGGCTACATCAAGCTACATCAGCCAGGACACCAACTATTGAAGAAACTCTGGACATCGGGAAAGATGAAGGGAACAAGGAGGACAGAGAGGTAATGGTTGAAGTCAACGTTAAATACAGTACTATAAATACAGTATAATAACATTTACAATTTCTATTTATAACCACTCACAAGACAGTTCCTGAAGAGTTTCTCCTGACTGTCACGGAGATACAAGGGAAGGCCCTTCAATGCTGCAGTCTGTCGATGTGCAGTGATGTCAGATGTCTGAAACAAAGAGTTGCATGAAACATTACAAGATGTAATTGACATAAAAGTAGAGTAAACATGCAGGCAGCTGTCCGCTTCCATATCCAGAAAATTCCTGTTGATTGCACGTCAAAGGTTTACTCCTTTTAAAGGGTAATTTGGCATTTTTCAACTTGGGCCCTATGATTGCTCACTGTCAAGGTATGTCCACGGAAAGTGCTTTTTGTGTCACTGACAGGCTAATATTATCAGTGTCTGACAACATTATGAAAAAGGATCCTTATAGAGCAAGATCTTTTAAAAAAAAAAATTAAGATACCCTTTATTTAACAAGAAAAAGCCACTATATCTCAGTAATTTTATGTCTTTTGATCAACCACTACCTGAATTTGTTTGCTTGTGCTATTGTGTCAGTCCCTTAGATACCCATGCATTTATTCTGAGGGTTTGTCACTACAAGGCTCACTTAACATTGTACCAATTGCTACCAAAATTATTACAGCTTCATAAAAGAGGCAAAATTCCTTTTTATATCCATAATGTTCAGAGTTATTAAATTACATCTAGAATTCACCTCTTGATCCAGGCTGTTAAGGAGCTGATCCATCTCAGATGAAAAAGCTGTCCTCCTTGCCCGATAGAGTCTCAGGTGTGCTGATGAAGGGCTGCTCTGAAGTTGTCCATTAGGTTCTTGTTTGTGATGCGATAAAACTCTTCCCTAATCTGTTGAAAAATGTGAACAGGAAATTTAAATCCTCAATACAAAGTCAAAACAATTTCAACACCATCTTCATGTTAAAATAGGCATTGTAATCACACATAACTCTTCTACTCTTTTAAAAAAGACTAAATCATAAACACAACATAATATATTCTTGGTTCACCTGCTTACCTCTGCCTCGCAAAACAGAGCAGGCCACTGTTCCAGAACCTCTGACACCATAGGCTGAAGCTCCACGATCTCCTTGCGCCTCAGGGAGAAAGTCAGCTCCATCTTTTGTCTGATGAGTGCAACATTCTTATTCTTTTTCTTAAACTCCTCAACCAGAGCCAGTCTTTCATCCTCCAGTGAGTCATCATTATGCTTTTCTGGATGGTCAGGGACATAGTTAATCTCACCTCGCTTTGCTCTCTTCAGAGAAGGACTTGCACCATCATCTTCACAGCTCCTCTTTTTCTGGTTAATGCTAACCTCGATACAGCCCGCCTGACGCAGCTTGGACCTGTAATTGCCAAGTTTGTATTTTATGCTCATTTTCCATCCATCATACCCTGTTTCACTGCCTGGTTCTTGAAGGCAGGGGTGTCTACCGATGAGAGCAGAAGCAACTGACTCAATCTGGTCTTGATCAGGATAGGCTTTCACTTCAAAAACTGCCTGAGCAATCTTGTCCAAAACTTCTATCTTCATGTCTCTTGTTAAGCTGACACCTTTCTTGGTCTTTTCATATGTCTCATTGCCTTTGCGCAACTTCAACTCCACATCATAGGAGAAGGATGGGATGGGAAAAGGTGAAGGCCATTCTGAGACACTTTGCAGATAGTTCTTGATAAAAGCTGAGGGACTCTGGAATGACTCTCTGCTGGATAAACTGGCTGTGTCCAGGGAAGACCCTGAATCAAAAGAGTCTGACTCTTGCTGAACAAGTGCAGACTCATCCCAAAGAATGTGCAAGATAGCACGCTCAGGTGGCAACTCATGGATGTCAGTCAAATTACAGAGTTCATTATTAAAGTCTGGGTCCTCATATTGTAGTGTGAAGCTGCCTTGAAGTTGAAGATTTTCCTGAAGAATGTTTTGCAACTGCTCAACTGATTCAGGTACTTCAGGAAGTGCCACTTTACGGGACATTCTTGGGGAGATTTTCACCAGCAGCAATAATCCAGCCTGTGTCACAAGAAACAAGGACCACCGGGTTGGTTTGAGCTGCGTTCATATTAAGTTATTGTTGCCTCTTTTCATCATTGAACATATCGTCATAAATGTGCACAATATAGGCCGATATTACGGCTGATTGATGCATTAGAGATTATTTAAACTGAGAGCAAAATAACTGTAGCCTACCTTCACACACTCACACATTGGTCATCTGAGTTCTTCCACCCGCGCAGATAATAATCATGTTATAGTTTAACGTTAACTTATTAACTCACCACGGTCTCAACACACAGTCATTTACTGAGACCAGCAGACGGTAGAGAACTGAGTAGAGAGGCAGGCAGCAAACTAACTGCACAGCCGCAACCTGTGGCCGGCTCCGCTCTCTCTCTCTGTCCCGACTGTCAAACCAACCTGCTCACCTGCTGCGGTCCTGGAGCAGAGACGGAGCATGAGTGTTATTACCACTGTGTAATAACACCGCCAATACTTCTGAAAGATGACATGAAATGTCAGCTAATGTTGCGACCACAATTTTGACTTAGCATTAAAACCCTAATGGTTTGTAGCTGTAACAAGTTAGCGAGCATGAATTAACCCAATACCAACCAGTCAGAAGATAACATGTCTGTCCTGTTTGAACGGTATCTGCCCAGACACGCTAATGACTGAAAAGCTGTTTGTGTTTAAATGTTGAAAATGTGTAGGTTGCCTTCTCCATTAATCTACAACATACTGCACAACAATTCCAGTATCATTTTAACTTAATTTAATTAAAGGTTGGTTAAGACTTACCTGTGTGGACTCCAGCTTGAGGCAGCACAGCCACAATGAGACTTAAAGTGAAAAGTGCCAAAAGTTGGCTTTCACAACAAAGAAATAAGAGTTAGCAGAACTGTTGTCCCTTGTATTGAACCCCAACTTAAAGATATAAGTATTAACAACTCACCGAATTGTTTTGGAGCAAACAACTGGCTTGCTTTGTTGTGCTAACTAACATTATTGCCTTAAATGTCAATAATTTATATTTTCAAGTCTTACCTACTTAAATTACTGTTTTAGGCCAAAAAATACAAGTTGGATTTTTTGCAGTGCAGAAACATGACTCCGAATAAATGATAGTGTTGCTCTGTAACTGCTGGATGTCTAAATAAGCAACTGTTTGCTAATAATGCAATGTCCGTACATCGGTTATTGCAGGTTTAACTTGCATTTTTCATTTGCACAATAGAAACAAAAAAAACAAAAACAAAACATGCATTTCATGTTCTCAGTAATCTTTCAATTTCAATAAAGTTTCCCCTCATTTTTTTTTTTTTTTATCACTGGTTGATAAAAATACAATCAATTCTCAATTCTTACATCCATTTAACTTTCAAAGAAGGGCATAAAAAAAAAATATGGGAACCACTGCCACAGTGAAACATGGAAGCAGCTCTATTTTACCGGTCGAGGCAGATGACCGCCCACCCACAGCCTGGTTCTGCTCGAGGTTTCTGCCTGTTAAAAGGGAGCTTTTCCTTGTCACTGTCTCCTAGTACCTGCTTATGGTGGGAATTGTTGGGTCTCTGTAAATATAAAAACTACGTTCTAGACCTGCTCTATATGAAAAAGTGCCCTGAGATAACTTTATGTTTTGGCTCTATATAAGTAAAACTGAATTGAATTGAATTTTGATAAAACTACTGCAGGAGTAGTCTGAGAAGTTTCTATGTCTAGGTTTTGCTACTTTTTTCCACCATGAAAGCTGATGCCATTTGGAATATATTATAACCAACATGAATTCAAGCTGACCACAGCAGCCATTCAGTGGGCAAACTACAAATCCTGAGAGTTATCTTTTTTCTTTAATTTGGAAAATTTGAAGGTGAGGATGTATTTTAGGCTGTAAATTCTGAACAGAAACCTAGATTGGGCTTGATGAATCTGAGAAAAAAAAAACTGATTTCCTCTTTTAAATGGCGTCTTTGTGTAAAAAATGGAGAAGACATGAAAAATATAAAGAGGACGTGTTGTCAGTGTCTTCACAGGTAATTGCTTGCTGAATGTGCAGATATTTAGTTGAATGAACCTCGTGAATCCTGGTGTTCCAATTTAATTTTTCCCTGAGGAGGTTCAGAGCAGAGTTAGAAAAACCATTGCTTTTGCCCAAGACGGTATCTGCTTGTTCCAGTGCTTCAGCACACTGAGTCAAATATTCAACTCAAGGATATTTTTCATGGCTGCACCATCACATCAAATAGAAAATCCCAGATAGCTTGTCCCTCATTTTATACAAACTTAAAATTCAGCATGTTTGGTATCTTTTGGGAACCTCTGGGTCTTTACAAGGATTTAAAGTAAAACAATTAACATGCATGTGTATTGATGAATTGTCCAAAGGGTCAGTTGGGTTAAAAATGTTAATGCAAACAATAGATTTAGAAAAACCATCAGTGGCTGGTCACTTCTAGGAGTATATCTTTGCAAAAAAAATCAAATAAGCATTGAAAAATCAAGCATTTTCAAATCCACTTACTGCTCCACTAGATACACAGCAAGCGTTGCCTTACTAATGTTACACAAATGTTGGAGACAAAAGCTGTTGCAGGGGGGATAGAGGTCAAAATGTGGAAGCCACTCATAATGTCAGACATCACGGCTCCATTTACACCTGGTGCTAACATGTGATCTGAAGCTGGATACATTATCTGGATGATGACATCCAATCCACGGGCCTCTTTTCCATACACGTGGGGCCAGATGTATTAACGATGCGTACACACAAAAGCCATGCATAAGCCATTTGCCACACATAAAACGATATTTATAAAAGAAGAATATGCAGTGAGAATATGCCCACCTCACGCATACTTCAGACCAAACATACACACAGTGTTTTTCATAGGTGTAAATGGGATGTAAAGTTTACTTTGGGAGCCAAAAATGAAGAGCTTTAGTGGAAGCAGCATTAAGGTTGATCATATCCTACAGAATCCAAATTCATAGTATCACTGAAAAGATACAATACATGCATCCACAGTGATGGATATTGTGATCTCTCCACAATCAGGCAGAACCATGGATGTATTACACAAACTGGACACCGGACTCAAAGATGACGGACATTCATTTAAAAGAAATTCTCAAAATAGTTTTCTAGTTTTACAATGGAATGACGTCTCACACACATACAAAACAACCCCAGCCTTTTCAGGCTCTGGGAGAGTTCTACAAATATAAAACCTCTTTATATATTTGTAGAACTCAAAAATTCATAATACAAAGAGTAATAATTGGTGTCCCGTCTACAGTTTTACACACATCTTTTTTATAATAGGGAAAAAGCTTTTTGTTGCAGTGGCCACTGGGGCAAATTAGCAGCAAGGCTGGGTAGTGGCGCCTTATCCAGCTCTCTTAATATATCTACAGGCAGAACCTTTATAGAAAGGAAATCGTGTTCAGCTAATCTTTTTAAAAAAATGATCTGAATGAATTTAACAGCATCTGACTCTAAAACAAGCTTCAGATCAAAGCTGTTGGATGGACATTTGTGAATGTTCAGTCTTTGTGACACGTGGCTTTTTGTCTTCTTTTAGTCTCAGTGAGGGGTGATAAACTACAAATTTTTGACATCACTTAATGTGGCTTATTAGAAAAGATAGCAATGATGTGATGTAGTAGGCAGAATGAACTTTAAAAGCCGTTGCCACACAGTGGCTGTTTTCCACAGAAAAGTGAAGCTGATAGGTGCGTAGATAGCACGTTATGATGAGATAATGTTTGTAGTGTCGTTCGAGGTAAATGTGACTTGAAGCTGTAAATAGCTTTCGTACATCGTAATAATGTCAAACTGTCCTCATGTGGTGCCATCACTTCTCACTGGCACGCTCACCAGGTGCTAATAGTTTAACTGCTTTATTTTGTGTCCATGGGAAACACAACAGGAGGAGATGTGGGAAAGTTTGTTGTTAACAAAATCTAAATGAAAAGTTATTTTCTGGAAAGGTCACGATCACCTAGAACCACAGTAGCATAAAGGAGTGGAGCAATTTTCCTTGGTAAACTTGCTATAGCCCATTACATTTAGTGGAGGCAGCAGAAAGGTAATTTATAATATTTTGCAAGCTGCAAGTCTGTCAGTAACAGGTGTGTGAGTTAGATGTGTTGAGCCGAAAACAGCTTGTGTTCGTTTCCTAAAGCAGCAGATGGAGAGTGGTTTTCTCCGAGTGTGCTGGGTCATATGCAAGCATGATTATACCGACGACAGTGAGGAAGCGGAGGATTGGTGGAACCTGTTTTAAGCCCATTTTATATAAACATGTCAGTATTTATCGGCTGATTTGAACATTAAAATCTGGTCACGAATACAATGAGTCACAGAGAAGAAGCTGTAAGTGCAGCTGGCCAGATTTAGATCATTACTTTAAGTTATGGCATGATGCTGTAGTGGTAATTGCAGTATAATGGGCCATCAATGTAAATGAGGTTGTTGGTAATTGTAGCTGTCTGACAGAAAATACACAACAAGAAAGTAAGTTCATTTTCTATTACTGCTAATAAAGATATTTCTTCACTTTTCTTTTTTCACTGGTTGATTTTCTGTAACTTTACACGCTTCTATTACAATTATTCATATTTATCCCACTTATTGTGTCAACAAGATGAGGAGTTAAGATTAGATGACTATGATAAGAACACATAAGCTCGTGGCGACTGCTTCTGCGTAGACGTTTCAAGGTGGTATGTTTGATTGAGTGTTTGGGATTCATTAGGACAGGTCACTGTTTTCAGCCCAGCCTAATCAGGAGAAAAATAGCAGGCACTGCGTGTATCAATTAAAGAGCCAAACAGTCCATTCATATAAGCATCAACACAACCAGTATGAGAAATAATTTAATACTGCAAGTAATGTTCTGCTTGAGTGAAAGGGCACCACAGGCCCCCCATTACTATCTGATTGGTATGCATAAAATAAGTTATGACCCTGCCAGTATCCTCTTCTTCACCTTAGCATTAATTGTTAGCTACAGTAATGACTTTGACCTTCACTAGTGAGATGTTTAAGTATATCATGTGTACAGTGCCTTGCAAAAGTATTCACCCCCCTTGGCATTTTTCATGTTTTGTTGCCTCACAACCTGGAATTAAAATGGATTGTTTGAAGGTTTGCATCATTCATTCATCATTCAGCTCATAGTACCCTATTACCCCACTAGAGCACTGCGCTCCCAGAATGCAGGGTTCCTTGTGGTTCCTAGAGTCTCTAAAAGTAGAATGGGAGCCAGAGCCTTCAGCTATCAAGCTCCTCTCCTGTGGAACCAGATCCCAGTTTGTGTACGGGAGGCGGACAACCTCCTCACATTTAAGAGTAGGCTTAAGACTTTCCTCTTTGATAAAGCTTATAGTAGGGCTGACTCAGGTGACCCCTGAGCACCCCCTTAGTTATGCTGCTATAGGCCTAGACTGCCGGGGGACTTCCTATGATGCACTGAGCTCCTTTCTCCTCCTCTTCCTCTCCATCTGTACGCCCTCATATCCCATCAATGCTTGTTATTAATTCAACTTCTTCCCGTAGTTGTGTGCTTTCTCTCCCTCTCCACTTCTGTTGCTTTCTGCAGGTGTTTCTGCCTCTGGAGCTGTGGAGGTCTGGGTCTGTGGTTGCTGCCGCCTGCTGCCCCCGTGCTCCTGCTCTGCACCCGCTGATGCTATTGTTGTTGCTGTTATTAGTATTGCTATTATAATGTTGCTCTTAGTGTTGTTTCTGTTGGTGTTAACATCAATGCCATTACCATATCTATGCTGTATTGAGCTGCTGTATGTTCTCTTTCCTCCTGCTCTCTCTCTCCCGCTCCCCCCTTCCCCCTTCAACCCAACCGGTCGAGGCAGATGACCGCCCACCTTGAGCCTGGTTCTGCTCGAGGTTTCTACCTGTTAAAAGGGAGTTTTTCCTTGCCACTGTCGCATAGTGCTTGCTCATGGTGGGAACTGTTGGGTCTCTGTAAATATAAAGAGTCGGTCTAGACTTGCTCTATTCGAAAAAGTGCCCTGAGATAACTTTGTTATGATATGGCGCTATATAAATAAAACTGAATTGAATTCACAGAACATGCCTACAACTTTGAAGATGTGATTTTTTTTTTTTTTATTATTGTGAAGCAAACAACAAATAGGACAAAATAAGAAAACTTCAGCGTGCATAACTATTCACCCCCCTAAAGTCAATACTTTGTAGAGCCACCTTTTGCGGCAATTACAGCTGCAAGTCGCTTTGGATAAGTCTGTATGAGCTTGCCACATCTTGCCACTGGGATTTTTGCCCATTCCTCAAGGCAAAACTGCTCCAGCTCCTTCATGGATGGTTTCTGCTTGCGAACAGCAATCTTCAAGTCTGACCACAGATTCTCAATTGGATTGAGATCTGGGCTTTGACTAGGCCCTTAAACCACTCGAGTGTTGCTTTAGCAGTATGCTTCGGGTCATTGTCCTGCTGGAAGGTGAACCTCCGTCCCAGTCTCAAATCACAGGCAGACTGAAACAGGTTTTGCTCAAGAATATCCCTGTATTTAGCACCATCCATCTTTCCCTCGACTCGAATCAGTTTCACAGTCCCTGCTGCTGAAAAACATCCCCACAGCATGATGCTGCCACCACCATGTGGATGGTGTTCTTGGGGTGATGGGATGTGTTGGGTTTGCGCCAGACATAGCGTTTTCCTTGGTGGCCGAAAAGTTCAATTTTAGTCCCACCTGACTAGAGCACCTTCCTCCATACATTTGGGGAGTCGCCCACATGCCTTTTGGCAAACTCAAAACGTGCCTTCTTATTTTTAACACTAAGTAATGGTTTTTTTCTGGCCACTCTTCCATAAAGCCCAGCTCTATGGAGTGTACAGCTTATTGTGGTCCCATGCGCAGATACACCAGTCTCTGCTGTGGAACTCTGCAGCTCCTTCAGGGTTACTTTTGGTCTCTGTGCTGCCCCCCTGATTAATGCCCTCCTTGCTCGGTCTGTGAGTTTTGGTGGGCGGCCCTCTCTTGGCAGGTTTGTTGTGGTACCATGTTCTTTCCATTTGAAGATGATGGATTTGATGGTGCTCCGGGGGATCGTCAAAGATTTGGATATTTCTTTATAACCCAACCCTGACTTGTACTTCTCAACAACTTTGTCCTTGACTTGTTTGGAGAGCTCCTTGGTCTTCATGGTGTGATGCCTCTTGCTTAGTGGTGTTGCAGCCTCTGGGGCCTTTCAGAAAAGGTGTGTTTATACTGACAGATCATGTGACACTTAGATTACACACAGGTGGACTTCATTTCACTAATTATGTGACTTCTGAAGGTAATTGGTTGCACCAGAACTTTTGAGGGGCTTCATAGCAAAGGGGGTGAATACATTTGCACATGCCAATTTCCAGATTTTTATTTTTAAAAATTCTTTTTTATATATATTTTTCTCATTTCACTTCACCAACTTAGACTATTTTGTGCAGATCCATCACATAAAATTCAGATTAAAAAAACATTTAAATTACAGGTTGTAATGTAACAAAATAGGTAAAAAGCCAAGGGGGGTGAATACTTTTGCAAGGCACTGTACTTCCCCTACACCTGTGCTGCAGCAGGCACCGCTTGTCGTTGGCATACTGAAGAATATAAACACCAGCGTTTCCTGCATTGAGTGCCCTAATCATTAACTTTAAAAAAAACTATTTTCAAAGGTGCACAGAAGGGCTGTGTTTTTAACATCAGCACTTTTTTGGTAATGACTGAAATGTAGCTGACCCTATCACAGAGCAAGAGTGATAGGGAGGGAATGTCAATAATTCATTTTTAAAATTCTCACTTTCTTTATTATCTGTGCATGGGAACTATGGTATGGTTAAGGTTAGGGAAAGATGGCAAATAAACGATATGTTAGGGTATGGGCGTAATTTGTAGTGATAATGGGCTGTGTTAGCACTGAATATTGAAAAGTACCGAAAGCTGGCACTGAACGCTTGCTCGGATTCTTTGACAGTTTTTGATTTAAAACATAATTTTAGACTGTATTTTGTTCAGCCACTATTTGGCTGCGTGATGAGATTACAGTAGGTGGAAAACTGTAGCTTTTTGGTACAGGTTGTTGTAGGATCAGATGTAGCTAGTATAGCAGCAGCAGTAGAGTTGCACCCTGCTGTCCCCCACTCAAGATACAGCTACATTTGTGATGGAAAAACAGATGATTTCCCTGAGGAATATGGAAGAGTCCTCTCCCAGAAAATATACACTGCTAACAACGAGGATGCTATCATATCTGGATCTGGATGAAGCTAAGGACAATATGGACTTATGGTTCTCATGCTTTGTTGATGTTTGTTTTCTCTTTTACTTTTGTAAAATGTCTTTAAATTGTAACAAAATAAAAAGTTAAAGACGAAAAAGAGACTAAATAAAAAGTGAGAAAATAAAAGAACAGATGGCAGATGCAGCAGTAACTGCTCACTCTCTGAGAGCGCCTTACGGTATTGATAAAAGTTTTGTTTTGGTATTGAAACTCAGGTTTTTACTCTACTAGTATTGAACAGTAATAGTGGTGCGCATAGTGATTAGATGTTAACTGACCCCCTTGCTTTATTACGACAAACATTTTGCCATTGCTCCCTTGAGCAGGACATCTAACACCAACACTGTGCTGTGGCGAAATGTAACAGTCCCACGCCAGTATGTACACTGTATGTTTGTCGTGTACAGAATAAGCCAAATGACAATCCAGTATGACACACACAATAAGCATCTAATATATTCTCTTGTTTTGAAATGCTAATTGGTAAACATTTACTCAATATGTATGTGTATGTCTGCGTGAGAGAGAAATGGAGAGAGATATGCACAACATTAGTTATCTGGTTTGTTGCACAGGTGTGCGGTTTTGAATAAAAATGTAACGCTCATTTGCAAACATAGTTCAATGTGAGATACAGGAAGGGTTTTATGGAAGTTATATAACTCTTTAGTGAATAAGCCCGCCTGGATCAGCAGGATTTGCTCTGACAAATCGCTTATTCACCAAATCATCACATAAACGGCTTTTCCTCATACGCTGTATGACCATTCAGTGAGAAAATACCAACTTGCCACCAATGTTTTTTACCCTTGGCTGCATTATCAATCCTCTTAGCAGGATGTGAGATTGGGCTTTCTGTCACGGTGCATTCATAGGTGCAGCAGCACAGTGTCGGGGATAGTGCGTCTCCACTGTGAGCAGATAACAATCATCAGCTATAACAACTCATTCAGGCCCAGCACCAACGTCGGAAGCAGCCTTTTCAAGATGTTAGCGATTAGCATGGGTCGGCCTCGTCGCTAATGACATTTCAGAGCGTACTCCAATGACAATGCTCTTATGCATTAGCATTCCAGCCACACCGGGCCGGGTCAGAGGTGGCAGGCAGGCAGGCAAGCGAGCAGGATGTCTGACAGCATGCCAAAAGCAGCACAGCTGTTCACTTTCCTGAAGACCACAAATGCCGCCTCAGTCATCCTCAGAGTCGTGGTGCAGTCTCGCCCTTAGATATGCAGGTTGCTGCTGACTCACCCACTGCGTACAGTGGCCACAAACAGACTGTGATGAATGATGTGCAAGTCAGCTGGCAGGTCCCTTCTTCCATCTGAGTTATTTCCTCTGCAGATTCAGAAACAGAATATGTGAAGGGAGGAAAGAAGAGACATAAGTGGAAGGTGCGGTAGAGAGGGTGGACAGCAGGAGAAAAGCAGAGTAATGTTGCTCTTTAAAGTACTTTTTCATGCTCCAGCTGCTCTTTGAGAAAACATACATGATTGCAACATGAGAGAAGCTTGTCACAGAGTCCAGTTCAGTCCAAGACAAATGTGGCATTTCCTTTGATGCAAGAATGCAACGGGAGTAAAGACAGAAAAATAGTCAGGGAATGACACATTTAAAGAACGCTGGCCGGCCTGTTTCTCTTGATCTCCCTGTCACATCGTGTCATAAGATGTTTTCTTCAGAATATTTTTTCGTTTGCCAGAAATAATGCCACGCTAATAATTGCTGTCACAGTCACTGTAACAGATGCTGACAGGTAAGTTGACAGATGGCTTTTTAAAGTCCACTGAGCTCAGGGTAAAAAAAAAGAAAAAAAGAAAAATAAATAAATAATAGCAAATACCGCATCATGTCAGAGATTAGATGCTACTGTTTTCATCACCATCACTGTAAACAGAACCATTAGCATTTATTTTCAGCAGATTTCAGATGGAAATCCAGGCTGGCTACATGCCCATCAGCTTGGCATTTAACCCCAAACAGGTGCCAGTGAAGCTGCCTTTTGATGTTGGGTAGTGCATCAGAAAGAAACTCGCCGTGGTAAAGCACAGACACTGTTAGGCTTTACTGTCCCGTTTTAAAAATTAAAACAGCAAAGCTGTCCTTTAAAACTGACCTTGAATGTGCTTGTATCTCTGCGAGTGTGTGTGTGTGTGTGTGTGGAGGTGGGTGGATGATTGAAGGGGGGGCTGATACTCAAAATGGTAATCACATATCTCATTGCATGTATAATGAATCATTGAGAGGGAAATGGGTAATTTAAACAGCAGTAACATTTTAATTTTTACAGCTTATGTGTGTGTGTGTGTGGGGGGGGGGGGGGCACGATTGTCTGTTTAAACTTGTACATGTAAAGATTCAGGTTGTATTTTATTTTAATTAAATGGACTGTCTGGATCATTTATCAATTGACATAAATAAAATAAAAATAAAAACTTTTGTACATTTAATTTGACCCATTTTAAATGCTCTGTTGATGACAGACTAGAATATAAGGCTGTAAGTAACAATTATTTTCAATATTTTCCAGATTGATTGTTTTGTCTCTAAAATGTCAGGAAATATACCCATTATCATTTACCAGAGCCTAAGATCACATGTTCAAATTCATTGTTTTATTTGACCAACAGTCCAAAACCCTGAAAAATATTCAGTTTACCATGATAAAAATGAGAAAGAAAAGCATCAAATCCTCACATTTGAGAAGCTGAAACCAGCAAATATTTGGCATATCGGTTTGAAATATGACAGAAAAGGTTAATCGATTATCAAAATAGTTTGTTGCAGCAGATTCTGGACTTGTAATGTAAAACCGGCTCAACATCAAGTACGTCATGTAAATCAGATATGACCTCAAAGCTACGTGCACGCAGAGCCATGCACGTACTGTATGACTAATATGCAATGGTCAGGGTGCAGAAGAATAGTAGTAGTAGTAATAATAGTAGTGTAGTGAGTTAAAGATAGCAGTTGCACTGGGAATTCATTAATCTTTGTAAACATTATTTTTTTGCCAAAGGCATCCCCAAGGGCAGGAATTCAAACGAGGCATACGGGGAGCAAGAGTTGTCCTTTCAAATACTCTGCACTTCCCCAGCTGATTCTGTGGTTTCCCAGTGATTTTAATGACTATGTCTAGTTAAAGAGTTTTTTGTATTTCAACCAAGGTGCCCGTACCAAGATGTTGAATTGTAGTGTGAATCTAAAATGAAGCTTTCAACGCAAGTTCACACGGAAAGGCAATTATCATTATAAATCATCATCACCCTGGAGCTCCACTTTTAAGCGATTTCACCGGGAGTTGTTCACAGGCTTTCCTGTCATCCCGTGTTCATCTTAGCTGAAGGATATTTAAATCACCTTACCTGGTTCGTCTGCTGTCATTGCAGTCTGTGCCGCTCAGCCCCTCAACCACCCCACAGCCACCCGTGTCAAGGCCCAGTCTCTGGCTCCCAGTCTACAGGTGGTTGCTATTTATAAGGTCAACGCCACACTCTTGTTATTAAATAAAGCTTCTGCATTCTCACTCACCTGTCATGTGTTTCCTGACTGAAGTACGGTCATTGCAAAGAGCATCACAACAGGAGGATCTTACTGAAGTGTGTTTAGACAGGTGCACAATTCAAACAAGTGAAAAATGGCTTATTGCTTGTTTCAAAATTTCATTATTTTGCGCCATTTGCATTAAACCCCAGAGTACCGGTGGAAGCCTAAAGCCTGAACCAAACATAAAACTCCACTGCTGCACGAGTGTGGCTGTCTAAACAAACCTATAGAGGTGTAATGTCTCCATGATCTGCAGCTCGGCTTTGTTTGGGGATCAACAGGCTGACCCACTGACCCACTGGCAGAACAAGCTACAGCTCAAACAGCTCACACGCTCAGGAAAAATATAACTTGCCACAGTTATCCACACAATAACACTGGCTCACCAACCACCACGGACACCTCAGTGGATAATTGGGTACTGTATGCCCTGTCGTCCCTGTCAGTGGTCACCTCCTGAGCAAATGCTCCACACAAAACCACAAGAGTAAAGCTTTACATATAAATGCAGATACACAGGGCTGCCATAAGATAACCATCATTACAAAATAGAGTGCATGCTGAAGCAAAGATGCATTAATCAGCTCCTCTGGCAGAGCTGGACATATCTTCAGTTATAACTTTAAGAGATAAGACTACTATGGACAGGATGCTGACACTCCACATTCTACATGAGATAGTTTATACCAACCTCCAACCAATTCATTTAGCTGTGTAAAATTAAAAAAAAAAAAATCCACCACGAGTTCAGAAGTTTTTCCAGCGCCTTTTCTAAGTAAAAGACTTCATCACTTCAAAGAGCTTGTCAAGGTAGAAATTAATTGGAGGACATTTTTGCCACTCATATTGATTTAATTCAAATTAGTGCTGGATGATAAAGTCCTGGTCAGGAAGGGGTCACTAAAATAATTAATTAATTTAATTAATTGATTATGTTCCTGTTGTTCTGTGTGTCCCATTGTTTTCTTGGTTTCCCTTGTTCTCACTTGAGAAGCTACGGTTGTGATGTGGTTTTCATATATATATATATATATATATATATATATTGTGAAGCCCTTGGAGGCTCCAACTAGGATTAAGAGACACAAATAAACATGACTTGATGCAAAAGCCTGTGAGCTCTTTACTGTGTGACGAAGATTTTTGTTCACTAGTCTAAGTTTTTTCCAAAGGGAATTGTTCCTCTACTGATCATAGTATCTTCATTGTTTGACATGTCCTGTATATTTTTTTAAGATTTCCTTGTTACTTAACATGGGGCTCATTATGGTGAGATACTCTGTCTAATAGGATGAGATACTTTGGAGTGTTTCTTTATTTTTATCTTTGCCTTGTGTAGAAAAGAACTCCTTAAGTCTCATTGGGAAAAGCCCTACAGCCATGAGATTGCTATATGCAGCACAATGTTTATGATTAATTTTTATTTCATACTGAATACTGTTTATGCATTATTAAGTAGTGGGAGTTATATGGTCTTAAAAAAGAACTTGTGTGTTTTTCCTTTCTGCTGATTTTGATCTTTAACTGTCAAGTACTTTTAAACAATTAATTCATTTCTTGAGGGACATTATCTACGCATTTGATATGCAATGCTCTCTTTGTTTTGTAAATGCTCATTAAATCCTCGCCTCAGGTTAAATACACAAGTACATGGTCTACAGATGTGGCTCATCACATGCCGTGTGCATCAGGACACTTTACACCTCTGAACAGAGAAAGCATGACAAAATCTGGAAAACATTTTCATTTACTGAACCCCAAGCAAGGTCTCTGATGTGAGAATCTACAACTATGGTAATATCAAGAGGATAATAGTGATGTGCCAAATGATGTCCAATAGAATGTATAAACAGAAATATTAAATCTAAGAAATAGCAAAATAATGAGAAAGTAAGAAATATATATTTACATTTGCATATGAAATAATAAATGAAATTGGGGAAAATTAGATACAGCAACGAGTCAAATAGAAGGTGCATTTCAGTTTACCTGTGCTAATTTTCAAATGTCTTTGTGCATGGTCCAAAGTCTACTTGCAGAGGGGAAAAAAACACAATCACACTTTGATTTTAACCTTGGCTCTGAAATGGCTAAGTGAAAAGTGTGTGTGAGGTGTGCTTGCATATGGTTCATGGTTAATGTCAACAGCTGCAGACCAAGCCATTCCTTTAATGTAGTTAATAAAAATCTCAAACAGACCAAATGGCTTCACCATTCACAGTATATACAAGTCAATGTCAGCGCCATGTAAATCAAATTATAATGAAAATTTCAATCATGTCCATTCTGGCATGAAGGTACTCTGCTGCTCTCTTCATCTGAAGGACACAATTACAATTTAGTGCTTTGGGAGATGTCAGTCTTTTGTTGAAATCCCCTCTTTAGTCACTTTCTGATGCATGTAGTTGGAAATTGTTCTATGAGCAATCACACCAGGGTCACGAACGAACCTATTTTAATGAGGTATTCTGCTTAAAACTCCACAGGGGCTCACAAGTGATGTGGTGGCATTGCAAATAAGCCTGAAAACAACTGGAACTGCCATAAGAGTATTTAGTCAAAGAATCGCACTCCCGATCTGACAAATGTGAAGTGAAAATTTAACTGATTAAAAACAAGCTCTAAACTAGACTGAGTAACTCCGCTACGAGGATGTAGCAAAATACTGGCAAGTCAGACTAGCCCGTCTGCCAAATCACATGGAGTATATGCCCAGACCTGATATTTGACATCTGAGCTCTGCCCTCCTCCCCGTGCAAGCATTCGCCAAGCTCAACACATCAGAGATTGGAGGGTGGCGGTAATAACCCCTTATTAAATGCTGCATTTACTAAAATGTTATGTGAGCAGCAGCAGCTGTAGGAGCAGCACAATGTTTGCAAATGAGCAGTGCAACCATTGGCTTCCTCAGACCACAGAGGAAATGTACTATCTAGTGACTTCTATGTGCTGTCTGCATACCTTCTGCAACAAAGTACCTGATATGTAGGAGCATGCTAACACAAGACCACTAACATAAATTGCTCTAAATTAGATCTTTCGGGCGAATAATATTGTTATGAGTCCAGGGAGACCTGTGGGAAACCAGGCATGTGATAACCGACAATTAGAATTAATTAAATTATTAAATTAAGAGTCTACAGCCATGCTGGCTCTGTGTGGCTGTACTTAGGTGCAGCAGTGCTTTGAGCTACATGCTAACGTCACCATGCTAACATGCTCACAATGACAATGGCGATGGCGTGTTAATGTTTAGCAGGTGTAATGTTTCCCTTGTTCACCATCTTTGTTTGTGTGTTAGCACGCTAACATTTGCTAATTAGAACGATACACAGAGTACATCTCAGGCCGACGTCATTAGCTTTGCAGGTATTTGTCCATGAACCTAAATACTGGACAAAAGTAAAATGTTGGCCCTGATGATGATAGTACTTACTCACCTGATACGCTCTTCCTCTATCTCTATCTCTCGATCCTTCTCTAGCTCTTTCTCAAAAAAAAAAAAAGAAGATAATTTGCTTGGCACTTATATGTTACTTCATGCACCTGCAATCCTTGTGTCAGGTGTTGAGGCTCTTTTTCTCAAAGGCTTCTCCTTGACCTATTGTGGCTTGGATTGTGCCTCATTTGTACGCCACTTGTGGACAAAAGCAGCTAATGAATGAATGTAATGTAAATGTAAATGTAAAATGTAAAATGTAATGAAGGCGCTAGATAAAAAGTCAGGAGATCACGAAAATAATTATAATTCATTCCGAGGGTCACGTGAATGTCTGTACCAAATTTCATAGAAGAATTTTTCAGATTAAATATAATTTTGATTCAATTCTGGAATTCTTTTGAATAAATAATGTATTTTCATTTTTCACTTTTATATATATTTTGATATTTGAGGTCTTTTTTTTTCAGATCTTTTTTTCACTTTCAGATCACATTTTTTTCAGTTTCAGACTTTTGGCCTTGATCTGGCATGGCATCAACTGAGAGGGGTGGGAAATCATGAGTGACAGCATAACAAAGAAGGCTGAGGATCTTCCTCAGTCATGAGGCCATAGTGTATGAGCCTTCAATGTCTGTATAAAATGTTTCATCCACAAGAGCATCAGCAGCCTCATACATACTCTATACTGTATTGCATTACTGAGAGGTGTGTGTCAAGAAATTTCAATCTGCAGTGACTTTGAATTTTAATGTAACTTTCAAAATTGTCTTTACTGGCTTCAGGTAAAAGTGCTGTGATTTACAGTATTTGCCCTCAAACTTAATTCTTGAAATAGATTTTGTTTTATTATTCAGTGCATTGTTTTTGCAGAAACTCCATTTTATAGTGACAACAGATTTATGACTTCAGGGAACTACACAGTAGTTAAATTGAAAGGCATCCACAGTGCAATTTTTATCATCATTTTTCTTTGCAGTTTGATTCTTGAGATGTCTGTGAGACTGTAAGGCAGCACGAGGGGTTACAGCTAATCTGTTCGATGGTAATGTGATGGAAAAAAGATGAGGTCAGCAAGGCATCAGAGTCACCAAAGTGGGATTGATTACAGATCAGATCTGACTTACATGAGAAACATGGGTGTAAACGTATTGATTATGAGTGCTCAGAAATCCTCGGTGCCTCTGGCTGGATTAAAGCTGCTGGAGCCAGAATCAGCAGTGTCCTTCTCCTCTGGCCCTGTCCTTCTCTGACAAGATCGTGATTATCAGGGATCTGACTCTGTCAGCTCTTCCCACCGTTGGCTTCACGGCATTAACAACTGGTGTTTAATTGATAGCTACAAATTCCATTTCCAGCAAGGTACTAAATTCACAAAGCAGAAATATAACAAACACAAATTAAGCTTAATGTTTTTGTTATTTACATGACAGCAATGAATTACATTCTTGACTCTTGACAGCACAAAAGTCTATAGGCCTATTGCAAGAATGTATCTTCAGACATCTCCTTTTTTCCAGTCTTTGCCCTTGAATTTTCACTTGATTTGATGGAAAAAAAGCAGCATATCTAATCATTCACAAGGTGACACTTGCAGACCTCAGAGACGGCCCTCCTTCGCAAGTCTCAATGATAATCTGCACTTACTTACATCACTGATTATGTCTGTGGAAGACAAAGTCCACCGGGCGTTCAATCCCACTTCTGCACAGAGACAGAGAAACACGAAACAAACAAGATTAATAATAGCCTGCGGTGCTCATCCCTGGGGCCGAGCAGCTAACAACTCTTGACAAAACAGGGTTTAGAACGGCAGATGGATTGTCTGTAGAAATGAGGGGAATGTGCATTGGGATTGTAATGAAGAGAGAGAGAGAGCAGGGTGCAGACTTTTCCCAGAGTCCCTTTGATCGAGCCTATGGAAATTAAATCAGCCTGTGACAGCTCCCATCGACTGAGTCCACCTGGGGACAGTGACCACAGTTATGAACATACACTAATCAGCCTGTGTTTTATCTGAAGAAAAGAATGCTTTTAATAATCACAAACAATACTCTTGTGGTTCAATAAAAAGACAACCAGTCCTTGGGAGAGTTACTACTGGGCCAAATAAGGAATTGAACAGAAGCATCAACATCTTCACTGGCTGTGACGAGGAACGTGAGATGCATCTATTTATGAGAAGGGTAAAGCCAATGGAGCATGTTTGGTTGCGAAAATTACAATTTTCTGATCATCTTCAACATCAAAGCTTTCAAGCACCTTCATGTTAATTAAGACTCTCACTTCTCTGTGCTGCTGATACTGGATGCTGGAAACAACTATGAAAGTAGAGGCTGTGAGGACAGCTAAGTGACATTTTATCACTGTGCTGTAGAAAAAACTGTTCATAATAGAGGATGTTAAAAGATCATTCTGGTTATTGCAACATGGGTCTTTTGTAGTTGATGTCCATCAGCAAAAACAAGATTTCCTCTACAATGAGGGATTATTGCCAACATTTGGTATGTGCTACTTTCTGTTTTACCTCCAAATAAAATGGTTTTTGGATAATCCATGGCTGGATTAAGCTGCAAGGGGGCCCCATAAGGAGGTAAAAATGAGCCACTGGGCCCCGTTAACCCACCATGTCCTCCCACTTTTCCTCCCACTGTGTGCAATGTTTACAATTTTTCTCAACCCTATTGCCAGAGAAGAACGTCGATATTGGACGATTCTGCAAAACCCTGCATTATATTCAGTCGCAACCATTTTTTGTGCCAACTTTTTTAAAGTTCTCACACAATGTCTATGCATGGCAACTATGGCATGGTTAAGGTTAGGGTATTAGATGGGCTTGAAAACCCCACTCTGAATCTTGAGCATGAACATCCATCCACACTCTGAATAACGCACCTGGGCCTGTTGAATGAAACAGTGACAGGTGCTGTAGCTTTAATAATAAGGTGTTACTGCTAATGTTTTTGCTCGTGTCATGTAAAAAAAAAAAAACAGGGATGAGAGATCAAATCCAGAGGCTGTCAGGAAACTACACCCACTGGAGGCCCCCAGGCAACTGGCATCACTGCAGCGAAGAGACCAACTATTACCTGACATATTCAATCATGTGAGAGGGTCCACGTTTAGACAGGCATGGTCCGCAGGGAATGTGCAGAAGGTCCTCACAGTAAAAGGAAGAGAAAGGGAGAAAAAGACAATCTCGTCTGATTGATTCTTTCTATCCTTGATTGAAATTCGTCCACTGCCATTCAAACACAAGTGAAGTGAGTGAAGAGGGACTGACTACTTTAATGTAAAGATATTATGCATTTTGTCATTTTTCAAAGCAGATTAGAAATGAATCAGGAAACTGCAACAAATGTTATTGTTTTCTTTTCTTTTGTTATTCTATAAAATATAAATCAGAGTTGGTGCAGATAAGTCATGTGCTGATATATTTTAGTCAAGAGGAAAACTATATGTGACATAGGATCCTTATAGTCTGTCTTGTGCTATGCATGCCAGATTGTATAGCTCTGTGTTTGGGCAGTGCAGAGGAGAATACTGGAATACATGAGTAATAACCCTTTTGCATCGGGCCGTGGGTTGCCAGGTTTCTGAGATTGAAAAAGATGTAGATTAGTGCCACAGACAGGTCACAAACCCTTTATTATTAAGATACTTTTTCGGGAATTTTTGCCTTTTCTTGATAGTGTCAGGAAAGGGAGGAGAGAGAGAGGATGAAATGCAGCAAAGGGCCCGGGCTGGAATCAAACCCGAACCCCTGCAGTAAGGACTCCGCCTTAATGGTACACGCTCTAGCGGGTGAGCTACGGGACGCCCATCTCTGCTGTATTCAGTTACATCTTGGCCTTTAATGAATTTAGCAGCAGCATATTTCAAGGACTTGCATCACTGCAGAGCTAAAATAGGATAAGCTGTTTTTATTGAATTTGATTTGAATATCAAGGACTACGTTTTTGGAAATGACTTTAGTCCCCAGAGGTTGCATACAGTATGTTAAATGCAACATAAGTTAAATGCACAATGTAATGCAGCTGTTGAATGCAAGCCCTAACAAGAACTGGCTTCTGTATTTAGGCTACCTTTTATCTAGAAATAACACCAGGTATGTTTCAGGTATGGAAGTTCTTCGCAAAAGACAGTTCTAATTAATTAAATCAGTCAATCTGTTGGCCGCTGAAAGTGCCATTGTGCCCTCTACTGATGAAATTCAATACATCCTGAACCTGAGACCAGATGCACACACACTTGGAGAGATGTTACTGGAGAACATTATACTGTACACGTGAAAAGCAACATTACCTCCACAGCAGGTGGCAGGTGATGATGAACATGAGGTGAAGATGGCGGGAAGAGCCACACATGTTTACTACCACCTTCACCTGCTGAAACCATGGAAGGAGAAGATCCCTGTTTAGTACAACAGCGTTTGGCTACCTATTCCCCTAAGAAGACATACCAAAAATACTTTACTTCCTGAGCTTTTCTCAGTGCCGTCATGGTGCTGTCAGTTGCCAGAAAATGAAAAAAGTTTGAAGCTGATCCAAGAGATGATGGTAAGATGGTAATAATGTAAGTGTACCAGCTAATTATAAAAACTAATTGTGTAATTTGTGCTCAAAACTGATAGGTCTAGAGCGTTCTGGGGGAACTACTGCAAGATGAATGAATCATCACAATTTGATGCTGACTCTCCTCTTTATTTGAACAAACACTAATGAAGCATAGCGTTAGTTCAGGCGGAGCACTGAAGTCACGCTCCTATTGGCTGACTGGCATCAGCTGTTTTCAATACACTTCACAATCATTGGCTCAATCACAAGCTGTGTGGCTAGTCCAATCATATTCACGCAAGTGCACGGCGCGGACATTATAACCTGAGACTTATCACTGTTATTCTGCTGATTACGCTCATGACGGCGCGTTTTGCTGCCGCAGCTCTCTCCACCACCCCAACCCCCTCCTTATGTGGTATTTCGTGTTGTGGATTTAACTAAGATTTATGTTCATGTACGAGTTTATTAGGCGGGGTTTAGCTCTCTCAGCAGAATCCTCGTTGCCGCTCGTATTCTGTGGGAGCTCCCTCAAAGAGCAGAGCCTTTTCCGCCAAATTTAACTTGATGACCATTTGCTATAAATGATCAATTCCTTGACGTAAATGTCTCCCACTAAACTGGTTTTGTTGATTCCACTGTCTCCAAAGTCCAGGGGGGAAAAACAAACGTCTTTCTCTACAAAGTTCAGTTTTACTGCGTCCATGTGAGATAGGTTTGGGCTGTTTAGTCATACTGTCACTTTTCAACATCTCATTGGCAAGATGTATCCTTGGTGCTGTATATCAGCAGGAAACAGTAAGGTAATCACAACACTGTGTGGGCATTAGGTGAGTGGTACCCTCTATTGCTAACGATGCCCATTCGTCTTTGATATGGACCACTCTGGTGGCTTGTTGCAGGACGAGCATCTGCTGGTGTCTTGCATTATATTTCTTTAAGTAGAAGAAGGTTTGGCCCAGGGTTGCACATGGTGGTGGCAGATTTTTCCTCCCGCTCTGTGGGACCGTGGGGAGTCGGTCACTGGCTGGATGGCTCCCCAGCATGTTGTTCAGCGGGGTTATGTGGCAGCAGGGTGCTGTTTCAGGCATCATGCGTGACTGGAGAGTGATTAGTGACTGAAACTGAGCGTATTGCACAGTTTTAAGTAGGTGAATTAACAGCTGAGTAAACAGTGCTTACATATGCCATTCATAATGTTCTTAATGTTCTCTATTTCTTACATTCAGCCTGAGTCCACACACACACACACATAGCACAGACTGAAATGTTTTTTGTTTTTTTTTAGCTCAATAGAGAGCTCTGTGTGACACTGTTTCAACAACCCCGGTAGAGACACACTAAAAAAATCTGCTTCTCTGCAAATACATTTTTACAATTTACTGCACCCCAGCAATATGTAGAAATATGTTGTTTTAGCCAACAAACACACTCACACGTCACATTTATTCCCCGTTGTTTTACAACACGAGTGTTTTTCAGTAAGTCATTTGAGAAATGTTATATTCTGTTACCCCGAGGGTAAAGCTTCATAAATTAAAGTGAGAGTAGCGTCTTTTTCAACCTTATCAGGTCATGTTCATTATTCAAACTAACAGACGTTGGCACACTTTTCTCACAAGTTCTATAGTTTCCCTGAGATCATCAAAAATAGACCACACAGTAATGAGTAGTTAGTTTACTCACTGTATAACTGGACGAGGGCAACACACGTCATACATGCAGCATGTGTGGAATACCAATTGCATGTGAGCGCAAAGATGGCATGGATTTAAAATGACTGATTTGTCTAATCTTTTTCTCATCTATTAACCTCAGTCAGTTGATGAATAGACATATCATTGGGTAAATGTAAAAAAGTTCCATGTTATGTCTCGACCTCTATTACACACTATCTCATGGAAAAGTCCACGTCTAACTCTTAACACAGGATCATCAAGGGGGCTGCGTGACGCATTGACAGCATTCACCAGTGATGGGGTCTTTCATCACTCAAGTGACTGCATAATGCTTGAACTCATTTGGCTGAACATATGGAGAGTGCTATTAAGGTCTCTTCAGTGGTTTTCGACAGAGACACAACTCATCCACCAATCCAACACAAATGGGATCGGCAGTCGAAAAGAAACAAGCCAAGGGAATCTGTATTAAAACGTACTTTTCTATAAACACTGATTGCGCATAGATCGCTGCCAAGAGTTTTGTAAATTGCTCTTTGAAATTATAGCTTTAAAGTTGAAGTTTAAAGTCTCAGCTATGCAGAGAAAGATGGTTAAATGAGTTCAAGATAAAGATTTCAACAGGATATTCATTGTAATATCCTGTTGAGAAGAGTGTCCTGTTTTTCCACAAACAAGTCTGTTATTAACTATTATTTTTCATTAGCAGAAGTCATCACACTGGGTCGATAATGCATAATTCACCTTGCCAAATCACTGGTTTTCATTTATTTATTTGTATTCTTTTGTTCCTTGCTTGTCTGTCCACTGTGATGATCACAATGATGAATGCAGCCTTTATTCTGACCTCGGCTGAGGTTTTATTTTTTCGGTTTTCGATTTGTTTGTCTGTTAGTTTGTACGGAACCCCGGAGTGGCCATAGAGAAAAAAAATATATTTCGAGGCCACGTTTTACTACATCGAGGGCTCGAAATGCTATTGCGTGCGCACGAGATACAATTCGTTACCACGTTTTAATTAATTCGTTACCACGTTTTGATTAATTCGTGTGCACGTCTTAATCCAAGTATACCCACCATGCGTAAAGATGCACCCAACCCATTCAACAACACCATTAGCTATCCCCTAAATACGCAATAGCATTTCGAGCCCTCGATGTAGTAAAACGTGGCCTCGAAATTTTTTTTTTTCTCTCTATGGCCACTCCGGGGCTCCGTAAGTTTGCAATAAGTCCCAAGAACTTATTTTAATGATTTCCAAATACAGATTTCTATGAAATTTGGTGGAAAAGAAAAAGGTGCTTCATCAGGATGCAGGTGTCTGACATAGAATCTGACAACATATGCATAGCATCTGATATCGACTGTTATTTTGTTGCAGATCTGGTTCCAGATACAGATTATGACTTAGACAACATATGTTTATGTTTAAGTTACAAAGCCCTCTAATTATGACTTGTCCGTTGGGTGCAATGGCGGAAGTAGTGTGACTTTGTTACAGAGCCACGAAGTCCACAGAGGGAGGAGCTCGGAGGGGAAAGATGGATGGGTCAGCAAAATGTCGGACTTCAACACACGAGACTGCTGTTTGTTTCCTGTTTCTGCCGACAGTCAGTGTGGGGGTCTTTTAACCATGACGACAAAGGTCTCCTTACCTTAATAGCTAGCATATTAGCTTATAAATAGTATGCTATGTTAGCATTTATCCCAAAGGGCAGCTGAGGTGCACAGGAAATAAGTAATTCGTTTTCAAGTGGAAATTGTGACCTGCTGGTAGCATGATGAAATGTCACCAAATCATCCTGCAACAGATAATAAAGCTGCATGTATCATTAAAAGTGTGACGTATATTAGAGGTCTGATGCTAACTTCAGATTGAGATTAAAAACAGGAAAAACCTAATGATCATATTTCATGATTGATGTTATGATTGATGAAGTAGAAACCTGATCTCACCAATGTAATTGTTAGTATTTTATAGTACCACGCTGAGTATTCTGATGTGCTTGATTTTTTTCAGAGCCCAAAGACGCTCAGGATGTTTGCATTCTCTGCTTGGCAAAGGACATTGGCCAAGTCAACGATTAAACTTCATTGTCAATTTACTTTGATGGTGATCAACCCCCTCCCCTTCCTTCACTCCTTTACTTAACCTCATTGGTGTGGTAGGACTGTAAAGCCCTCGCATCTTATTTACTTTGAAAGCTTTTTATTGGGTGCACCCAAACTAAAAGAGAACCTGAACAAAGGATAAATTAAATGTGATCAAGCATTCAATGAACACTTCCATTCAAAAGAATTAAGGACATTGGAAATAGCTAGAGTTGAACTGTCTGGTCAAACAGCAAAAGAGACAAAATGAACACAAGAAGTACTCATCCCCACCCTCCCAGGAAGTGTTCCCTTATTTGGTAATTTCCGTAAGTAATTCGCTTACAGATATTTTAAATTCTGCTTCAGGTCTTTAGCCAGCACTTAAAACATCCGACCACACCGTGTTTTTATGAATTGAGCACACTGGAGAACGGCCCATGGGATCACTTAAAATGGTGTATGAGCACAAAGTGTATTGTGTGTCTACAGCAGACAAAGGAATGACCTTACCTTCGCTTAAAGAAAACATCCTTGAAGTAAAGTAACTGTGATGCTCTGGGGCTTGGGAGAAATCTCCATCCCCAGAAGAGACGCTGGCACAGGCAGACCTGCTTTGGGAAGAGGAGCATCAGAGGGCCTGCGGGCTGATGAGTCACTTTGAGGCAGATCTGAGAACACCGCTATGACTGCAGGGGCTGGAGAATTGTCAACCACGCGGTCTTAAACTTGAAGAGGAAGAGCTGCAGGAAGGACTCTCCCTCTAACTTCCTCACTAATATTAAATGACAATGAATGAATCATTTTTATTTTAGTCCACATTTGTCCAGGACACAAGTTATTGAATTATTGTGGTCATGCTTTAACACCTAGTATGATGTAGAGGTGGAAGCTCGGAAATGACAGATTTTCATGGTGAACTCAAAGGTGTGTTTCTTAGGGAAAAGAACAGGGCCAGTGACAATATGCAGGGAATAATAGTCTCTAGACTCACAGATAGTGAAGTAAAGATTCTGCCTTAAGTTCAAAATGCCTTAAAGCAGAAAATGAAAGAGTTTCCGTTGGGTCTTATCTGTCTGTGTATTAGAAATTACTTTTTTATCTGAAGAAGAATGTAGAAACCGATGAACTAAATGCAGTGCATAAGGTCTCCTCTAAGCAGAGCAAAAGATTACCTTACTCTATTATACAGTAATTTGAAAGTGAGGTAAAGGTTAATGATGAAAGGAGGGCCACTGTCTGTAGCCAAAGGTGCCATGCAGACAGGCAGGGGATTACTCACGAAGGTTTTACAGAAATGGCTTGACACTTAGGAAGCTGTTTCCATGATGAGTTAATCAAATGCATCAGATTTTTTTTGTTTTTCCCCTCCATTTCTCTTCCTCCATAGATATTAGATCTAAGTAGTAGTCTTCAGTCCTCCTTGCTGATTTTCTGTCTTGCTTGCGTGGTATCTATTTGTGTATTGGAGGATTTAAACAAATGATACATTGGTTTCAAGGAGTGGCAGCTTTGTTCTACATTGCATTTAAGAAAGGAGATAAAGTGTGTCTCTCATCATGGTCAAAATGTTTTTGTTTATTGAGAAGTATGCTATTAATACACAAGCTGTGTATTAAAGTCATTAACTGGAAACATACAGTAGATAAGGTCAAGTTTGAAGCTCCATTAAAGAAACAGCGGAATAAAAAAGAAACTGTCCAAGTTTTAATCCTGTGGTCTGTGTTAACTGTTAAGTTAACTGTTGTTTTAAGTCAGATTTATGCCAAAATAATAATCTTTTTGTATTTTTTTTATAGCAAAATCCCTCTCTTCTTTCTTCCTGAAAAATATTTAAATATTTTTGATGACTCATCCTGCACTCATACACATAAATGTAGTCAATCAAGTGCAGTCTGGGTTTACTTGCTAACCTGCCCATAATAAAAAAACACTCTTGACCTTTAGCATGTCGATCGGAGTAGCTAGACTGTGCTGGTGCTCTAATTTATTCATTTTCTCCCCCTCCTCTACAGCTCTGTAGCTAAACCATGCTAAACTCACTAAACCACGCCCAATTTTGAGCAATCCACTCATATGACTTCACTTGGAAAAATGTCACACTTTGACATTTTGGGTAATATGCTTGTTTGCCATCTTTCCCATATATCAATATAAGTTTCATGTGTGTTCAGAGATTGGTCCAAGACTGGAAGCAGATGGAAACCTCAGTTAAAATAAAAAAAATAAAAATCTGCCTTCGCAGGGGCCTCTTGTCACCTGAGATCCTGTTAGGGTTTTTTTCCCCAGCTGTTTGAAACAACCCTAGTTTGAGGTCAAGCCCTCTGAGATGCTCTGAGGTGTTGAAATTGGGTTCAGTTCAAGAAATAACTCCATTGCAAAAAACTGACTTCCTGAATCACAGTTTTCCCCCCAAAATCTATATATACAGTAGGGATATGACGTGTTTCTTTGATAAACAGATAAAATGAAGGTCACATTAACAATGCAAACAAGTTGACCTCAGGACGCCGCACAACAGCAAATCAGAGAGGCTGTGGTTGCTATGGCAACATACTACAAAGCAACCCAGCCACACACAACCCAAGATGCAACACAATGAAAAGTTTCTTTGTGCTGAACACTGCCAGAGTATGAATACACCTGAGAAATGAGACCAGCTGAATGTTACGCACTGAATCGATTCAATACAATAACTCAGTCATTGGCAAAAAGGTCTGTAATTCACTGTGTGTGTATTTGAGGCAGCGGGCAGGACCTGTTAATTTAGTGATGCCAACATGCCCTTTAATGTTACACATCTGCCCAAACACGTAGTGCTGAGCTCCACACAACGCCAACAATGGAGCCATTGTGTCCTGTACTAAACCTTTTTCACTAAGCCCAGTTAGTTTTATATTGAATCCTGGCTGAAATGCACACTGCATATAAATATCTCTTTTCCTTTTCACTTAGAATACGCTGCTTGTACGTTTTATGTTGAAAAATCCAACCAAACGGACAGGTTTCTCCTGAATTTCATTATCAGGACTACTTGGAGGTCTACAAGATGCAATTCTCTCAACTCTAACAAGCACATTTCTGACCTGTCAGTCACTCACACAACAAAGGCGATGAGGTGCAGGATTCTGTATTTGGAGATTTTCATGTCTGCGAGGAAACAACTCACAACTAGTCTTGAACCAGGAAAATCAATTAACAGTTATTGATGACATTTCTAGGAGTTGTTGGCACAATTTGTCTCATTCTTTCAAAAACATTTTAAAACAAGTTTGTTCAGTGTTGTACAGAACCCTGACATGATCTAAGTTTGTTTTTTGAGCCTTTCTGCCCTTAGTTATGAAAAATAGTTTAAAGCTGTTTTAATTAATTCGACTATCATAAAGTTGCTAACCAACCTAGATACGTAACCATGGCAAACTGCAGAAACATGACTAACATGGAATTTTTCTTCATAACATTACTTCTCAGTCCAAACTGTTCAACAGAAATATGTTTATTTACATTTATTTACATTTTTGTCCATGAGTCATTCTTAGTGTTCTTAGTGTCCAAGTCTTGTGTTTAAAACCGGCAACACACACCTCACCGTGTTGTGCGTCATGGATTATTCCTTACTAACACAGCTTTATGCCATTTAGGAATAACTACATTACATTAGACAATCTTACCTTGTGGCAATGCAAGCATATTAGGTGAATAAATTCCCCCAGTGGACTGGACATTATTATGTGCAGGCATGTGTTCAAGATATAGCTTGCTTCAGCAAATGCGTCATACTCAGTAGCAAATTAAATTTAAATGACCAACAGGGATTATCGAATAGCAGAAGCCAAGTTAAACTTTTTTCTTTTCTTTCTGTCACTAATGAGAACAAAGCAGGTGTCATGTCTTGATTAACATGTCATTTACATTCAGTGACACAGACATCGTGAAAACATAAACTGCAGTTACTGTGTCATGAAGGGGTTAAAACAAAGGTGTGTTGTGCATTTCGGCAATTCCTCATTAACTGAGTAAAACCTAAGTAGCAACCACACTCCATCTGACAGCAACCATTTCCTACCATCATATTGCAGACACAAGACCCTGATTTCCTTCCTCTAACTCTATTAGTCATTATTCCGTTGTTCATCAATAATTTTAATGGCCTGTTGTATTGACTCTGTATTTGCTTACACAGAAAATGTGTGATAAAATGTAGTTGTTAATGCAGACTGGCTCTCAGTCACTCTACAAGCTCTTATCTTGTGAGTGAATTGTGGCTGATTGCCACAGACTTTTTTAAGGGTCATATTCTTAAAATACAAACAACAACAAACACAACGTTGACTCAGCTTCAGCGTGACAGGATCATGCATGAGGAGAGTGGTAAATCAAACTGGGAGCTGTGTATTTAGCTGTATTTTGGAAACTATTAATGTTTGCAACATATTCAGCACATGACTGCACAGCACAGAAGTGGATTATGCTGCACAAATGGTCTGAGAAGACTCTACGGCTGTTTTGATCTTTTCTTTTTTTCATATGAAAACTTGATACAATGCGAGTGCATTGTAACTGACATGAATTCAAGCTGACCGCAGCCGCTGCTTCTTACTACAGTACAAGGACACATTTTGCACAAAACATTGCTTGAAACACAAATCTTGATGTTTCCGTGCAGTGAAACTTTCTACCAATCAGGATGACCTCACTCTGAATTCACTAAGTCTCTAGCAACTTTGCAGCTTCAGATAACAGAACTCATGTTGAACTGCTGTTTTTTTTTAATACACGCTTTGCCTGTGAAAAGGGCTTTATTGCTTTCAAGGCCACATCCACAAGTGTCATTTACACTACTTATCCCTGTGCACACAAGTGACTCAAGGTTAATAACTCCTCTCTTATGTTACATGTGCATATAAAATCTTTATATTGTGACTTTTCTTCAAAATAATTTGGCACCATGTCATACACAGTGAGGGTTATTAACAACAACAAAGCAAACAAAGCAACCCATAAAACAAATTGCTTGCAATGCAAATGTATGATTTTTTTTTCTTCTGCTGATATGAGCTATCTCAACCTGCAGGAAACAACAAACAACCACAACACTGTCACACTGCCAAGCCCACCTCCAGGGCAGTATACTCAAACACACAAGCTGGCATCTATGAGGGATCTATGAGTCTGTGAAACCAGCTCCACTGAGAAACATGTCTAAATTAAAATGAGAACATTTTCAGATGAAACCTGGAACTATATATACACCAAAAACAAAAATGACAGGGCAAAGGTAACACTGTGATCAGTTTGAAAATTACAAAATGACAGCGCAGTCTTTACCGGCAGGTAGTGTAGGTGTGTTCTGGGTAGCCAGTAATGTGCAGCTGTAGGCACCGCTGCGCCATATGAGGATTAAACAAAACCACCACTGAGCTCTCAATGAAGCTATGCCAACTATCACAGAAAATAACCAATTCTGTCTGTCTGTCTCGTTCTCTCTCCCACTCACACACACACCCAATACACACACGCAGCTACAAAACTGTAATTCTTTCCAAAGGAGGGTCGAATGAACCAGTCTTGAATCTATTCACTGCTGTCCAACAACATGAAAAGAACTGAGCTGCTTAGAAAAATTGGTCTTCCCTCTACCACTTCTCAGTTGTCTTGAATGTCCAGCCACAGCATACCTCTCATTAAATGAGCACAAAGCCTACTTACAGTTACATTTTGAGATGGGCTGTGTGCCTGACTCGTTCAATTAATAAAATATCACAAACATCAATAAGACGAACAGCTTGTCATTCTCCTTTTTCAAAGCGCCCTGTGCGCATAGACTATCCAGACATGATGCGGCATCCTTGTGATGAATCTTGAGGCTTCCAATTTGTTCTTGTCAGTCAAGTCAACCTGATATGTGTTTGGATTTGGTAGCCGTTTTTTTTTTTTAAGTATTAAAAAAAAAATTGTCATAGAGGACACAGGAACAAAACAAACACAAACTGAGAAGGAGACAGACTATTTCCAATGACCAGTGTAGGAACGCAAGAGTGTTTCCACCACTGGAGCAGCGTCATGTGCCACATAAATATCATAATATTACTTATCAGTTGCAACTTAACCTGACATATTACATGATTATTCTATTATGTAATGCTTGTCTAATTTCAGACAATATTATTGTGTTGTACTAAAAATAAATTAAACATTGCACTGAAAAGTGTTAGCAATAAGATATGGGCAGGATTTTAATCATGTGCAACAGTACTGTACTCCTTTAAACCGGAAAGGTAAACAACAATAGGTAAAGAATTCATCAGCAGATTCATGGATTAATCAGCCAATAAATTTGCAATATTTGATCAAACATATGACTAATTACAATGAATTTGTATAGTACGGTATACAAAGAGGAGCCCTCAAATCATCAGATGTAAGTATTTCAGCAAAAACAAACATTAAGTTAAATCAGAGTGGAAATTAATGAGGCCTGTAAATCTCCCGTTTATCTACCTTTGCCAAAACATTAATAGAACCTGATGAGAAGGAGCTATCAGCTTTGCCAATGCACAAGTTTGGTGTTGCCAGCTCTTGTCATGTGGAGGGAGTTTTTGCAGTAATTGATGGCGCCATAACAATTCTCCAGCCCTAGCCACAGTTTTTTTGATGTCCAAATGGTACGAGACAGGATACATCATTTTCAATCCAAGGTAACAGACTCTGTGTTTCCTGCTTTGATTGATTTATGCTGAATGCTTTTCCCTGTGAGGAGTGCTCACAGGAATAACAGGCTTTGTGCATACATATCAAAAAGCACTGATCATCACTGACTTTCATCACATTAAAAAAAATACCCTTACCCATCCACAAATGCTTGGTAGGGATGGGCAATACCAGGGACTGTATTGTAATACCAAAACAGATACGAATACGTTCTCAAACAAATGAGAAATCTCAGCCTTTTTGTAGTTGTTGTTGTTTTTTGTGCAAATAGATAAATGTGGATTAGTAGTAAAAAATGCATATATTTGCATAATGTATAAGCAGTATAAATGAACAAAGATCTGTTAGCAAAGATCAGAATTCTCTTTGTTTTCTGTAGTTAAATTTGTAGTGAATTTGCACATCAGCATTTAATAAATGTTCAGCTTTTACCTTTTTATCCTGTGTGGCTTTTGGCATGCCAGGGTAGAGAGAGCGAGAACAAAAGAGCAAACATAGTTCATGTCCTATTCGCTACCTTCACCACGTTCACCTTTTCAACATCAGACGCATGAACTTCATAGGGAGTAAAAGAACAGTCAAGTTTTTGTGTCAGAGTCAAGGGGAGTCAGAATCAGAAGTAGACTATTAGACTTTGGGGTTTGTGTAGTTGAGCATGGGTGACTTAATGTGGCGTAGTCCATTTTTCATCATTTCCTTTTTGGAGCTAAGCTACTGTAACCTGCTGCAGAGCACTCCAGTTATCTTCACAAAGATCAGAAAGGCGATGTATTTTCATCATGTGCCTCGTGGTCCAAGTCAATTCAAAGATCACCAGCTTAGTGTCTCCATTTCACAGACACACTCATCAATCTCAGCTGCTCCCATGCCTTGTCTCGGGCCACAGTTGTGTTAAAGATGAAACACAGTGAAAGACAGTTTTTTTTAGAGGCTCTACTGTGTGTGTTCAGTCCAATTTATTTGCTTCCCTGCAGCCTGAGCAAAAAACAAACAAAAAAAAAAAACAACCCCTCTCACCAATCAATCAAATCAATCAAACTTTATTTATATAGCACAAGTCATACATCAACTCCAAATGCTGAACATAAAAAGATTTCAAACGAAAATTGAATAAAATAAAGTAAAATATAATACAATAAGAGATAAGAATGACAGACATAATTATCCAAATTCAGCACCTTAAATCCTACTGAAAGCAGCTTGTCTGTCTGCAACCATGCATGTGAATTATCACCTGCCATAGAGGTGACCCATTCTTTCAGAGCAGCAACAAAATGTAATTTGGAAACGGCATTCTTTGACAAATTAATCAACATTCTCCCTCCTGACAGAGACTTTACTGACTTTGGCTTATGCCTCAGGATAATTTTGCTGAATGACAGTCGAGTCTAGCAAGGGCTCATTATCTGATCTATTCCAGCTCACTACTTGATTGGATCGCAGTATGATTGTAATCCAAAATGGCAGAAGATAAAATAAAAACCACTGGAGAATTTTTTTGGGGAAAACTGATTCACTGTGTTCACAAGCTGAAGCCTGTATATTGATATATCATTTCATAACCTGTGTTACATACACAGGCTATCTAGAACGTTTTCTTTGTTTTAATGCATGTATTGAAGTGTTAAATACAGACTACAAACAATAGCCAGATATTTTACCAGCTTAAATAGCATAAACTAGTTTAATCATTATTACAATTCTTTAAAATACATTTCACTGATAAAAAAAACCTAATAATTTAGGCAGTTAAATCTCAATTCTTACCATCAGCTTCATTTACATGTTACTAGTAACATTAACAATGGCTCCGTTCTATTCGAGTGTCCCAGTAAACCATGAGAGTGTGACGGTGAGCCGGCATGCACAAGACAAGAGCCCTGAAAACTGAAGCAGCTAAATGGAATTCATCCATCATTCATTTGATTATTTACACATGCACTTGAGAATGTCTTCTGTGAAAAAGGCCTTTGGGACGTAATGTTTAGGTAAAGGTGAGCACACAGCATCACACAGGAAGCTGTACCTTTTAGCTTGAACAAGGACACGAACACACAGGACAGATAACCTTGTCACCTTGATACCATTTGACCTCCTGCAGGCAATGCTTTTAATCCTGTTTAGACACAAATGCAGCCGTGTTTGTATTGTGTCATTTTCAACTAATCTCAATCAACAATAAAGCTGTACATTTTCCAAAAGAATCAGAGTGTTGCTCTGTATTTGGTTAAACAATTACTAAATTAATGGACATGGTCACATTGACCTGCTGGTGATCATAGTACACTAGCTGAATACAAAAGAACATAACAAAGAACGGAGTGACCTAAATATGTCCTTAGATATAAAAGAAGAAATGGCCTTCAAGGTAATACAGTTTATTGGGCCAGAGGCTGAGCCCCTTCACTCGAGCTCCCAGAGCACGGTGGAATTACTCACTACATAAAATTTGACACAGTCTGTACACAAAGTCTAGCTGAATGTTTTGCAACAGATGCAAAGATTAACCAAATTAACCTCAGACAAGAATTAGTTAAATCAGAGCAAATATTGCCAATAACCTAACACATACCCTATGATTGGTTCAGTGGTGTGGGTCAGAGATTGGGGGCCTCCTGGACTGAAGTCAATTAGCACGGGTTGGGGAATATGAGCACACACAAGGTATGAGAAGCTTTATGATTTTCCCAATTAGTTTCTATTTAAGGTTAGAATCATGGCTTTGTGGGATACAAAAAAAGAGGTCATTGTGGTTGAGAGTTTGTCCCACTTGCCACCAGCGAGAACAGGAAGTGAGAATATGGAGGATGGTAATGACCCTGATTACTGACTTCTCACTTTGATTAGTTTGTCTCTGTGAACTCACGACAAGTCTTAGGGCAAGTCTCTATAAATAGATGTTGCATATTCAAGGTTGCACATTTAATGTGTCCAGATACTGTTAAGGTGACTGGAACAGTACTTGTTCCTGTATTTTTTTTAATTTTTATTATTATTATTAAAGTAGGTCAGACGTGAAAAAGTGAAACAAGCATGTAACTTATGATAAGTTTATTTTAATGTTCATGGCAGCAAGGATAATGTAAAAACCTCCTAGAACTTAAACTCTCTAATGTCTTAATCCCAATTACAGACACTACTTGTTGAATGCAAAAAGTACCTGGCAATTACATTTCTGACAATCTGTGAAATTTGACAACCAGCACTTTTAAATAGCTCAAAAGAAAAATTATCTTTGCCTCAATTTTATTGTAGGCTTAAACCTGCTACAACCTAATATGTCCCCATTTACAGCAATGTTTGCAATGATCAGGTATTTATATTTTGTTTACCATCTCTATTTGGCTCTTTGAAATCAAAACCAAAGCTTATTCACTTCAATGAATGAGTGCTCATATCAGAACAAATGGATACAAAAACAAAACAAAAAAAAACAACCCAGATGAATCTTATTTTTTCACTACGTCTTTTGCCATTGGATTAATATTTATGTCGTTTTAGCTATTAAAATTGTCTTCCCTTTGGTTAAATATAAGAATAGTCAGTTACTAATACACCTACTAACAACAAATGTTTTTCAATGATAATTAATTCATTCATTTAGCAAAGACAAATTGGAAGTCCACTTGCGCAAAAGGGAGACATTTACAGTGTATTTGTACAGTATATTTGGCCTTCTGGGAAACCGGTTTCTACACTGCTTGTAGTGAGTTAATACATTTTTTACTTTAAAAGAAGAATGATGAGCATTAAGAAGAAAAACACTGACTGGATCAATACAAACAGGTTTACGGTAGAAGTCAGCTGCTGTATGTATGACATACTCTGAGATGCATCTTAATCAGGCAACTCATCTGTGAGGGTCTCTCCCTGCATACACTTAAGCCTCCTTCCCCCCATAAACAAGCTCTTTTAAAGAAAACTGAAATGATCTGTAAAAATGTAATGCTGATCATTGGTCATGGACCAATTGCATTCATAGTTTAATAATAAAACGAATGTTTTGGGAATATCAGCAACATGAATGTCATTACAACGAGAAAAAAACCATCTTGTCTCACTGTCACTCTACAGTATATCAAAACTAACATTGTCTACACTAATTGATGTGTTGTGACTGATGCAAATGAATAGATTATTTTCAAAATAATGAGTGAATAATTAGTCATAATTAAGTATGCTAACAAGCACTGATTTATTAACTGATTTCTCCATACCGGCTTCGTCAGTGTTCACTGCATGCCAGGCTTTGTTTTAATGAGGCTGCCTGTCCCAATCAGTGTCAAGCCATTCCTGTAGAGAAAAAACTCAATTATGAAACTTTGACTGTGCCATGCTCGATTGACGCTATTTCTGTCTTACGCAATGCCGCATTGAGTGTCATAATAAAGCAGTAATACAGAGGGGACACTCTTTACAGCGATGGTAAGTCCAGGGGTGATGCAGCTATAGGAATTTGTTACTACAGTAGTAGTACTCTTCATTACAGTTAAGAATGAACCATGTTAAAGGTAAGAGTTTCATGAGGTTATACAGTAGTTATATTTGTACATGTAACAAGAAAGACTTTTTATCAGTAAGAAAAACACGACAGGTAAAATTTTTTAATATTCCTACATATCTCCCTGGTTACCAGTGCACGGAGCATTTGTCAAAACTATAAAAAACTCAATCAGCAATGTGACCATTTTGATCCTTAGACTATGCGCAGCACAATAAATGTCCTGCACAGATTTGTAAAGGCATTGTCTCATTTAAGAGGAACAAATAGTAAGAGAGTGGTATACAGCCAAGAAAGGGGTGGCGACAATGAGCCTGACTGCGGCCATTAAGTTCAAGTTCAAGTTGAAGCTTTTTGTCATTCCAACTAGTTGAGAAGTAGCGGCCTACACAGAGGTACAATTCCACATGTGAAAATGACAGGGCCAGAGGGCATAGTGTTTTATAAGGCAAGAAGTTATTGCATTTACAATACTGTCAATGTGAAACTCATAATTATAAAGAGTCGGTCTAGACTCTTATATGAAAAATATGCTCTATATGAAAAAGTGCCTTGAGATAACTTTGTTATGATGTGGCGCTATATAAATAAAACTGAATTGAATTAAAACTGAAACTGGTGCAAGGAGAAGCAGCGAAAAGAACTCAAAACCCACATACACGAGTTGAACTATTTCAGATTAGTTATACTTTGCAAAATTGACACCATCTGGATACAGTGATATCTTATAAAAAAAAATCAATTTGCACCTTTTAACCAATCTCTGTTGCATATTCCCTAAAGATCTGTTGTATGACACAGCCAGCAAGTGTTGAGACAGGATGACCAACTCACGGAAGTGGCTGGATATGAAAGATTTGGCATCCTAACTACTGTATGTATGGTATTCCGTTTTTCTGTAATGCATTCTCACCATTCATTCGGAAAATGTTTTAAGGACAGAAATGCTTATTTTTTGCTACAACGCCAAAAGAGCCTTTTTTTTTGTGTATCATTATAGCGAGCCTGAACACAAAAAATCCATGACAATGAAAATGGGGACAGTGATATTAAACTTCGTAGTGGCGTTTGTTCAAGAACAATAAAACTCACTGCAGTCTGTATAGGTGTGACTGGACAGATTTCATTTTTGTGGTGTCTTTTGTTCTATATCCATAAATAACTGAGACCGCCGTGCGTTTGAAGTCAGATACATGCAAAACATGTTAATAAGCTGTAAGCCATACAGTTGTACTACTTCCGGATGTGGTCTCCCTCAGAAGCTAATTAAAAAGACATCTTTTTGATCTCATAATAGCCCTGCTGCCAGGGTAAACAAAGCAAGTGACAATGACACAATAATGGATTTTTGCATTTCATGAGAAGATACAAGTTTAACACAGGTCTATTTTTAACTTGTTGTTTAGCAGCATCTTTAGGTATGATATTTCTTAAAACATCCCATCACACACTCCATGAACCCTTTTTATGATTGTTTGGCCTGATAAATTATTGTTTTGTTCTTGAGGAGTCCAGACAAAGCAGTCTTTGGAAAATGCTAAAATAGAAACTGCTGGAATTAAATACAAATAACCTGCATTAAAATCTGTTGTTGTGAAAAGAAGCAGGAAGGCAAGCTGAGTTAAAACATTTTTTTTAATTCTTTCAAAATGTCATGGTCATATTATATATTTTGTCTGTATTTATTCGTATCAAATATTTATATCACTATGGCTTACTGCTTTATATTGAACACTTTGGATGCCCCATATTAATAGTCCCATCTCAGTAGACCTTCTCCAAAAATGAAGAATTTTTAGAATTTATTTTCTTCTTATGATGCAGAGGAAAGTACATGAATTGTGTTCATTCAATGGAATTTCAGACAGGACATGTCGAAGAGATGTGTGCCTCAGCAAATCCGGACGGGACAAGGGAAATCATACGGCAATTGCTGGCGGTGTTGATAAATTATAAATCGATACCCCATGTTTCAGTCACCCTGTAGCCTCGCTTTTGTTGTCATGGACACGGCCCCTGATGCACAGTGAAGCACCTAAACGTCACAGCATTCTGTTCGGCCGTCGTCGGTTGCTGGTTGCTGTGGTAGCGTCACGTAACCATGGAGACATATATATCCTGTGTTAGCCGAACTGGAGTCCTACAACTTTGGCTTACACCTTTACCTGCTTGTTCTAAAAGATAAGATACGTTGCCTTTTTAGTGTAACGCTTGTCAGAATATTTTATCCGGGTAAACACGCGCGTCAAATATATATATATTCACCGTTCACGTGACGTCACGTAAAATGTTCAGGAATAATTATCAGGTAAGTTTATTTTAACCCAGCTAACCTAAGCATTTTATTCTTTAAAGCCATGCTCTTTGTAAATAACATGTCATTCTCTTTTTAGGCTAATATGAGCTTTAGCCTGGTGTAACATTAGCTGCAGGCTAAAGGCTAATAGTAAACACTAACTGTTTCTGTTTTCTGTTTCTCGCAGGGTGGAGCTGTGGTTGAGATCTTCAGTGGACAGGGAAAAGACCCTGTAGCAAAATGGAAACTTTGCGGAGGGCCGTCAGCCATACATAAGGTGAGTTTTCAGAGCTGCTAGCTTACCATAGCCTATTCGTATGGTGATTAAACACGCTCACTATTGCAGTACATGGTCTGAATGATTACCACAGAGCTGAATTAACCCCTCAACATTTGTTTAGGCTGTAAGCTTTTAAAGGTACACTATAGCAGGGCTACATTACATTTTACAAGTTCCCAAGGGTGTCATCCTGGACAGGTTACTAGTCCATAATCACCTGAAATTTTGGGACACTAGTAGGCCTACAGTGTACAAACTGTATGAGGGATTAGTTGTAAAGTTGTCAAAATGAGGGAAAATACAAACTCATGTTGTGATCATTTCATAGTAGCTTCCCAGGAACTCTGCTACCTATACATTTTCGCAGCCCTTGCAGACGGTGGATTTTTATGTCATTATAGAGCTGTTCTTGACATGTAGACTTTCCATCTCAGACCTCATATACATGCTCACATAAAAACATTTGCAGTCATTGAGAGCAGTCGCATCACAGGTACACAATACTGGATATACTGTACTAGCAAGGACCTCTTCTGTATTATTTCTTCCCTCAGGAGTATGATAAAGAAGTCAAAGGCTTTGTTTACTGTCTGGAGGGTAGCAGCCAGACAGTCAAGATGCAAATGCCAGAGAATGGGAAAACGTCTCGTAAGTCACTACCATACTTGCACCCATTTGTAAATGTTGTTACGCTCACGTGTTAATATTAATTCACTTCTTTGCTTTGTTTCTTAGTCGGGCTTCTCCAAAGATTCTTGGTCCTTCAAGTGAATATTCCTCAGTGCAAAGATTTTTCCATTGAGCTTGTGTGAGTACAGCAGTCAGGATTTCTATACTTTTTTATACTTCATACATGGCAACTCACTTTGAACAACATTTGTGAGAGCGTGCTGTGCGCTGTTGTAGATCTCAATAAATCTTTAACTCTGTGGCTGATAAGGACTTTTATTACTGTTATTGTGGCACAATATGGTTGCCACGATGATGTTTAACAGAGTAAATTAACATTTTCGTACATAAGAGAATACTGAATATTATAATGCATAGTAAAATATAAGAAATAATGATTTAATCACAGTGAATTCCCCTCAGACCACTGACAAAATTAGTAAAAGACAACGTGTTTGCATCTATTAGAAAAACCCCTTGAGCCACCTGAAAAATTGAGTGCATCATATTAGCAATGACTGTTATGTAATTGCTTGAATAACCATTTATGATTAAGATATTGTTAAACTGCTTGCTGCAAAGAAGGCTTTTTCTCCCCAGCCACAGTAAATTCTACAAGGTTACATACAAAGGAATAAACCAAATTTCTAAAACATAGTATAATGTGTGGATGTTTATTGATACTCCTGCATTTAGTCACTGGGAGAAGAATGTCATTCTGTCAGTTACTGATGTTCTTATGATCAATAAAACACAGTTTATGCAATCAATACATTAGAGAGGTCTGTATTTAAAGTTGATATGGAGTCTTCTGTGCTCAAAAAATCAGGCAGACATACTGTCAGAAATATTTTCTTACTCTAAAGTTACTTACCTGCTTATTTACTCACACACTACATCATTTGAAGAATCTGGGGAAATATTGTTGCCGTTGTTTTTGTTCTTCTATTAGAGTGTCTCATGACAGCTGATTTCACAGCACTAGATTAAAGAAACACATTTAAGTGCTTACCTTAATGACGACCAAAGCTTTTGGTTGTCTCTGGTCAGGACTTCTTAGTGACACCATTGATGCTGGTGATAATTTATGTTCTGTTCTGTTTTCTGCTATTCACAGGATAACTGATTTAGAGCACCTTAAAAGACGACTTCACTTATCAACAGTGCACAAAGAATTGTCTGCCACACTTCTGCATGCAAAGATACCTTTTGTAGGATTGAAACGCAATATTGTGAGTATTTAACTCATCCTTGACATATTCCTTTAATATTCGCTTTCATCTATGTGCTTTTTTTTATCATTGGTGTTCATATCTTATTGGCCTGTATCTCTAAGACATCGTTGTAACTGCAAAATCATATTGTCTCTGTTATCTCAGTGGTCTACTTTGTGCATCGACCTTATATCATTCGCCGGTGAACTGTTCAAGGGATTTTTGACACTGGATGGCATCACTTTGTTCGCTACCTCTAAAGTCCGCAGAATCTTCACCATGAAAACAGAGCCAACCGGAATGTCAGATGATGGTAATGGAGTTCGTTACAGCTAATGATTAATGTCAAAATGGAGCTTTTATCAGCTTACCTTAAATTCAGTTAAATGGCTATTAAAGAGATACAACAGCTAAGCACTTGCTATTGAAGCAAGTCAGTGGTCTTCACTTTGAGTAGATTTGCTGTGAGTCTTGTTCGTTTATATGGAATTTTGTGTATGTGTGTAGAGAGAGAGAGAGAGTTGGCTGTTTTCTGTGGTAGTTGGCTGAGAGCTCAGTGGTGTTTTTTGTTTAACTTGGATATGGCTCAGCAGTGCCAGCAGCTGCACTCAGTGCCCACTACTCAGTGCATACCTACACTGCTTGCCAGTAAAAACAGCTTGTCATTTTTTATTTTTCTGTTGATCAAAGTGTTACCTTTCTCGTGTGATGGTTTGTCATGATAATGTGTTTTGGTTTATTCTAGAATCAGGATTAATCTGAGATTGTTCTCGTTTGAATCTAGATATGTTTCTCAGTGGTGCTGGTCTCATGGACTTGATCCCTCGCAGTTGCCAGTTCCCACCAGATGTCAACCATGTCATCCAGGTGTTGAACATGGAAAATTTGCAGAAGGCAGATATGAGGGCTGGACTGTTGAGCTCTGACTGTGGTGGGTTACAGCCAATCACAGGATTGTGAACTGATCAATAAACAGTGGTGGAGAGCAACTAATTACATTTACTCAAGTTCTGTACTTTTAAATTTAGTCTAAAGTCAAATTTTGAGGTAGTTACTTGAGTATTTCCATATTATGCTACTTTATACTTCTACTCCACTACATTTATCTAACAGCTTTAGTTACTAGTTACTTTGGTGATTCAAATTATTAATACAAAATATAATCAACTAATAAATTATGATATATTGTTATAGATTCAGCTACTCAGCAGTATATAAAGTAGTTACAATTAGCTCCACCTTTACCAGCTGCAACATTAAAGTGATGCTTACACATGAATGCATCCATAGTCATAATCGACAAACAATATAATATATATGATTCTGAAATGGGCCATTCTGCATAATGAGTACTCTTACTTTTGGTACTTTGAGTATATTTTGATGCAAATACTTATGTACCTTTACTTGCGTACATTTACTTGCAGGACTTTTACTTGTAACAGAGTGTTTCCACACTGTTGTATTGATAATTTTACTTAAGCAAAAGCTCTGAGTACTTCTCCTGCACAAACTCCATCCAACACCTTTGGGATGAATTGGAACGCCGAATGCAAGCCAGGCCTTATTGCCAACATTAGTGCCCAACCTCACAAATGCTCCTGTGGCTGAATGGGAGCGAATTCCTGCTGCCAGGTTCCAAATCTTGTTGAAAGCCCTCCCAGAAGAGTGGAGGCTATTACAGCAGCATATTAATACCCATGGTTTGAGTAAGATGTTCAACAACCACATTTAAGTGTAATATTCAGGTGTCCACATACTTTGTTCAGGCATTCACATACTTTAGTGTATGTCCTCTCTAACAGCAGGTTCATAGAATTTGTTGTTCTGAGAGTAACGTATGACAGGTATACTGCAGGTGTGAATTTATACATTTACAACACAAGATATCCGTAGCCATAATCTACCAATGAGATGGTTAATATGCAAAGAGAAGCATCATGGTGCAGAAATGGTTGCACGTAAAGAAATTGTTTTCCACGTAGAGACTGTGATGATAATCGATTTGTTTTCCTTGTATGAAATTCCTGTGGTCCTCATTTTTGTGTTCATTTGCACCTCACCTGTTCTCAGAGCTGCAATTATCTCCTCATATAAAAAGACATGCACCAGTAATCCAGTTCCGCCGCCTCTGTGGCCTTTTTTATCAGCCCTTATTTATTTGTTCTGACAGCTGTCTAAGTCATGTTGAGTCAACCGGCGATGCCCATAGAAGAGAGCAGTAACCACACACAAGAAATAGCTTTTCATAATTAGCATCTGCATTATTAGCATAACATTCCTAATCATAATTAAAACGATTGCTATTAAAGTAGGCGTACAATTTAACTGTGACAAAGTTGCTTGGTGAATATTTTTGCTTCAGTATCCAATCTGTCAAAAACTGTTAAAAGTAAGCTACAGCAGTTTTTGTCAACAAACCAACCGTGATTATCTCACACATTCTGACATTCTGTTTTTCTCAAGGTCAATGAATTTTCACAGATGAAAATCACTGCTCAAAATATTTTTTAGTCTATCAACTTTCATATATCTCATTATATTCCTTATTGTTACCACATGCTTTCATGGGCTTCTGCAGATTTAAAGTGCACTGAAATGTACTCACCCCTAAACCTGGGTCATTTTCTGTGTGTTCAATCTGCTGCATCAAAGGAGTGCGACTTCTTCTTTTTCTTCACTCTCAGTACATCCAACTCAGCTCTGTCTGTATCATCTTGACAATCCTGGGTGTTTTGGGGAATGGAAGTGTCTGCTCTCTGCTCTGATGAGGATCAGACAGAAAGTGTGTTTTGCTGTTAGCATCAGTGGAGGTGGTCATAATGAGCCCTGGCAGAGATACAGCAGGGTCAGGTCATGGTCCTATCACGACTCCCCATTATTTTTACGTGATGATATGGAACAGATTGATAGATTAAAGAAAAACATCAACTCAATCAGTTAAGCAGCGCAGTCTAATTTATATCCAACCACCATATTTTCTAATTCATAGTAGTACTGTCTGCTATTAGAATCATGTGTAAAACATCACTGATACTGAACTGACACAAGCAGTTGAATTTTGTTCTCAGCTCAGCTATTCAGCAGATGGACTTGAGGTAAACACACATTTGTAGTAGTCTGAGTGGTTATGTTTGCAATATAGTGTAACACATCTCAAAAACATAATCCAGTGTATAAAAAAGTCATGTTTTTATTAAGTTTTCTATTCACAGTAAAAAAAAAAAAAAGTGACTTTGAAAGAACTTTGTGGCAAGTTTGAAGGCGGCTTCTCACTGATGTTAAAAATGCTGGTCTGACTTCACACTGAACTGGCTTCAAGCCTTCATTTTTCATCTGTGTGAACTATGACTTTTGTAAATCTGAAGCATAGCCTTTAGAAGTTGCAGTGGCTACTTGATCATTAATGGGACTGACAATAGATTAAGGTAATCGCTTAAAATTTGCAGCCCTACTTGCCAGGTAGTTGAGGTCCAAGGATTTAGTAGTGTTGGGCCATAAATCAAGTATAGTCATGTATCTTTTTTTAAAATTTAGAACATGTATCAGCATGAGATGTAATAATATTCCTAATGGGAAATCTTATTCAAACAACAAACATCAATATTCCCATTAATGAAAAATGGGAATTTCTTTGCAGTTCCTGATCAGACTGCCACTGCCAGATCAACAAGTTATCGAAGAACCAGGCCCCAGGGTGTTTTACACACAGCTGCAGGCTCCAGGGTTTCAGGGCCACACCCTCAAACTGGAAGGAAAAGCAGTACAGCCTCAGATGGAATGGATAGAAGTGTACTCTTTATCTCAAATACGGTAAATACATGAATCCCATAATAACATACAGTATATCCCTCATGTCCCTCATCCTTTGGACCATCATGTCATAAATTTCTGTAAGCACAATATGTTGTCTTTAAACGTGTTTTTCTTAATTGCTGTACCCCGCAGGGATCCCCGTCCAGCAGAATGAACCAGAAAGTTACTACAGAAAGTCAGAGCATTGCCAACGTGAGTGAGAATTTATCACATGGAGAACCTTCCCACATTCTTCTTGAGGGTAAATTTGAATAAGAGCGTTGTTTTATCTAGTCTGCATGCTTTCTACACCTAGACATGCCTTGGTCAGCTATTATATCACCAAGTCACTTTTCATTCATCTGTTTGTTTCTTTGTATACTGACTTACTTACATGATGAGCTTGAGTTTATTTTTTTATTTATTTTTTTTACCATAGTTGGCTATTTAAAATGTATTTATGTACAGGGTACTGCACATATCTGAGTCCAAATTGTTGTTTGTGGTGCATGGGCTTGCCATGCCAGCCATCTTCTGGTTATCTGGCCAAATATGGTAGTTGCTACTCTTCCTGGACCTCAGTATAAAGCAGCTAACATGGAAGCAGCTCATGTGTGGAAAAAAAAGAAACTGTTATATATATAGGCTAAGTTGTAACGTGGACCCAGAAGCACGATGCAGAGGTAGAGCAGTAGAGCAGTTAACGTAAAAGGCAGTTTACTTGGCCTTTGCTCTAAAGCAGAGTCAATAATAGGCAAGCAATCAGCAAAGGCAAATAAAGCTGAGAAGGGAGCTGGCAGGGAGGCATATATAAGACAATTTGGCAAAGAGAGGGAGTTGGTGGACCAGTATATATACTAAGTGACTGATAGGTGGGAATAAGGAGCAGAAAATGGGAAAATTAGCTTAAAAGAAGCTTAATGCAGGACAGAAATATAGCTGACAAGTTTTGGGGAAATTTCCAGAGAATTTCAGTTGAGTCCAGTAGTTAGAAAACATTATTTGGAATAAATGTGCTTTTGTGAGTGTTGTGAAAATGTCTGATGGCCCCGGATAAGCAGAAGAAAATGGATGGATGGATGGATGGATGGATAAAAAATGTAGTGACACTGACTTTGACTTCATTTAGTGAGTCTAGTCGGCTTTGACTTAGAACATCTAAATATCTTATGTCCTGGGTGACGGAGAATCTTCAAAGATGTGCACCAATGCAGATCAGGCTTATAGCTCTGTAACTTAAAGAGTACTACCTGCTGTAAAAGTGCACATCACTGTATTCCTCTTATTACATTTTCTTTGGCCTTAAGAGTGCACACGATTATTCTTGTAAGTGCCGTGCATCGGTAAAAGCTTTACATATGAACCAACAAAACAAGAGTCCAGCTCTTACAGAGCATGTTCTCCCAAGCACCTAATAACAGCTTTTACAGTAATGCACCATCCTTTGAGCATGACTGAATGCAAAAACGGATGATTATAATTCCTTAATTCAGCTGAACATAATGTAGCTGGATGTATTCTCTCTGCATTGAATGAATGTAAGAAGCTCAGTTACTGAAATGCCTTCATTAATAGGGATTTTCACGGTGCATAATCAGTTCACAGATATGCTTCTGGCAAGCTTTAGTAGCATTATTGTTGACATTGTTGTTTTTGCATTATAAAGCTTTTCTTATGTTGAAAGTACTGAATGTAGGTACACCTGGCAGTTTACAGCCACATCCCCCAAAAGACAGAGTGTTTGACAAGCAGGGATCTAAGAAGCTACGGGTCTACAGTGCTGGAAGAGAGAGGCTAGCATCGCCAGGTAAGCACTGAATCTTGTATTCTGCGTGTATGTGGAAATATAGAGTATGGTGTGGTGAATGTTCCATGGTTTGATATGGTAAGGTGTTTAATTCCAGATGCTGTATCTGGTGGCCACAGAAAGAGAAGTAAAACCAGGGAGAAGTGCACTCCTCCATCCAGTAGGCAGGAGAGCAGGCAGCAGCCTCTAACAGAAGACACAAAGCGCGTAACAGCAGGTGAGGCTCACATCTGCTGTGAACAGACAGGGAGCAGAACAGCAGGAAGCAGCAGCAGGAAGACGTGTGCACTTTCAGACTGAGTGATGGTTAGAAAAGTGTAAAAAGACAACGAAGGATGAGACACAGGATAATAATTTGCCTGTTGAGTGATACGGAGGTCTACTTTACATGTTCTCATTTTACCAAGTAGGCCCTTTATACTTGAGAAAGATACCTATTGCCTATTGCTACTCTTCTTCTAATTTATAAATTAGATCACTTCAAAATTTTGCATGAATTTTAATGAGCCTCATTCTATGCTCCATACACCATCACTTTTGTTCCCCCTTTTTCATTTTGCATAAGCTACCTCAAGACCATTTGCAGGATTTTGCAGTACCCCCTCTCCAACCCACAAAATCTCCCCCCACCACCACCACGCACACGCACACACACGCACACGCACGCACCAGCATTGTCCTCACAAAATGAGTGCACATGCTCTGAAAGCTCATCTATGGAAGTTTCTCAACAGCAATAAGCTCCTTTGCTGCAGCCCTGCCCACAGACGGAAAGGAGTTAGTTCATTAATGGTAATGTGGCACATTAAATAAAAGTCAGAGGGACATCTCCTGGGCCCAGGGTTTGCCACACAGTGGGCAATTAGAGAAAGTGATTATACTGTCGAGAGGTTCAAATGTGCTCACTCATTCAAATAGAGGTGCCTCTTTCTCTGATCTCAGGCATATTGTGGAGTTTAAGGAATCAGGGTTTCTTGCATGCACGCATGAATGGATGCAACTTTCACTCAAGGTTGATAAAGATTTTTACCCCCGTGGACATGTATTCAGGAACATAGTGTCAAATATTGTAACGCTGCTGTAAGATTTTCTCTTTCTACTTTTAACAAAAGCAGAAAATCAAAAGACTAAAGCGGGATGGAAGCAGTATTTTCTTGGAAAATTAGATTTTTAAGGGTGTTTGGACAGAGCTGTCATTTCATGAGTGACAATTTAGCAGCAAACTGGTGTTCCTACTGCTGATTATGTTGTTTATATTGTTATATTCTCATTAAGGTATTAGCATGGCAGAGCTATTAACAAAACCTACAAAAATGTCAGTGCGGGAGAAATTAATGTTCTCTTTTGGCAAGCAGTGGAATTCATTACAATTTTGCATATTGTTATTATGATTTTTTTTTATGTGCATATAATCAAATGAACTTAGAATGACATTAGCCACATGATGAAAACATTGAAAAAAGATTTATTACTCACTGTAATTAGAGTCCTATCATTATTCTCTACTCAGTCTTTGTGGTTAAGTCCTCCATGTGTATTCTGAAAGACTTATTCGTGTATTATACAATTTGTACACTCCAAGCCCTAAATTAATTATTTTATAACATTCATGTGCAATAATGTAAGTTTCAAAGAGAGAATTTACTCCTGCTTAGGTTAAAAGTGTCATGTTTTTGTTTTGTTCCATACTCTCTTATTTTAGATGAGTGTAGCTGCAGCCCTGCCAAGGAAAGTTCAGGAGCTGCCCTCACACCAGCAGAGTCTCTCTCCTGCTCGATCTGTCCAGGTTTGTCTTGTGACCTGCAGGTCTGGAGCAGCTGGGAGAGTAATGAGGGGTCCGAGCCCCAGCTCACCCTGCAAGAGGAGGTGTTCACTTTCTCATCCCAGCCACACTCACCCAAAAGAGGGCAAGGCCAGGGTGACCAGGAGAAGATGGAGATGGGAGATGATCAGATTCAGACCAAAAGTGGGAGGCGGTATGAGGCCCAGCCTGAAGATGACTTCATCGGCAGTGAAAGTGATGAGGTATGTCTGCTCTCTGGGAGAGACACATGCACACTGTGATTTAAAAGCACACACATTTGAAGTGCATCTTACGGTATGTTGCTCTGACACAATATGTTTCTCTCACTAATGTCCATCTGCCTTAAATAAGCAAACTTGTGTTACATCACGCACACTAATAGTATGGACAGACACAAGATTATATATGATTTGTACATTTTTGGGATGTATTCTGATTTGTGTGATCTAATTTAATCTCAATTCATCAGCAAAGATTGAGTGTATCATAAAATCATTAGACCCACAGTTTGATTTGATTCACTTTAATTTGATTACATTTTAAATTTTAATTTTAGTTTGATTAAGTATCAATCTCAATACACAGTATATTTAGTTTTTTGAAGTGTAATATTTCATTTTGGCATTTCACAACATGCAGTATACTTTAACTTCAAAGGTCGGTGGGCTTATTTATCATCAGATAATTTATTAATGGTTCTGAGACTTAAAATAAAGAATAGTAGTTTTCTTTATGCTGAGCAGGGAAATTAAACTGTTGAACTATGAGTATAAAGATGATTATCTTCAAAGAAATGCTAATTGCTTTTACTTATTTAAAACTTTATAATAAGTCTGATAATTCAGACTTAAGAATCTAATTTTGTTGTGCAGCTGATTAGTTTAGCTTTAATGCAATTTCTTTTGGCATTAAAGTAATGTATTCTGTGCACCACGTCAAAGACAAAATCCACCCTAAAACACAAAAACAGGTACTGGCAAATTACCTTGCATGCATGTGTCAAATTTGATGTTTGATTTTTAACTTACTGATAACATCGTGAGACTGCATTCCTGTATGATGTGGATAAGGTACCAAACATAGACAATGCATGACTGTGTCAGTACTGTATGTATCCAGATCATCCATAATGGAGTCAAGCAGGAGACAGTCTACATTAACAGTATATGTCAGATTTTGCTATCAGTAACTTGGGCCTTCTCTCAAGACTCACTATTTTCCATTGCCATTGTGTGCATGTGCATGTATAGAACTCAAACCAGGGTGATCCAGGGTAAGAAAAACAAGTTCTGTTTGAAAAAATTTGATTATTTTTATGGTGACCTTTTGTAAACTGCAGGTATGGTCTTTGTCTTCTACAACGCTCTATCCAGAGTTGACATTTTTCTTAAGATTTTGCATTACTTTTTGGTTTGGAGAATGGTTTTATATCTACATTCACCTCTGTGCACAACCTTTTCAATTTCCTTGGCTGCTATTTTACATTGTCTACAAGCAAAAAATAGCTTATTATTAGCTTATTATCAGCAGTACCTCATGCTACTGCTTCCCAAAACAAAACAAAACCAAAAAAAAGGAAAGACAGAGAACAATACAAGTAGCTAATTTTGGCAAGGTGGGGAGAAATCGCACAGCACACACACACACACCCACACACGGTCATGTTTCCATAACTTCAGAGGACATTACATTGACTAACATTTATTTCCTGGAGACTTACCCCAACCTTAACCATAACCACTACCTTACCCTAACCTTAAACCAAGTCTTCACCCTAAAATTGAATCATTTATGTTATGAGGACTTGCATTTTGTCCCCAAAAGGAAGGCGAGTCCCCACAATGTGACTGTGTAAACAGATTTATGTCCCTACAACATGAGTAATACATGTCCACTCACACACACACACACACACACACACACACACACACACACACACACACACACACAGCTTGTGAGTGAGATGCTTTCCTTGTTAATTGGTAAATGATCACGTTGCCTTTTCAAACGCTGCCCTAATAATAAGCCTATCAAAACATTTTCAAAAGTAAAAACACCCACCCACCATAGGAAAGTATTGCCTGGGCTTTAACTAGTATATTATGTGCAGCATGTCTTCTTTCTCTCTCTCTCTCTTTTTTTTTAAAAAGACCTGCTGTACCCTGCTGTCTGAACCATGACAATGCGTCTGAACACTGGACTGTCTGGTTGAAAAACTACTGTAGGTGTGAGGCAACCATTGGCATGTGTGTTACTTGTTTAGATTGGCCACTTGCACCATTGCCATTAATATTGCTATGCCTATAGTTATATAGTTATATATTTTCTCCCTCCACCTTCACATGTAAAAACCACCAATGCAACTTTAATGGCGTTCAGGGAAACTGGTAGCAACTGTATTAAACAGCTGAAGTTGAGAGAAACAACAACATTTCACAATGAAATAACACTGAAAGTGTGTCTGAGGGGGGTGTTTAAAGGATCGCTTCTTCAAATTAACACATTAAAATCAGCTGCCATCACTTGGTATGAACTAGGGTTAGAGGGTGAAGAAAGAAGAATGTAATTTCATTCTGTGAGAGCAGAGGAAGCAATTTGATCCATTGCAATGCACTGTATTTTGAAACTACCAGCAGAAAGAAGGGCATGTTTATGTTTTCTGGCTTTCCACCTACAACTTTTCTGTGAGATGGTCATTTTGGAAGTGACTATTCTTGAAAATTAGAGAGCCAAACTTTGTAATATCCAAAGAAAACGCAGTTTTCAAACACAGAGGACACAATGGCTATTCCTTCAGGTATCCACAAAGATTATATATTGGATAACCACTACTTTTTCAAGTATAAACTACACTCCAACTGGCTAGAATATGCTGAAATGTTTTTCAGTGATAGATTTTTATGATGGCTGATGGAGCAGGGTTATGCGTGGTGGAGCACAAAGCTGCAAACTGCATATTGCCCCAGATATACTGAAAACATACTGCGGGATAGTTATTATAGTTATCTTCCCATTGGGCAAAGATGACAAACATCAGCTCAGAAAGTTCATTTAAAGGTTCCCTGTGTTTTTGACCTCTAGTAGCACTATGGAACTGTTTTGCTATTGGTTTGTGTCCACGTACACATGGCTGGCATGATACACAGTCCACTGATCATCAGGTGGAGGTAAGAGCCAAGATATGCAGCAATATAGGAAAGGTAGAAGAAGACTGCTAGCAAGTAAACATTGATGTAAACAATACTGGGTTTAAAATACTTTTTAAAAAAGCTTTGCAAGTGGTTTATGAAGAAGGAAATGCATTCAATACATTTGTTAGACCTGAAGGAAAAATAGTCTCTGGCTATTGCAAACAAGAGAAACACATATCTGTTTAAAAGTGAAAGGATGCTGTTGGTATAAATACAAAATGTTAGTGTTTTCCTAATACAGTCAGCACAAGCTTGCTACTGTGGACTGCAAACCAAATCAACTCTAAACATCACTGAATACTACCGTAGATCAGATAATCAGCTGTGGATGAGGCACAGGAGAGTTTTGTTGAAAGGGATTGAAATGAATTTTATTGGCGTCAAGATAATTGTTAATTAACAACAACAACAACAAAAAATAAATTTCTAATAATTTGTTTCCTCAACTGTGGTAGGGAAGCACTGGTCAGGAGATGTATATGTTTGGTTTCTAATGTAATATAACAATTAAGAAGCCATATAGACACCAGTTAGGCAATGAGATGTGCATAAGTCATTTGCATGTAATGACAAAAACTACAGACAGCATTTTAAAATCTATTCTATAAGTAACTGGAAGCCAGTGTAAAGATTGAAGAACAGGAGTAACGTGCCCAGTTCTCTTGGTTCTCGTTAGAACTCTGACAGCAGCGTTCTGAATGAGCTGAAGTTGTCTAATGGTCTTTTTGGAAAGACCAGACAAGAGGCCGTTACAATAGTCCACCCTGCTGGAAATGAAGGCATGAATGAGTTTTTCTAAATCTTCTCTGGACATGAGACACAATCTTTCCCATCAGGTCGAGAAACATAACATTAAAGTTTGGAGAGGCTGACTGGTGCACTGGTTTTATGCTTTTAACTGGTTTTTATTTAAAAGACCTGAGCAGCGTAACTGAGACACGTGTCAGAGCTGGCCGGGGACTTAAAGCCAATGGTGGAGGTGGATGCCGAGGGGGGGTTAGGGGGAGTAAATGGGAATAGGGCAGGGGAAGTGACGAAGGGGTAAGTTTGGTCCAAGCAGTGACCAGCTCTTTCAGGTCTGTAAACTCCAGGAGGTGAGAGGAGGGGGAAAGGGTGACCGGGGAGGAGAGAGAACTGAATGGGGTTCAGGAGGTTGAAGAAAGTGAATCCTCACAGGTGGTAGTTGGCATGTGGGGTTGGAGACTCCCTCTCTTGGTTCTGATGTCCCTCATGTTTTAAAACTCTCTTTGGGCGGGGGCTGAATGGCTCCCTTTCAAGGTTTCTGGTGTGTTGTGTGTATGTCTTGTCATTGTTTTGATTCCTCATGTCTCTTGTCCTTGGCAGATGGAACAGATGGGTGACGCAGGAACTAAAATAGATTGGAGATGAACAGTTTTATGCCTGACTTGTTGTGGCAAATTCAGTCTGCTCTAAGAAGAGGTCTGTGGTCCCAGAAAAAGTCAAAATCGTCAATAAAGTGCCCTGAATGAAGGGTACATGCAGTTGAAAGCCAGGTGTGCACTCCCAACAATCTGCTGAATCTCTCGACTGACTGGTGGTAGTGGGCCACTGATAAATACCTCAGTATTCAAGGCGCTGAATGTGTTCAACAGATCAGTAAAGTCTTGTTTCAGTACTTCTGATTGCTGTTTCACAATGTCGTTAATCCCTATGTGCACTCTGATGTTTTTCACAGTTGGGTGTGCAGCCAGAATATGCGGCATTGTTTCTGTTATGTCACAGACCATATCCTTGGGAAAGCTGTATGTTTTGGTGTTCTTATTGCTTATGCCTTTGACATCTTTAATAGAAAAGCCACCCACAATCAGAGCTTTCCCTGTAGCATTTTGCGTTCAGAATTACTCTTAGTCCTTACCCCGCTGTGTTAGGATCTGAGGTTATCCAGGTCATCTGACAGATATCCAGGGTCCTGCAGCAGCGGTGCAAATCTGTTCTCAAGTTGTACACTTGCTTGTTGGGGAGGTTTGTTGCTAACTCTCCCTTTTGCATCTGTCTACAGCTGCGTCCTACTAAGCTCAGGGGTTGATGAGGCGCTCTGTCTGGATGGTAGTGCAGGCCAGCTAGGAGCTTCTCAGAGAGCTGGGCTCTGGCTGTCATTCGTCTCCCAATGTCCCAGGGAAGTGATTTATTCTTAGGCTTTGCACCAGGAGAGTTCCAGAGAGGACTACTACTTGCAGATTTATTGCCAGACAGATAGCCCTCCTGTTTCCGAGTAGTTTTGCTGGTATTAGTTAGCGGTGTGCCAGCATTCTCTTGTCCACTATTTTGAGTCCACTGTGCTGTTCTGTAAGAAAGCAGGAAATCATCGTCTGAAGATATGTGAAAGAAAGCAAAATGTTAAAACGTTTATCTGTGTTAAATGTTGACTTTCAAAACAAGTCTGCTCCTTACACTCAGACTGACAAAAGTGGTTTCAACCATTCTTGTAGACCCCACACTAGCAGGGGTAATCATTGAGACACGTAGCATATATCTAAGGCTATGGATGCCAGCTTTGCTTAAATAGATGTACAGTATAAAGTGCAAGACATGCAACACAGGTTGTGAAACTGTTTTTAACATATCACCTAAGCTCTGCAGTGTTATCAGCTTTAGCTTGCTAAGCAACCATATTCTGCCATTCTGGCTGTAGTGATAAATCAAACTGTGGTTAGTAGCCCTCTGACACAAGTTGGCCTGATTTGGATTTTCATTCATTTATGGCAGGCTGCTCATTTCTCAACTTGGAGCAATATCATCTTTCAAGGTGTTGCATCAGGTTCATGCAATTCTTTGAGCTAACGTTTGTTCTTAAACATAGAGAAATATTAAAAGCAAAACAAAGCAATGAACTTTTTGTGTATGAACTATTTTGAAATGTATGAGATATAATAGACCAGAGTAAAATTTGTTATATTTTCAGGTAAATTAAGTTATTTTAATGCAATAATAACTCAACGAATGGTCTATGCAGTATTGTGGTAAACTGCTTTCATGACACAGACAAACACACTCAAATGCTAGCCAAACAGCGCATTGTTACATGCCCTCAACACACAGGCTGGCACACACACCTATACACACACACTGCAAACCCACATGCTCCCAGCCACGCCCATGTAAGGCCTTTCAATAATCCATGTGGTTCATTGTTTATTCACTTGCACTTGAAAATGATAAAGCATAGAAAGAAAAGAGGAAATAAATAACATATTGGGCAGGTGAGCTAAAAACCTCATGAGAAAAACCTTATGATAACCTTCCACCCCAAAACAAAGCTCAGAGATGAAAGAAAACACCTCAAAAAGAGACAGCAGAAGAAAGAAACAGAGACAGAAAGTCTTGCAGTTCTGAGGGAAGGTTCAAGCAGTTTAATTCATGAGAAACAATGTCTATATCATGAACCTAAGGAATGTAGGTTTGCTGGCAATTTGGCTGTAAGTATTCTGCAAATGTGATCCTCTGTATTTCATGGAGAACTGACTAGCTTTCGTGTGCCGCTGGCCTGTGTTTATATATGTACCTACTACAGTACGGTGCTATAGATGGGCATTTGGTTTTCCTGTGTTGTCTGTGACAGAAGTGGTTTTTGCTGCAGGAAAAGTTTCCATGGGCGTTTTTTTTCTCTGCGAAACTGGGTCACAATTGGAATCCATTGTTACTGTTGTGAATCCAGCTGCTGTCCAAGTTACAAACTTTTCAGAACCGCGTATCTTTCAAGCCTACAGGAATGAGTGTTTGATTTTCAAAACTTTGGTTTTCAGTGGAGTATTCATTTAATGTTGAAAATATTTCATGTACTGTGTCTGTATGCGCAGTGTGTTATGTAACCTGATTGGTAGGTGACACATTTTGAACTACATCACTGAGTGTTAACTTTGAATCTGAAGGTGGGAAAGATTGGCAGACTTTAAGAGAATGCGGTTAGCCTTTTTAAAGGTGAGGTTAATTTAAAGCTAAGCCACCAACACCTGGTCAATCCCAATGACAGTTTGCCATCTCATTATCGTGTTTCATTGAGCACACATCAATCTAAAGGGCATAACACAACATTAAAGTTGTTGAGCTAACACCGGAAACATTACAAACAGTCTACCATATACTCTTAGGTCATGACTAATCATTCTGTTTACAGTGTGTTTTACAATCATTTTAAATGTATTTGTTCACTAAGTCCTTGTATTTCTTTCAGGATAAGAGCTACATCGTGCTCCAGCATCAAAGAACTAGTGTTGAGTCCAATCCTGCCACTCCCAGATCTCTCAATCCCACTTTGGATGTTCAAGTCCATCCTGAATCTCATAACATGGACCAAACAACACCAAAAGAGCTCAGTCCAGCTACCAACAATGTGCAGTCTCCCTCCAGTGGGAGAGCTGAACCAGCTGGGATTGTCCCCACACGCTGCCTCTCACCCAGTGCAACACCCAGTAGACAGGAACACAAGTGTGGCCCACATGGATCAGAGGTAGTGAACCAGGTTGTGAATGGGAACAGCAGAGTACCACTTTCTAGGAGACTCCTGCAAGAAGTCAAATTGGATGACTCCACACAGCACAAGGTACTGCTTATATCTACATTTTTTAACAAACAGGCCTCATCCAGAGAGCTGTGGCTCAATATAATATATTTTGTGACATAGAGACAAGCATATAAATGTCTATTATTTTGAAGTTCCACCTCATAATTAACTGAACACCTGTCAATTGGCCATCACCTCTAATTACCTCCACTGTGAGAAGCCCACGTTTGATGCTACATTATATTGCCACCAAAGACATTGCCAATTTGGATAACCTCTCACTGTGTCAGCACTCACAAAGCAAACATGCTCATTATTTATCACACAGATGTCACATTTATCCACAAAAACAAACTTGACATCCCAACAAACACCTATATTTGCAATGGCAAGCTGAGTTTATCCATTTTTATCATAAATGCTTTTTTAATTTTAAGATTTAGATCATCGTTGAGGAAAAGAACAAGCACACTTCTTAGAGTTGAAATATGTTTTATACGATGATGTTTATGTCACAAGACCTTTGCATTACTGATTACTGTACGTTTTATGTTTTGGTGCAAAGATACAATCTTTAAACTACAAACATTTAGAAAATGTTGATATTTTAATCAAGTGACTGTGTAAAATGAAAGGGGGTGCTTGTAGTCCTTAAGTCAAGGAGAATTAACTCCATGGAGATTTAAGCTTCTTTAAGCACATATTTTCGTTTTATGGATTGCAAATTTAATTTATAGTCTGAGTCTTAGCCACTCTCAGGAATCCCTGAAGGCAACTGTTTCCTCCAAAAAAGCTTTGATAAATCCACTGTACACTATTTGCCCAGCACCAAACATCAGACAGACAATGTTATCGAGTGGCTGGTGAAAAGCGTTGAGCATCTAGCAGGCTCGACCAAAGATCCAGATATTTTTGTCAGGGGTTGGTGGAGATCACAACAGAAAAAAAAGATTGTGTTTTTATGTTTTTCTTCCCTCCAGTCGATCGGCTTTGCTCAATTCTTATAATTTACAGTGAAAATTATATTTAGTTGGGATGTGCAGAGTGGATTTTGGAGACTTTGTGGCAAATTTGCGGCTTATTAAAAGCTCTGATGGTATTCTGTCTAGCTGTCTCTCTTTGCCCATAGTAATGTGGGGTCACTGCTGATTTGGACAGCTAAGGAGAACTTATGAAAAGGTTTGTAATGCCGTGCTGAGAGGGATCAGAATATGGTCTGTTACAAATTGATGTTGGCTGCTGCTGCAGTTGAAAAGATCCAGGATCAGAGGATAGTCAACTGGAGAGATCACAAGGCCTGAAGGGAGAGCTGTCACTTGGCTGTTGCTTTCTGTATTTACACAATTCACTGCAGAGACATATCCCAGCATCCTTCATCAGTGCAGCTCCTGACTGTCGATTTAGCAGGCAGCATGCAGTGAAGGCTTTGACTGAAAGGTTGTCAGAGAAATATGACAAGGAGTTTGTTTCCCTCCCTGCAGCCCTGGTTTATTGACTGCCATTGATTCAACATCAGGGCACACCAGGCTCCCTAGTATTTTGTCACAAATCAAGTTAGCATAGTACTCTCTTAAATCAATAGATCCACTGTCAAAAGACATTTCCTCAGAGGGTCAAAACAATGAATTATGTCCAGCACTGCCTTGAGCTCTGTCGGGGACTACTGTCTGCTGTTTTAAGATTCACGCTGCTTTGTTGGTTGCACAAAACACTGTATCAGCTTTGTGGATTGAGTGTGTATTTCTGACTGTGACTAAGTGCAAGGCATTGTCATTTTGGATTGCTTCCAAGTAAGTAATTTCTGTTTTATGGGTGATCGTTTTAAAGGAAGAAGAAGACAACACACTCAAGCCTGTTGATTCCAGCAATTACAGCTTACGCCTGCTTAGCAGTCTGTCAATGCATGGGGATGATGATGAGGAGCTTCGAATGCTGGCAAGTCTAAAAAGGGAACAGGAGGAAGATGAATGTAGAGCCTCAGGTCTCAGTGCATCTCAGATCCACCAGTGTAACGTCAGTATCAGCATGAGCAGTGACGACACCTCTACCTGGACCCACATCTCCATGGTCAGTACTATCATACTCTGCTACTCTTGATCATTTAATGTCAATTCTTTGCTAGCAAGCTCTCGTGCAGCTCATCTGCTATTTGCAACCATTAGTAGGTTGACGCTCTTTCTATCTCCCATCTGGAATAATTTTTTTGACCCTGGTTGATCCTCACCCTTTCTAATTTCCATTACAAGCCCCTAACTTATGCTACCATGAAGTGCTAATGCACCTCTTTCTCCAGTGTGTTTTCTGTATTACAAAAGATTATGGAGATAGAAACACATTAATTGGCCTCTTACAGCTTTTAAAAGTACACTGGCATAATATCCATGGTTCCCCCAGTGACTAAAAATTATTTAGGTCATTTGAAATTATCCCCAGAAGTCTTTTTAGAATTCAAAGATAGTATAGTTTGCTCTTGGCTATTGAAGGTCATTTAGATCTATGGTCCATTAGCATAAGCACATTGCACTTTAAGAGAGAACACTGACCTGCCTGGCCCTACTGGGTCCACTGTAGGATCCCCAGTGAACACAATCATTACAGATGCTCGACTTATAGGCCTGTTACCAATTCTGTACATGCAGGTATCCATTAATATACTGAGATTCAAGCAGAACACAATGAATAGTGGTATTACCACAGGGATTATCATCTCATGGTTCCTTTTTGAGGACACAGTGATGTGGTCACCAGTAAGAAACATGTATCTTTAGACCTTGCAGTGGGTACAGTTTTCCACAGGGACAGGATGAGATTTACATTTGACTTGATCAAACCCTGAAGTGATGTTTTCAGAATCAGCTGCAGTGCTTTACAATTCTAAATAGATATGGCAACAGCACCACCATCAGCATATTGAGAAAATGCTTGCCAATAAAGAGAGAGGAAGGGAGATAAAAAGACACAAGCCATAAAAGTGATTTTTCAAGTACAAATATAGTTTTGGGAACATCGTAACAAATAAAACTTCAAAAAAGGACCTAATAAGTGTCTGTGAAAGATAAAAACAATTGATGGTTTTGGGACGTAGGAAGAAAATAGTCACTGTCTGGGAACTGACAAGCCATTTCTTGTCCCGGTATGCTGTGATTCGAGTGGCCCTGCTGTTGCCATCTATGCTGTTGCTGCTTCTGTCTCTGCTGCTGAAGCTGTTGCACCAGCCCAGACATAACTTCACCCCCAGGGGAATGAATGATGCTTCAGTTACTAGGTTGAAAACGAAAGAATCACCTTGTAGATTGTGTGACTCTAGATTTCAGACACCTCAGTATGTGGTTCTGGATTTTATACATATTCTCTCTGTGAGCACATGAGTGTAGTAAGAACTGTCATGTCAGCTCTGAATTTTTTTCTGTTGGACCATGATGTCTGATTATAGCTACAGATGGCAGATTGAAAAAAAAAAAGAAAACACTCAAACAGTAAAACCAAAACCTTTTTAGTACAGGATACTCGCTCCCTCTTGCATTGAAAAGCCAAAAGTATTAACAAGAGGGTGATTTTCACATGTAATTACTGATGAAAGCAGTGTGAAGGACTCAATCTAATCTCAAAATGTTACATTTTTTACTAAACTAAATAACAGAATCTATGATTGCACCTTGAAAATTAGAGTAGGTAATTATCAGATTTAGTTTTCCATATAAAGATGATGCTTCTGCCGTGTAAAATTCTGCCAATCAGTGTTTGTGCCAGAAGCTCTTGCAGTAGATCATAACCAGCGAGAGCAAGTTAAGGGATGAAAACCAGGGATTTAATCTATTTCTTTATTCTAAATGTTTTGTACGGAGCATGATTGGCAGCAATGAGGGTGGGTTTATAAGAAAAATATAATTCTGGTACTCACCCTTGAGGAGTTTTTTCCAAGTAAGGTTGACCATAAGTTCCCAAAGGGGGTGGTAAATACAATATGGAATTAACGTGAGTATTTCCCCTAGCATATACATTCAGAGCAAGAGTTAAGTAAATGTACAGTGAAACAGCACATATCAATACATGTCCTTCTCTTTTCCTGTCACATATAAACGAGTTATATCCAGCAACACTCATGTCTTCAATTGAACATTGGCATTGAGCCAGGTTTCTGTGAGGTCTGTCTGGTCCATTTTTGGAAGCACGCTTCTTACAGTTAGGTGTGCAAGGCTTAGTTGGAGATATTTCTTAAAATCAAGGGAGAGTTGTTAATATTACATGTGTTAGTAGGGGAAATAGTATTAGGAGGAAGTGAAAGGTCTGAGATTCACTAATGTACTGCTCAGCCTGCAATTCTGCCAGGGCAGTTGCGCAATGGGGGATAAACAATAACAAATAGCTTATGAAAAAGCAGGAAAACAGCCACTAGAGTGGAGCTTATCCACCAGCCATCACCTGGAAACTGCCTTGATAAATAAGGCAGTAAGATGGAAGAAATTAAGAAGAAATTATCTGGCACTAGCACTGTTTTGTTGAACATCACTGGCAAACAGGTCTGTGCAGCCCAAAAATGCTGTGCAGAATAGTTTTACATCCAAATGTTTTGAACCAAAGGTGTCTGCTGAGTGTTATGTCTCCATAACAGAGGGCAGGCAAAGGGCCAGAAATGATAGTCTACAGCTTGTCGATCAGAGACAAGTAGACAAGCTCTTTTAAGTTTTCTGATTGTTGTAGCATCATTTGACCCAGCATGAAGGATAGCAGATGATGCACAGGGGTGGATATGTAGAAGGGGAGGAATAGTGGAGCTTGAGCACCAGAATAGTTAAATGTTTGAGCATCAGTCAAAGAGACTGGTCAAACAATAGAGGTGCCAGCTATAAGAACCAGTTAGAAGTTGGGCTGGGTTGAGGGCCATACTTGGTGTGCAGCAACCTCTTAGCCAACCCCTATCCAGGTATTTCTGGGAAGCTGTACAGCAGGTAGTGTTTCAGGGAAGTCATCACACTGACTCTGCAGCTGCAGGCAGCCAGTAGAGATGTGTTCACGCTCCTAACCACATTTTGCTGTTGGATTAAGAGGTGATGTCTGTTCAAAATAAGTAATGTACTTCTGTTGGCAGCAGACTTCTAATTATTTTAGACCTAAGCGTTCCCTTTGATTCTGTACTTCATGTAAGTTTAAACGACCATTTGAGGCACTGGGTTCAATATTACAGAGAGTACAGAAATGATTCAGCTCTTACCTCCCCGAAAGAATATTCTCCATCACCCCACAGGTAACTCATCATCATCAGTACATATTACCTTCAGAATTCTACAGGGTACAATTTTAGGTCCCGTCTTATTTTTAGAAGAGGATTAAATACAGAAGGCACTGAAGCACACAGATAGCTAAAATTTACTTTAGCAGTGCAAGGACTACAGCTTCAACGTGACTGCTTCTTCATCAACGTCATGTAATGTAATAGCCTTTAAGCAGGCACTAGACTTAAATAGCCTCTTGAGGCTATAATATAGTCTGGAGACTAATGGAGATGGAGAGGGTAATGCACTTGTGTTTCTTACAGCTAAATATTACTATATATCGAAAGTGAAACCATTCTTATCTTCTACCTCAGTTAAAAGTCTCTTATACTCACAGCTCACAAAGAATGTAAGTGTTTTAAAAGGCCCCAATCACAGATACAAGCCAGCTCCAGTCCTTTGTTACCCTGCAACAGTTCGAGTACATCTACATTTCTGAACAGTTTATACCATTTTACGGTTCCCTTGATCTTGGTTTGGTCACCCTTCATTTTTTACTCATGTTTTCTGCATCTTGCTGCTCTCTCCCTTTTTTGTTTGTGTGTTTTTCTCTTCTCTGCCAGAAAGGCTGCAGTCTTTCATACTATACTTGTTAGCCAGTTAGCACGGCACACAACACTGAAGAGGATTTTTTTTGTCCTGACCTGAACAGGCTGCACAAGGACTTAATATAATCTGTAGAAGCTTTAATCTCAATTTGTGGTTGTGCTAAGGATTTTTTTGTGTGTGTGAAAACAAAATGACAAAATGGCTTGTGACAGTTTCTGTCAAGAAATCATTTCTGTTGAGAGACAACCATCATTTGCCAAGCAATCGAGCTTAAATAGTAGTCTGATCGCGGTGGACATGATGGCTGTCATTACTGGCCGATATTGAATGGAATAGGTCGTTCTGAACCTAAAAAACATTTTCAATCTTGAGGTGCTGTGAGGGCACTTTATATTCTTTTTATGCCCCTACCGATCACTTAGTGGTCTTTTAAACTTAATGGAGATGACTGAATATCAGTAATAATTTTTGGAAACATTTTGTAAGTACTTGATTTACAAGTATTTGGTGACATTTTTAACACAACCTTTTATTTTTTCCTTATACTGCTGATGCAGCCAGCTAATCAGGGTCACCACTATCAGAAGGAAATGAACCCCCTCCTGCAATCTAACCCCAGGTAAGCAAGCACGTGTCATACACATTTGTTGCAAGAACACTTTGCTGAGCTCCAAATTTGTAAATTTATAATAAACTATACACTACAAGACAAGGTAGACACAGTCTAAGAATAGAAACAAAACTCTTGTATAGTTATACCACACATTTGTATGTGTTTCATTTGCACATTCTTATGTATTGTGCGAGAAGGTCAGACTATGAAAAAAGTTGTTTTCTTTAAAAAGAACTGACATGCTGTCTCCAAAACCTTAACTTTTTGGGGTACTGGGTTGTTATTAACCAGGTCTTGGCGAGTAGAAGTGGTAATAGTTGAGAAAATTGCAAGCCACACTGATGTATTTCATACATTGCCTGACAAAAAAGGCCTTATGTAGCTTGTATTTGTATTTGGCTACATGTACATGAAACCCACCCTGAGATTCATAATCAGATGGTAACCAGTGACTACAGAATTAAGGCTAAATGTCAACTGTCAGATAGATGGAGCTTGTCTCGCTAACAGATCGGTATAAATAAATTGAGAGGTACTGTAGTTTTCTTCAGTCAGGCAACTTTTTATCGACCAGACAATTAATGTTAGACATAAAGTTTTTGGTTCAAGTCCTTAAGAATCAAAAGCATGGGTTAGACTCACCATGTAGCATTGCCTTTAAGCAGCCATACAAGGACAAATCCTCAGTAGTTTATAATGCAAAGCAGCCACAAGACATGTTCCACCGAGTTTTACCTGCCTACAGGTTAAAACCAGAGTTAAGTTAAAGTTCTAACCTCAAAAAGAAAACATATTGATGAAAGGGTTTATATTACTGGAGGAGGCAGAAGAACTTACAACTGCTATTTTAAAAATTTAAGAAAGTGGATCCATTATCAACTTAAGGCGTACAATGCTAAGAAGAACACATACACTATTATGTAGCCCGGAAAACCTAGGAAACCACTAAAACCACAGTGAAAGTGAAATGAAAGAAAGTAGGTACATTAAAAAGGTCAGTTACAACACTTGGTCTGAAAATATCCTTGTGTGTTGAACAGTTCCGATTGTTGTTATGTAGCAATGAAAGAGAATCTGAGAGTGGATTTTGTTTTTCTCTTTAAAGGAAGTTAAATGGGTTTTGTAGTTTTCAAGGCAAGATGAAATAAAAGTCTGTACAGTTTTTTTGTAATGTTCCTGAGAGGGGATAATAGCTCGGTGTTAAGGCTCGTGTCAAATAGCTCTTGGAAGCAGGTTTAATATGTGGAATCAGAGGACGAGGGAGAAGAAACTCTTCAATACTATCATTAATAATACAATATCACACATTAACATTGGGCGCATAGTACAGTACATAGTGCAATCTGAATTCTGGGCAGTATCTAAAGCTAGCTTACAAGCACTACATATACATCTCAAGACCCGACCATGGCAGTATATGGATCAAGCCCTTGGTTCCCCTTCAGAGGGTTCTGGAGACCCTGCACCACCCCAGTGCCCGCTGAGCCCCGTCTCTGCACATCTCCATCTCTTCGTGGGTGTACACAACCGTTCGGCATGTTACAAAACAAGACAAAGGGATTGCATCACAGATCCGCTACTCAAATTATGCAACTGCCTCCTCTCTAACTCTTTTGATTTATTGATGAAAAGCAAGGTGTGAACATGTGTAGACTCCCGTGTGTTGAAATATTTTGCCAGGGGTTATTGTTTAGAACTGGTTTGAAAATGTTAAATTTATTACCTCCGATCAACAATTTTTGCTTTCTTTTTTTGTGGTCATATTTCAGTGCTAACATGTTTTGGGGCTGTTTAAATATTCAGCGAGGTTATGCTGGTTTGGTTGAATGTCCACTGAAATGAATATTACTATTGACAGCCACCTCAAACATACTCCAAACTTGTCTCACACAGCACTACAGCATCCACCGCTGTACTTACTGAAATTAGACTTTGAAGCAAGCCTTGATTTACATATTCAAGAGCAGCTGCACAGGATTTGTAGTTGTTTTCACTCCTTTTCTTTTAGGCATTGCATTCTGAGACACCCTTACATTGAATTCTATCATGTTGTTTTTGGAGCATCCTGGCATCACTGCAAGGCTTCCTTGCTGTTGAGAGCTACAGTTTTCTTGACAGCTGAAATGCTCCTGTTGCTGTGGTAAATGTTGCCAGGGCTTTTCTGGCTTTTTTTAAAATCATGTTTCCTTTGCGTGAGATACGCGTGTCTGCCTTTGGCTGGCATGCCAAATGTGAAACCACGGATAAGGCTATCAGAGAGACCTTCCGTAGCAATTAAATTGTTTTACAATAAAGACAGTTGTGAAATTCAGTGCAATTGCCAGGATATCAGACAAACGGTTGCCTTGATACCGTTTCATTGGGAGATATTTGGAAAGCTTAATTTCAATATACTTCACCGCTGTGCAAAAACAGTGGACTTTCTGAAATGAAATCAAACTAATTTATTCCCTTTATCACAGGTTCTTTAGGAAGGAATTCACTCTAGCCAAGTCTCTTTGAACAATTTGAAGTCCAATTTGCAGCTCTGTAGCAGAGGCCTTTGTACTTGAAAATTGCTTCCATTAACATTTGTACGATGTTCCTGCCTATCACACAGTCTAAAGGGGTGTTGGAGAATAATAAATGCCTGTGCTGGAATTAAAAATCAGAGCCTCAATAGACATAATGTGCTTGATCGCTTCAAATGCATAAGGTTAGAAATGAAGACATTTCATTTCATGGAAGGATCTGATAAAAATGAATCAGCCCATTTCTAAGTGTTAATTTTTTCATTGCTGTTTTATTTTCACAGGGATTAATTTAATCTATGGTAACCACAGTCCTTAAACATCTATGCAGAGGCCCATTTCAGCTGTGATTCAATTGGAAGCTGCACATTTTACCTTACTATTTCATACAGGTGTTACGATATTGTTTATTTGACATATTATTAAACAGTTCTTTGAGGTAGCATTGGCAGCTTTGGTATTTTTACTTTAGTGGTGCAGTTAGTTCCAGATACCATATCACTAAAAGTAGATGTACCTACATCATTATAGTATTTACTGTAATAATGACAAGGGACATTCATTGGCACCCATTAAAACCAACATCCAGTTAAGTAAAGAGAAAATAAAGTAAATCAGAGAAAACACTAGAATTGTAAATGTTTTGAACGTAGCCTGCTGAACATGTCAAGATTTTGTCAATAGTGCATGTGCTTAGTAAACATCTCATACTGCGGTTAGTTAATGTACTTTGTTTTCAAAGAGTGTGACATTATCAATCATTGCGGTTCTTGATGGAGAGAAAGACCACGCTGAGATGAACATTTGAGTTGCCTGCTGTTAGTTGAATATTGCACAGGAGACGATTATAGTTCCTCATTAAATATGCTATGATGTGCTCTTATGAGATGTTATGTCTTGAGGCAAAAGATGTAAATGGGTAATTGAAACTGTGCGACTGATGTATAGCCTAAAATTATTATGAATTCTGTTAAACAAATTAATCTTGCGGTGCTTCCAAGTAATAATTCATCTTGCGGCATTTTTTTCTCTCCCTCTAATCTGTTGCTCCATCCTAAAAGAGCAGTGTTTGACTTTGCTGGAAAGTGATTGATATGTAGTTGTAGCCCGTGTACTTCTCAGACCGGGAAGATAAACTCATTTAAAGAGGAAGGAAGCCCTGCGTTCACAGACACAGACAAGGTTAAGGCCCCTACTCTGGGCCAGAATGTGGACACTTGGAAGTCACAGCTTGAGTCAGAATCTAATAAATGATCCTTCAGGTAAGACTGTGAGGCGGAGAAGCTAAGTGTACAGGAGAAGTGGCTCAAGGACGATGGAAGCTTAGATGGGCTTCTGAGAGCACATGATGATGGGACTACATTGTTAAAATGTCATATAGAGGCAATTTAATGTGCAGGGTACAGTAGTAGGATGGCGAGTGTAATGGCATGTGTTGTCGTGACTGTGTGCCTTTATGGTCTTCTCCCTAGGGAGTGGATGGATGTGCTCAGCCCTCCTATTATGCCTCCCAGCCAGAGAAGAAGGTCAGGCAACGCATGGAACAATCGGGAAAATCTAATCGGAGGTAAAGTAACCTTAATTTTAGTCCTTTTGCCCCCAGACACCCTTTTATGTCCTTTAAAGTCAGACAGGCAGCAAACAATACAATGCTTTAACATTAACCACACTAATTGCTCAAATGCATGGAACTAATGGAAACATCCACTGGTGTCAAAGCTTACAAAAATGTTACGCTTCCACAAAAGACTGCACTCGGTGAGAAAGCATGTGAAACTGTATCTAATTAAGGGTAAGAACCCATGAGAGTGGAGCTCTCTGTCCTCCACATAACTCCATAGGTCAAAAGAGACAGGCTCATTACAGGTCTGTACCCCTTAGACACATCCACAAGGTTAATTGATGAAACCTTTTCAGTTTACAACATCATTTTTTAAACCTCTTACACAATGTGTCTCATAATTAGTTTTCATTATCGTCGCCGAAGTTCTGATAAGATAAAATGTTCCTCCTGAAGCATCCCATAACCTTTTTAGCATTTAACTGCCTGTCAATTTAACAGCTAAATTCTCATGCTTTAAAGTAGCAGGGATTACAGGGAATCTCTTTACGGCTTCCAAATGTGGTACAGGGTCGGGGTGTCTTAGGTCCTGATTGATGAGGAAAAAAAATGGCAGCGGCAGAAAACTTTTAAATCCACCTGAGTCTAAAGGTCACCTCACCATCCACGCTTCTCATTTCATTCCAGCAGCAGCTGATAGAGGACGCCCTTATTCATATCTGGCATGGCTATGTTACAGTACATAGAACATACAATATACATGTTACTTTTATATATATTTTTTATCTTTGCAAACTTAATTGATTTGAATTACTGTTGCACTGCTATCTATGCATGTTTCTTGCATTATTACAGGAGGGGATGAGACGGTGAAAGAAGACGAGAACGAGGACGAGTATTTGAATCTGCTCTATGATCCTTGCCTGAACTGCTATTTCGATCCAAAGACAGGGAAGTACTATGAACTAGCTTGACTCAAAGCTCAAGGGAATCAAAATTAATAAATAAGATGAATGGCTTCAGGATTTCTTTTTTTTTTTAGTCCTATCTTATTGATCTGCAATGAATACTCCATTTGCAAAAACCTTTTCCACGTTGCAGCTTTTGTTTTTGAGGAGCTTTGTGTCTCCACAAGTAGTGTCATGTTAGTGTGTAAAGGAGTGGGACTCAAGAAATCAGAGCTTTTTGCAAGGAACTGAGTTGTTGCCCATTCAGTAGCACATCTGATGGTAGAGAGAGCCTTTTCAGAAGTCTTGGCTAGCAAATTAAAATGTAAGCCTTTTGAAAGATCATCCTGGAGCTTCTCTTTATTAAGAAGATTTCTGAAATGTTGCCTGGATTAGTATTACAGAATAGGTCATTTTGTTCCTTATTTATGATCATTTGTGTAAAAAAAAGTCATTAATAATATGTTGATGTGTGTATATATTGTTTGGTATTAAATAGGAATTGAAATGACTGCTGATTTCCTGTGTGGATTTTAATTAAAATGTCCTGGTAAGGCTTGTTGGACAGAGCGGTACTTGCCCGTATTTAACAGCGCAGCAAGCAAAAATGATTAAAAAAAAGAAGATGATTGATTTTGAATGCATTTGAAATGTTGAATGTTCCACAGTTACAATCGTCCCTTGTTGTAATAACTGTATTCTCAGATGAACCTGTAACGAGGATTTTTAGGAACATACGGGGCTGGCAGGTCTTTTCATCAGTCTCGCCAAAACACTGATCACACCTGATGAGCGGCTGATACGAGATTGATTCATCATTTTCAGCGTGAGATGAATTGTTGCTTCACAATGACAGGAACAAAATGAAACAAAGGAAAGGGAAAAATAACATTCATTTATCACATTGTGATTCTCAGTAGTTTTAATCAAACAACACCCCGACTGGATCAGTGACCGAGCAACCAGTTGGTCCGGCCAGAACACTGGGCCCAGGTCAGAGGGCAATCTGTTTGTCAAATACTGACACATGGAGAGTGTACACAATTACATTTTATGAACTGTCAGAGAAGTGTGTTCATAATTTGTGAAAAAACACTTCACACAGTTTTTGTGCAGTGTTAAACAAACAATAGGTTAAGCAACAAATATTGTGTCCCATAATCTTGGACATAGAACTGAACAAATTAGACATATTTAAATATATACACATGCCACCAAAACTGGTTCTAGAAATTGTGCCTTGAGGAAGACATATACTGTATTTAAGCCCCTGTCATGTATTTTATACGTGATCTTAATGCTTTAGCTTATGACGGGTGACAAACTTACGGCCCGCGGGCCAGTACCGGCCCGCCAGAGGGTCCAATCCGGCCCACTAGATGACTTTGCAAAGTGTGAAAATAGCAGAGAAGTCATTAGTTCCAATTTTTCAGTAAAATGCACTGCTATTCCTACTGCACTGTCCAAATAAGAACAGCAGGCACCAAGCCTTTCTGGCAGAAAGCCCTGAAGGCTAACTTCTCCCACGTGCTGGTAGCAGGCCCTATGCTGGATATGCTATTATAGATCCCACGTGCTTACAGACACTGTACATGGCCCAACACTGTCAAGCAAAGGCTACTGTTCATGCAGGAGCAACCAGTGGAAAATGTCTTTGTCAAAGAGGAGAAAAGAGGACACAGAGTGTCGGGTTTTCCAGGAAAACGTTTCGTGCCTTTGAAGGTCCACTGTGATTTGTAAATTGTAATGCACATAATAACAGTAGACATATTGTTGAAATTGCACTTATTTTTCTTAAGACATCTCAGGCTGTTCATCATCTGTTTTGTACATGTATTGTTAATTAATTGTGAACATCTTCAGAATGTACTTCTTCACATAAAAGAAAGGGAAGAATCTGGAGGTGTTATTATTTATAGGTTATTATGCAGTGGTTTTACTGGTCCGGCCCACTTGAAATGAAATTGGGCTGTATGTGGCCCATGAACTAAAATTAGTTTGACACCCCTGTTTTATGATGATGATGATGATGATGATGATGAGGATCATCCACTGAAATGGGCTCCTTTTCTGAAAAGTTTTTTTTTTTTTTTATCATAGGCATTGTTGCCACTTGAAAGTGTATTTTTAAATTTAAAAACATTTACTGTTTTGAATGCGTCTCATTAGAGGCACATGTGACACGCAACCAGATGTCACATGATGTTTCCTGAAAGGGGGGCGTGGAAATGCTGCTTGTCGCCGAAGGTGAGAGCAACCAGGAAGTAAACAAACCATGGCGTCAAAGTCAGACAGAAAACATTTGCATTAAATGATTTAATTTTTTCTCCCCCCGCCAATTTGGGGCTTCATTCTAATCCAATAGGCTATAATGTGCTGAGCTTTATTGTTCCATGATGAAAGTAGGTTAACCAGGCTCTGAAGTTCACGAGGATGTCAGACCAACAGGTAAATGTGTACAGACATCTGGCAAGCAGATCCATTATATTCCTGCTGTAATTTTCATTGGTTTGCAGACATAATCCTGAACATGTACAAATACAAACAGTACGTTGATATAATGATAATTGCATCAGAGTTGCTTGACGCATTCGCTCACAGCACATGTAACTGCGTCTGTTATGTTAACCGTGAAGCTGTTGAAACTTGTTGGCATGTATACAGTACGTGGAAGTAGAAAGAGGGAAGTGTTTTCGCGTGTTTCAAACAGGCTGATCATGTTGTGGGTTTATTAAGATGGGTGAACTTCGCAGAAGAAGCACCACATTTACTTCAGAAGGGGGGGGGGGGGTTCATTTCCGCACTAAATACACTTGATGCTACGAGGCTTTATCATCTTTTCATTGCGCAATACTCACCATTTTACAGATCTGTCTGGAATAATTCAGGCTGCCAAGTTCACTTCACTCTAATAACTAAGTTGAATAACACGTAAATCCACAAAGTACTGTAATAGGCATAATAATAGGTGTGGGTTCATGTCTCTAGGTCCATTCATCATGTCTCTGCACAGACTGCATGTGCTCGATGAATGGCATTTGAATGATACCTTTCAACTGCAGGACCCATTGTAATTTAGCACCGCACATAAAGATAAAGTAAGATAAAGTATCATAAGGGAATTACACACGCCAAACAATAAGAAGTGGAGATTCTGCCTGTTTAAAATGCATGCTCAAAACCTTCCACTTCTAATCATTTTAAATAGACACATTTGGATTGATTTTGACAGTGGCATTCTTTTAAAGTAAAACTTGGACAGTGTTGTGTTTCTTAAGCAAAGACAAAAATCATGTCAGTATGTTGTGAGTGTGGTGATAAAACCTGTGTCCCTGCAGTCCTATGTCATCACAGTCTCATTGTCTTTTCATATCTGGCACACCTCCTCACCCGTGTGATTAATTGTTCCTATTGGGTTTTTACTTTTTGGCAGCACTCCATGTGAATCCTAATCATCACTACAAAGACTAATGTTCTCACACTCTACTCCTAACATTACCTATGATCTTATGCATAGCTCTGACTTTGAAGATATGGGCAAAGTTATTGTCAAAAATGCATCGGTTTTCCTGCTTGGCCAGTGATTCACATCCCTGCTGTTGAGCTTTTTTTGGTCGTACACCAGCGTGATCCATAACACACCGCTGTTCAGCTGTCATATCTCCTGCCCGTATTTCCTTTTTATCTGAGCCACACATCATGAATTGAGCTGTTAGGTTTATGGGCTGTTTAACTACCCCACTGTTAGATCTTATTGGATTCATTTGTCTTTTTAGGCCAGGTTAAGGCTTCACCCTGGGATTATTGCATCGGTGATCTTCGTCTCTGTGGCAGCAGTCGTTGCTGCTGTATTGATCATCCGCAAATACTGCTTCCCAGTCAAGTAAGCAAACTTTATTAATGAGCCTTAACGAGATCATTTAAAATTCTTAGTGCAGTAAAAGCACATCACCCGAGTCTGTCACACCGCTTTATTTCAGTGAGGCGACATACAGATACTCAGTGCTGAGGCGGATAGAGGATCAGGGTTCAGCAGTGACAGAGGAGGACAGCGACAGGGGGCCCTGCACAGTGGGAGAGGAGTCAGATGAGGTCAGTGCATCATGGCTTCCCTGATTGTAGCTTTCACTGTCATCCATCCCACAGTGCAAGTTGACACAGCCATAACCTTCCTCATCACATCTCATGTCATTTGTAACTTCCTTTTTTTCCTTGTGACAGGAGCTTTTGGAATAAATCTCAGACCTGGATGCTGCTGGACCGACTGAAAAAGAGTTTATTGTGGATGAATCGTGTGGTTTGGGGCTGCAACTAATGATTATTTTCATTATTGCCTACTCTTCCGGTTATTCTTTTGATTAATCGATTAGTTATTTGGTCCACACAACATCAGAAAACGGTAAAAAAAACAACAAAAAAAACATCACAATTTCCTACAGCCCATGGTGACGTCGTCAAATGTATTATTTTGTTCAAACAACAGTCCAAAACCCAAAAATATTCAATTTAATATAATTTAATTTAATTTATATTCTCACATTTGAGAAGCTGGAACCATCAAAGGTTTGATATTTTTGCTTGAACAATAACCTATATCAACTATCAAAATAGTTGCCGGTTGACTGATCTGTTGTGTGGTTTATGTTCCTGGATTTTTATTCCATCATCTGGCTTGAATTCTTATCAGTGTTGTTTCTTTATGCTTAATGTGATGTATTGAGCTTAATCTGTATTATCAGGGACATTAAAGGGTTAACCAGATCCTTTAAAGCAACACTTCACCAGTTTTAGACATCAAGGTCTTACAAAAATAACCCTGATGTAGCCGTGATATAAACCTTTTACAGTTTCAGTTGGAGTTACTCACTAAAATCAGAGTCCTCTTGTCTTCCCACTGTTCAGCTGTTGAAATCCAGATGTGAGAAAAGAGGAGGTGATATTAATGTTGATATGTTGCACTCACAGCAATATGGTTAAAGAGCAGCGGTAAGTAATTTCTTTGCTTTGGGTTTCACCTCTCAAGCTACACACAAGCTACCCCTTGACCCCTCTTATAGATGGAGGTTGTACCTGCAGGCAGTACCCAGGGCTGGAAAAATACTGAAAACTCCTCTGCATGTTTTTTTGGGTAAAAAACCCATTCACTCTATATTTTTCACAGTCATTATTGTCCTAAAAAAGATGGCACAATTGAACATCAATCAAATATTCAATATTAGATATGGCTGAAAAGGATATTTCTCTTTAGTGAAGATGCACATACAATATGTATCATAAGGTTATGTGAAAAGGAGGCTAGTGCTACTGATCCCACTGAGAATCAACACTCCACTGCTAAGATTTTTCATGTTTTCGCTGGTCGTGTGAAATGCTCTGTCAGTTAATTTGAGAATAAACATGTATGATTAATTCTGGCATGATTTAAAATACCCAGAATCTATTTTAAAAATACATTAATATGTAAATAATCTGCTATTACTGGCACATTAATACATGAGATTAAAGAATGGAGGGATAAAAAAAAAAAAAAACAACCTGTGGAAACAAATAAAGTAGTTTCCAGCTAATAATGTAACAGCAACAAGATAATTTGCTTAAATGTGGTATACAGTACATCAAAGTAAAAATCAAAATGTAACAAACAAAATTATTGTAGCTTTATTTCACTGCAGAATAAATGCAGTTGGCAGCTGTTGCATTAAAATAATGTACACCTTTACATTCATTCAGTATCAGTCCGAATATGTCAGAGAATGCACCATCAGGATCCAGCACTTATGAAATAAACAGTTTCTACAAAGCATCACATGGAGAGTTGACTTTTCAGATGTTTCAAACACCCTAATTGACCTGCTGCTAAAAATAGTCGCCCCAGACTGTCTACCAGTTGGCCAGTTCCCTTTGAAATATATTTCAATTTTCATGCTAACATTAACCCACTTAAAGTAAATTTGCTGTAGAGTTCAGAGTCCACCGGCTCCTTAATGGACTTCTAGGCTGAGTGATGTTGCGTGATGTCTTTTGACAGCTACATTTGCCACAAAGAAGAAAACAGAAAAAAAAGTTCTGACTGAACATTAATATGTGAACATCAGTGTCACAGGATGCAGGTGACAGCTCAAACACATTAATCATAAATCATGTCACTATGGTTTCTCTTTTAATTAGTGTTTGTATGATGAACAAATCAAGCAAGGGAATCAATCTGTTGTCACCAGTCCCCAGATATAGATATATATAGAGAGATAGAGTTTTATGAGTTTAAAGATCAAGTATTATTGCAAATTTTGCAAACATTTAATGATAGGGTTTGCTCTACAGTTACTGATGATGGTATGAATGATGTCAATGATGACTACTGTGTATCGCTGTATATATCCTGGTGATATTTGAGAAATATGCTGTTATGTTATTAAATCCTGTGAACTCATGACCTGCATTACTCACTCTTTCAGTCTCTTACCCGGAGAGCATCTCTGCTTTATTAGAAAGGAAACATGTTATTGTTTGTACTGCTCACTTCCTAATGTTGCCCATTTAAAACTAGCCGTGTTTCATTATTCCTGCTAAAGTGGACAGGCATATTGTTCACCGAAAAGGAACAAAACATGGATATTTGACTGCAATGCATTGTTCCCTCCTATCAGTACAAAGTAGTACACATAGACCCTCTGCTGGTTCTCTTTAGTATTACACCATGTTAGGAATTTGAAGACCTCATGGGGTAATCTGCTGTAAATCTCTGCTGTTATTATGCAAATCCCTTTATATGTGACAAACAAGACAGTCAGTATCAGAGACCACTAAAAACATGTAGCCAATGACAAGGTTTGGGTAAAGACGGAAAGATTCGGTTCAGTTACAAAATAAACAAAAAATACTGCACCATAATTCACCTCTAGTGTGTCTTTTAATGTACTTTAACATTTCATTACAAGTGTTTCCAGGTGGCAGACAGGAAAATATGTCGTGGCATTTAATGTATCTAAGCAACATCTAATGATAGTCCACACACGTACTGTAAATATATTAAGCATGCTTTCAAGTTTTGTCCTTTAATTCTCGCCCCTGTCTCGTAGAGGGGCCCTGTGCCAAAATCTGCTTTTAATATTGCCGATTGTTATATGCTCATATGGTGCATATTCTTAAATAAAGATGCATTTATTCAAATTCATGTGGTACACAAATGGGTGACAATTCCAGGAAAACAAAGAAAAAAAATGTTGAGAAACAACAAATCCAGATTTATCCATTTAACGTGCTGAAAGACCACGGGAAAAGTTTCTTTTTCTCCGGTCCAATTCCTACATTGGGTCGTGGGATTGGCCGTTTCTCTAGACTCCTTGGCTTCGACACAACGTCATGGCTCCGCTCAAACTGCTCCACACACGGACTCTTTTACATAGATTATTTTAATCTCTTTTTGGGAACGCTCCTCGTATTTTAGGAAAGATGGACTACACCTGAGCCGCCTAGGTTCACGGACGTTAACGGCAAACGTTCTCCACGCGCATGGCTGATCAGTGGAAACACCTGTGCCACTGTGGACACGGATGTGGACACCGCCCCTTTGCCCACAGCTTCCTCAAGCTCTACAGGTATGGATCGTGTCTCTCAGCAACTTTAACTGAGAGACACAGTGTTGCCTCAATGTGTCGTAGTTGTTCATCTCCCAGGAATTTTTAAGCTGGGGGATGTAGGTCTATACTCTAATATAAATGTAATTGCCACTAGACCAAATGCAGGCCTGCCTCGTCTGAAAAACAGACCTAACAGCACTGTCATGAACAATCTTGTACTACATCAAAACACAACATCCTGAAATTGCCGATAAAAACTGTTTTTAATGTAAGGGCATTATCCAACAAATCAATTTGTATAAATGACCTTATTGCAGACAACGAGCTAGGCTGTCTTATTTCTCACAGAAACCTGGTTGGGTGTGGATGCACCAGCAACACTTAAAGAAGCCTGTCCTGCAAACTATTGAACTGTCAGCCTCCATTGTTAACAGTAACAATCTACAGACTGCTTTTTTGGTTGAGTTCTCTGAATTTCTAACATGCATTCACGCTAAATATGATAGTTAAATTTTAATATACATGTTGATAATAAGATAACAAAGTGAAGGACTTTCTACATTTATTAGTGTATGGATTTTAAACAGCATGTTAATGAGCCAACTGATAAACTAGGTCACACTTTGGACCTGGTTATTTCATATGGGCTCAACATAAATGTTTCTTCTGTTGTCGACTTGGCTCTCTCAAACCATCACTGTGTATTTTTTAACGTTTTTTATTGTACACCGCCAACTTCTATAGAGCAAGTGGTAAAAAAGACGCTGTCTTACTCCTAAAGTGACTTCAGACTTCTTAACACATCTAATCTATATATGTTACCCCTCGGTGATGTCATCAGGAGACATGGCATCTCTTTCCATAGTTATGCTGATGACACACAACTGTATGTGGCTGTGTCTCCTGATGACACAGGGCCAACTGATTCCCTTTTAAAATGTATTTTAGATATTAATGTCTGGATGTCACAAAACTTTTTACAGCTCAACCAGGATAAAACTGAAATTTTAGTCATAGATTCTAAAGCTCAGAGAGAGAAACTGGTTGCAATTTTAAATTCCTTTGGACTTACCCCAAGCCAACAAGCAAGAAACCTTGGTGTGGTCTTTGACTCTAAACTTCAAGGTTCACATGGGGTTTGTGACTGCTTTTTATCACCTTAAAAATATTGCTAAAGTGCGACCATTTCTCTCTCGGAGTGACACAGAGAGACTAATGCACGCTTTTATATCGAGCAGGCTGGACTACTGTAATGCTCTCCTATCTGGTCTACCCAAAAAAGATAAAAATCAGCTGCAGCTGCTTCAGAACTCTGCGGCCCGAGTGCTAACCAGGACCAGAAGGAGAGAGCACATTACGTTTTAAAGTCCTTACATTGGCTGCCTGTCAGTTTCTGTATTGATTTTAAAATTATTTTAATTGTTTGTAAAGCACTTCATGGTCTTGCACCGGCATATATGTCTCACATGCTTACGGTGTATGAACCAGTACGGTCCCTCAGTCTGCTAGTTGTTCCAAAGTGCAGGACTAAAACCTTTGGTGAGGCAGCTTTTAGCTTTTATGCCCCGAGCCGCTGGAACAGTCTGCCTGAGGATCTCAGGGCAGCTGGAAGTGTGGAAATTTTTAAACGTAAACTTAAAACCTATCTCTTCAGCCTGGCTTTTCTATTAAGAATGTTTTATAGACATTACTTATTTTATTTTACTCTACCTTTACGTATTTATGTGGTAAAATCTTATTCCATTTTATTTTCTGTTATTTTATCATCAATTTAATAATTGATTTATTTTATTTTTATTATTATTTTTATTTATTATTTTATTTTTTTGTCCTTTTAATCTATTTGATCTAGATTTTAGTCTAGCTTTTATTTAACTCTTCTTCATTCTTAATTTATCTTTATTATTGTTTTTATTATTATAACTTTTAAATCTATTTTATTATATTTTCATCACTTATTTTCTCGCGTGCATTGGTCTCAAAGTCATAAAAAAAAAATTTTCTTTCTGTTGTTGCTGTTGCTTTTATGGCCTACACTTGTTCTGTCTTATTATCTTATCATCTGTGAAGCACTTTGAACTGCACTTACCTGTATGAAAGGTGCTATACAAATAAAGTTTGTTTGATTGATTGATTGATTCAGGGCATAAAGGCTCACTGAATGATTTGTTGAGTAGGAAATTGAATCATACAGTACAATATGTCCTTTGCTATCACTAGATCATAACCGACTGAACACCTCCAGGAAATAATGGAGCTTCTCATTGGACAGCATTCTCCAGCGGCGTCATCAAAACACCATATGAGGAAATGAAAGTGGTGATCATCCCTCCAGCAGAGTTCAGAGGATCGTAGACATTTGTGTTTCTGTGTGGTTCATTTGTCAGAATATGGCACACAGTAGCTTTAATTCCTTAGCTACTCAACTGTTTCTTGATGGATAAATTATGATTATGATCTGGCCCCAGTAACTTTAATAACAGTCATAACATCAGTACATTACTGCCTGTAGTGAGATGCTATTTTAGTTTGGACCCCTCCAGGCAGGTGAAAGCTCGGGCTCAGCAGGGTAGCTGCTTACTGACACGAGGGCTTAACCTCTGCTTTAAGGGATTATATAGCCATTCTCCATTTAAACATCAGTAATGATTAATTCTTGTGCAAACAGTGTTGCCTGTCCATCAAAAATATGGATGTTAATGCCTTATGTCCTGCATAAACACAGGTTAAAAAAAGGTTAAATGTTATGTAAATTGATTTCTAATCAGATTTTGAGTTTGTGCCTTTTTCATGGTTTTTTATTTGTGAGGTTTTGGGTAAAATCATTTGACTTTCTTTATTCTGTAGTCTGTAGCATTCTTTTTTGTGTATCAGCAATTTTATGCAGATAAGTCCACACATCATATGGGATTTACTAAAATTTACATACAAATAGAAAACTGATAAATGACACAGCAAGTCTTCAAACTTTTTTTTTTTTTTTTTTTTCCATTATCTGAACCAATTTGAAATATGAAGCTCGTGGCCTTCTTATTTTTCTCCTCTTTGTGTCATTCCCTCTCCAGGTTTCAAATGCTTATTTGCACACCAGCTAAGCACAGTCTGCTGTTGGCAAACTAGTATTGTTCACTACAAACAGTGTCTGTTACTGGTGGACACCTTCCCATGTTTGACATTGTTAAAGAAAGAAACTTGATCATCTTGTTCTGTGGGTGTGTATATATGTATAATGTCACATCCGGGTTTATATGTAACACAAGGAGGAGCAGGACTGACACATTTTCTTTTGCATATATTTTGCAACGCCTCTCTCGTAAGACATGGTTGTAGGAATTATCAGGGAGCTTGTTCACAGATGACATTATACCAAATTTCTGCTGTATATATAATATTTCTTGTTGACAGGAAAAACTTGAAGTGCCTTTCTCAGCTCTTCCCTTCAACAGACAGGAACAGACAGCTCTCTGATTTATTGCGGATATGAGATTTCGAGGTGAGATTTTACATTATTTTTTAAAAAAAGAGGCTTTTTTGGTCGTATGTCTGCAAATCTTTATTTATCTACTCTTTGTGGTTGACAGCTGTTCTGCCCCTTGCTGCTACAATTGCTGTCCTCCTAATAACATGGGAAATCTGCTTCAATTCATTTGATGTACAGGAGACAGTGAGAAATATTCTCGGTGAGCTCATTTCTACTTATTACATCTTAAATCCTGAACTACCTGCTTTCATTCAGTTTGATTTGCCACATCTTAATATAACTGTCTCCATTCTTTCATTTTAGGCCGTAATTACCTCGATTTAATCAAACCTAAATTCGAGATGGGTAAATTCAATTGTGGTAGAACTCAAATTTCCAATATTACATGATTTCCACATTAACTGTATGTATGACCATCTTCCTTCAACGTCAGAAGTACTTTTCTATCTCCATTTCCAGCTATAACTGCACCTGAGCCAAAGTGCAGCCTGTCCAGAGCCTGTCCGCCCGGCCAATACGCTTTACATATCAGGAGTGGAGCAGCAGACGTTGTCGGACCAAAGATCTGTTTTGATGGTGAAATGTATGTGTTTAATATGGTAGCACCTGAATTAACTAAGGAATGAAACTAGTGACTCTGCAGTGAAACTCAACCTTATTGTTATCCCAACAGCATGATGAGTCATGTAATGAATAATGTGGGACCAGGACTGAACATTGTGATCTTGAATGGTGAGTAAAATACTCTCCGATATCTCCCCGACACACTGAGAAACAGATCTTGTAAAGTACCAGTGTACTGTACTGTAGGGTTTGTTAACTGAACTATGAAACACAGTAAATAATTTAAACTGGCAATGTCCATTTTGAAAAAAAGTTCAATTGTTAGTTAAAATGGCTTTGAGCTTCAAAGTTCATTTTTTTTTAACTTGGTTACAGAAGTTGATAAAACCTAAATGCCTAAAGGTCCATTAACTATCTATAGTATTATATAGTATAACATCTAAAGTGTTCCATGAAATTTGGGCAAACTCCATCTGCTGATGAAGAGCATGTGAGATGATGATGATGATGATGATATGGACCGTGAGGTGAGGTTTTTTTTTTTTTTGGTCAGTTGTTAATAATGTTTTTTTTCCACCGCAGGTGAAAATGGAGTTGTGAAAAAATCTGGCTATCTTAATATGAAAACTGGAAGTACGTTTTTTTTTTTTACCTTTTCAATCCCTTTTTCAATTTCAAAGTGTATCGAAAACCTAAAATGATGCTGTTTTTCTTTTGAATTACTCTAACAAAAGACCAAAAAGACATCTTGGCGTACCTGAAGGAGATAAAAACTGGAATGATTGTTCTGGTGGCCTCGTTTGATGATGTGACAATAAAGTAAGGCCAAATTTTAACGATTTGACAGCTAAAACGATTTCATATCACATGATATGACCCTTTTCTTCTACTCTGTGGCAGAATGACAGACGGAATGAGGGAGGTATTTGTTGGAATGGGAAGCGCTTTGATCAAGTCTGTAAAATACAGAGACAACTGGGTGTTTGCTGGAAGAGCAGGGGCAGAAAACTACAGCCTCTTTGAGAAGGTTAGTGAGCCTGTTCACTGCACTTTCATTTGCTCCATTTGTGTCAGAAAGGACCGTCTATTTTAAAATACACTAAAAGTAAAAAAAAAAAAAAAAAGGAAGAAAAGCATAATAATTGATGGCAAAACAAATGTCTTCTTCCTTGTTCACCTGTCAGCTATCTGTTAATGATGTCAAAAACAACGTTTATGAAAAATGGCCGGAAGTGGTGGAGGTGGGCGGCTGTTTCTCAAGGACCTCGACTGACGGACAGAAACCTTAAAGGACCTTTGTGATGAAAAGGAGAATGTGATGGAAGTTTCTTTTTTAATGGCCTTTACACTCTTTCTGAAACTCAAAATGTAACTTATTGGACTTGATATAATGTTTATACTTTATTTACCGCATTGTGACTCTACATTATAATTTTACTACTGCTGCTTCTTCTCTGTATATAACAACATTTACTGTATGTCTGTTCATCCTGGAAGAGGGATTCCTCCTCTGTGTCTCTTCCTGGAGTTTCGTTGAGTTTTTCCTCATCCCGAATCAAAGTCTAAGCATAGGAGTTGTCAGATTTTGTACAGATTGTAAAGCCGTCTGAGGCAAGTTGTGATTCTGGGCTATATAAATAAAACTGACAACAGTGTACTAGTGTATTTTAATATGCCAGCAGTTTTGTCCCCCTGGGATAAATGAACAATATTTGTTCTTATTCCTGGAGGTGGAGGATCATTTATCATTTAACTGTCAATAAAAACCAAGTGCTCAGGTTTTCATGATCTGCAGTGCCCTCTTTTATCTCATATTTCTCACTTTCTTTTCTTTACTTTCCATGGCAGCACTTTGTTGTTGCATGCTTTTTCATTTCACCCTGTACACCAGTGGTGGAAGACGTACTCAGAACCTTTACTTAAGTAAAAGTACCCAGACAACAGTGTAAAAATACTCTCATTACAAGTAAAACAGAAGTGTTATCAGTGTAACAATCAGCAGTTTACTGTTACAGCAAGGTGGCGCTACTTTTAACTACTTTATATACAGTTTAGTAGTTGTAGTTTAGTTTACTGGTTCCCACCTCGGGGTCGGGCCCCTTCCAAAGGGTCGCGAGATAAATGTGAGGGGTGGTGAGATGATTAATGGGAGAGGATAAAAGAAAAAACTATGTTGTGATACACAAATTTGAATTTTTTTGACTTTTCCACAAAGCTTTGCTTTTTCTTTGTTAAATATTGGATAATTTGACCTCTCTGGGCCTCGAGCAGTTATTTAAATGAAACCCTATGAGTTTATAGTTTAGAGGGGAAATGTATCTTAAGTGGAACTTGAACTCACAGACATCTGAAACATGACAAGGAGCCCCAACCAGATACTGCTTTTTTTTTTATTACAAGGAGTCACAAACCAAAAAGGTTGGGAACAACTGGTTTAATTTTTAACAATGCAGTGTATTTTATCATGTGATTTTTATTATGTAAAGTCTTAATCCGTATAGTAAATAGTAACTACAGCTGTCAGAGAAATGTAGTGGAGCAAAAAGTACAACATTTCCTTCTGAAATGTAGTGAAGTAGAAGTAGAAAGTAACATGAGATACATATACTCAAGTACAAGTACCTTAAAATTCTACTTAGGTGCGGTAGTTGAGTAAATGTACTTAGTTACTTTCCACCCCTGCTGTACATTAAATATCCTCCCAGCACTTTTGGCCTGTTCTCCAGGGTTTCCTCCACTTGGCTGCTGCTTCCCTGGGAGCGTCAGCATTGGTCCAAACACAGAGCAGCTTCCTCTCCCTGGCGTTCTTGGCTGCCGGAGTAGAGCGAGAGAGTAACCTCAAATTATTACTGACACTCTGTCCACTGTGAGCCCAGGAGGTGTCTGTGCAGAAACTAAGTCTGGACTGACACTGAGGACATGGGAGTCACCCATGGAAAGAAAGTAAGTGTGTTGATTTTTATACTTCATTCACTTTGGTCTTTCTCTTTCAGACATGTATCAAGTCACATTAAGATAATCCAGCAGAAGCACCCATGTGGCAAAAAAATACTTTCTTGACATGCATTTGAGAAGATTAAGAGACCGTAAGATAATGAAACACCCAGTGTTACAGTATGTTCTAGTCTTACTTGAGCGTCATAATGACTGATATATACAGTATTCATTTGTGTATATTATTTATCACATTCAATACGTTTGTTTTGCAGAACTTTATTCCTGTGGTAGGTCTGTCTGTTTCTCCTGTCTCTATCTTTTATTTCCCAAAGACAGTGAGTGCTTGCACCAAACACAGGTCTTTATCCAATAAAAAACAGAGCCTTGCCAACGCTGGAGAGTGGGCCTTGGAGAGTGTTTATCCCGTCATGTCCTATTAATTCTTCCCCACACAATATCCACTGTCGGAGATTTAGCCAAACAGCGTGACTCTTCCCTCATCAACCAAACAGCAGCCAGCAGCAGCAGCAGCAGAGTAAATGCCTCATTTAGGTTGCACTTTTTCCTCCTCCTGACGATTTACTGTCATCTTGTTTAAACTTTACTTTATTTGAATGCTTGATGCTGGTTTTTGAACACATAAAGCAATGTTAGTGTATCATTTTGTGTGCGTGGACGCTCAGACATGGTGCAGCTGGCTTGCAACTAATGCAACAAACATTATGTAACGTGTACATGGATTGATAATTAAAATAGATCACGCTTGGAGCAAAACAACAAAAACAGCAAGAATCACTTTTACAGACAGCAGCTCTGAATCCCACAGGGGAACAATTCTCGTCTCGACTATTAATTCTGCTCAAACTCCAGCAAATGAGTAACTCAGTGGGAATCAAACTGAGTTTTGTCTGATCCTGACATTAATGAGGTGGCAGCTCTCCACCTCACCAAATGAGGGCACTCGCTTCACTGGACATGTGGAACTAGAGCTGACACTTAATTTGTCTGTCAGCATCATAATACGGCTTTGTGTTGCTCTCGCTGCCACTTGCATGAAACTGCACTGTTGACCTGACTAGGAGATTTCTGTCTATTTGGATTGTTATCATGCGTCACTATATTTTTTCATGTTACACACTATATCCTATGGATAAGTTGGTAGTGACTATGAGGTATGTTAGATTCGATCTGACATGTCACTGACTTCTTTCTGTTGACAGAGAGATCTCCAGCATTTTCCAGGTAGAAGCGAGACACACCTGAACGGGTCTGGTGAGAAATCTAAAAACATCCAATGCGATATTGTTGATTTTTGTGCCATCTTGTGAGCACTTGTCTTACTACCTCTATTGTCTTCACTTTCAACAACAACAAGGAGTTCTACCCACATAGTATCATAGTAGATGTGATGGAAGGACAATAGTCGGAAGAGATTTCCAACTTGTGTCTATGTTTATTTATTCATTTTATACCTCCTAGGACAGTACTGACCACTGTGGTACTTTACTTCAAGTATTTTCATTTTCTGCTACTTTAAACTTATATTCCACTTTAATTCAGAGGCAAATATTGTACCTTTTACTCCACTACATTTATCTAATAACTTTAGTTACTAGTTACTTGATTGAGATAAATGATACAAAATATAATCAACAAATATATTATATATATATATATATATATATATATATATTATATGAAGTTATATGATATATGATATTATACTATGTTATGTTATGTTATGTTATATTATGATGTATTATTATAGGTTAAGACTTTTTTTAAGTGTAGGAGTAATTTTGATGCTAATATTTAAGTAAAAATTTGAATGCAGTACTTTTACTTGTATTGTACTAGTATTTCTACACTGTGGTATTGCTACTTTTATTTAAGTAAAAGATCTGAGTACATCCTCCACCGCTGTTGTTATCATTATCATAAAGAGGCAGGGTAAAATGTCTGTCTCTTTTGGTCTGTTTGTGTGACTCAGGTAAGAAGCTGTGCTTTAAAGCACGGGTGGTGGTGACTAGTATTTACCGCAGAAGCATTTTTATTGCATCTAACTGTCATTAAAGAGTAACAGGGTGAGCCATTTGTTGAGTTAATGAACTGTTATGTGGCTGCCAATAAACCATTTGCCTACTGACGTTCGACATTCAAGTCTGTAAAATGTGTTTTAAAGCGAGTAACTGAAAGAAGAAAGAAAGTTTTGTTTTGCTACAGTCTTACCTGGTCAGACACGACCAGCAGCTTTCAGTGACTAATGTTTGCTAATGTCAGCAAACATCCGACAGATATGGCTGTGTCCCTGACATTTATGAGTCAGTTCTCTTCTCTTCTTGTGCTGCTGTTTACCATAGCGGCACTTGTGGACACAGTTCAGCAAAAGTCACACTTCAGAAGTCTTGTGGTAAAATCCAGGCTATGGTTTTAAGTCTCTCATCTAAAGTTTGAATACAGATACATGAATGAGGCTCTACAGTTGAATTTGCTGCGGGTTTCTTGTCTTTTGGATATCCAGCGTAGATAGAAACAGATTTTATATTTGAGAGACCAATAAAGTGAATTCTCTAGAGGTCTTATTACAAACAGACTCTTGTTGGCTAACAAGTGTACAGTATACTCTACAGTGTATACTTTACAGTCAAGTTACTTTGTTCTGTGTTCACCATGGAGTCATTTCCATCAAGGTCACTATAGTCTGTTGTGACACTAGTCACTGAAACTGCACTTCTGTTCAATGTGGCTTACTCATATGGTTGTATACCAATGTTCTCAGGTCATTTCGAGTCTGCCATTTATCCCCAGGGGCCTTAATATCAGGGAGAGCTCTGAAGATACATATAAGACAGCTGGACTGAGTGTTCCTCTCTGTGTTAATACATGTGGCTTGTTCTCAGTCAATTGAGGCTTATAAAGAAGCAAAAAAACAGCATGTTTTAATCAGCCTGATGAGCAGATCAAAGATGTACACCATCACTGCTACACATTTATAATACCATAAAACCAAATATGCCATGTGGGTAAGACACTATCAAATAAGAGTGCTCCAAAATACAAATAATAATAATAATAATAACAGCCACCCTGGAGCTTTTAGCTGCATCTGGTGTCATTCATAAGCGGATGGAGTTTGCTTAGTTGTCACGGAGATAGTTCGGTTGTTATCACGTGACGCAAGTATAGGATTTCGTATTGGGAGGTGATGGGGGGTTGTTGTAACTTATGTCTATATTCAAAGATGGTCTCTGGTGTCAGATGTGGGTTGCCTCCTTGATCTTTCTGTAGATTATTTCTTTAGTCAGTAATAATCTGTCCCAACTCTTTGACCCTATTTTCAAGGTTTTGGTTCTCTTGAAAAGCAACAAACCTCCAAATAATATTTTTTCCTAGTGCTCAGAGTTCATGTTTTCCACAACAGCTTACGACAGGTTTTCGTCATAATGCTTGAGCTCTTGTTAACTGTGTGACTAAAAACTGCTATAATATGTGTTTGTAACACTGAAACGTAACCAGCTGTAGTGGTGAATGCTGTATCACAAGAAAAAGTTGCACATAAAAATGATCTTGGTAGGAAAATATATACTGTTGGTGTGTTTTTCTCTTTAGCCTCAGTAATGCAGACACAGCAAACTGAACAGCAAGGCCGACACTCAGAGCTTCTCATCAGACCCCAAAAAACCCTCCATCCTTTAACGGCCTCCAAGAGCCACCAGGAGCTCCACAAAGAACTGCGGATGACCCACAAGAGGTTGGACAGACACACGGACAGTCGTAAACACTCACACTTCAGTTTCATTGTTTATAGAAATCATAAAGTCCGTCTGTGTTTCTGTCAGGAGAGTGTCTCAAGAAGGAAAGACTGAACTCCAGAGGGTTTTAGAAAAGAGAAAATGGGAACAAAGGATGAAAGCGAGCAGGGATCAAGAAGAGGCAAAGAAGAGCAGATCGCCACTTCATCAAGAACTGTTGAAAAGACATCAGAGGCTAGAAAAGGTTTGCTCTGTTTTTTTCCACATTTGTCCCAGAAACTCTTGTCACATCTGTCTAACAAATCATTATAGTGGCTGACATTAAATCAAATGATCTATTCTGAGAGCATAAATGATTGTATCATATAAAAATACTGAGTATTTCCACCAAGACATACGATTGACACTGGTCCATGTGGAGCGTCAAGTTGTTCTGCAGTCAGCCACTGGAGGGCAGTGTAGACATTGTTTCAGACACTGCAGAAGTCCAGTCTGGGCTCCTAATAGAAAACCACTAGACCAGACTTATACTTATTAATGCCTTCTGAGTGTTCTGGTTATATGAACTAAAAGACAACACATAAAGACAACAAATGATTCTGCTCATGCAAATTATTTTGTATGACTATTTGCAACTGTGAAGCTATGGATTGTGTGGATCTTTCAGGCCTTTCTTTTTAGCGAACTAGCTCTAAACCTATACACTCGTGACTTTTGTATGTTTCTCCACAGCTGGAGAGAGACGAGGGACAGCAGCGAGAGGGGCCCGAGTTCCTCCGAGTCAAAGAGAGACTGAGAAGAACTGCAGTGTTGGATTCAGGAGAAAAAGAAGTGTGACAGTTTGCGATTGTATGTTGCAGTTGTCTGTTGACAGTCAGCTCAATGGACTGCTGGGAGTATCAACAGGGAATATAAAACAGATATTAGAGCTGAGGTGTTTTGCGTTAAAAATACAATAAATAGATAATACTGCTCAGCATTTATGGTCAGCAAAACATTCAGATAAGGTGATTCAAGACATTTGGCAGCAGATCAATAACTCAATAATTAACTGGCCAAAGGTGCATAAGTAAAGGAGCAGTTTTTCTGTTGTGATCAATACAAATAAGTTAGAAATCAAAGTGTGAATAGATAAATTAGTGATTCTACCTGAATAACATCGTTATTCTGCATGTGTTATTTATACAGTAGCTCTACATATTATATTATATTATATATTTTCTCACTCTATTTTTCCCCAACAATGCAAATGGAATTTGCACCATAATATGTGAGCGTATGTGTTACTATTTGTCTAACATTTTCTTTTACATCTCTGTTATACGTCTCGCTATTGTTTCCATAATATTCAACAAGATGGACATTTTCTGTGTTGTCATTATAATAAAGAGTGACAGAAGTTTTACTGTACAATTTTACAATGCGTTTTATGGGGTATTAAATTTTCCCTGCACATGCCATCGTTTTATACGGCCATGTTAGTCTGTTTTGTGATGTAGGGGAGTGTAGCATCATCAACATACTGTTCAAAAATCAAGTATATTTGTCTGAGGTATCAAGAGTGCACTGACGTGACGTCTGACAATGTGACTGATGTCAACACAGAGTTATTCACAGATGACTACCCTTTGTGTGCCCTTCAATAATATTAAAATTTAAAAAGATATTCAACAGTATGAAATTGATGTGTTGCAATGTTTTCTCATGACAAATTTCCGCAGTGATGAAACATGCAGGCAAAGTGAAAAACAGGAAAAAAAGACAAACAAAGAAAAGTCACAACAAAGTGAACACTCATTTGATTATGAATGACGTGTTTTAACTGAACACAAGACTTCTTTTGGAAAATGATATAACACACAAATCTTCTTATGAAATGTATGAACATACAAGTATAGCAGAAGAATCCAGCTGATATTTATTTTTTTAAATTCTATAAACAGACTAATCTACAGGGACGGCCATGAACACCTATATATTGTAAGACAATCCATTCAACAGTCATTCACTGTGGTAATGTTTGAGGCTGTAGTTTATGGTGGTGCTGTTCAGATTGCATTACATTGTACATGTGTTCATTGTTTCTATTGTATCTTTGAAAACACTGGTTTTGCATATTGCTGACTCAGTATGACAATAGAAGGAACAGGTAGTCTAATAAGTAAAGCAGTTAAGAGGTGAAATAAGTAAAGGACACATTCTTAAAAATCAGTCATCTATATAGATTGCATTTTACATGTCATTTGTAAATGGTGCGGTTTATATATGTTTGAATCGTCTCCACCTGTACTTCTTTATAAACCACATCTGAAAACAAAACTACTGTATAATGACAGAACACACAATGCATAGACAAGGAAGTTTTATTTCATTTCCTGCAATCTTTATCTTTGTGGGTACAAATCATTGTATTTTCTTACATGTTGTTCAATAACCCATGATGCATTGCATCCATACATTTGTAGCTCAAAACAGCTTTTACAAAAAAGGATATACAATATATACTTATATTTATATATATAATATACACGTGTTTCTTTATGCATTTAGATGTGTTTGTAATGGGTAAAATAAGCTTCTTCTTTTTTTTAAAAAGAAAAGATAAAAGAAAACACAGCCAAGTGGAAACAAATCCCAGGTAAGGTTCAACATAAGGTCATTACCAAACAAATAATAGCCAGGTTATCAAAGTTATCAACACTGGCTATCTTACAGTTAACATGAAGCCCTTCACACACAGTTTGCATATTTTCCACAATTACAGTCATGTAAATCCAGAGTGACTGCCTTATTTTACTGTACTATGGACCTGAAAGTATCAATGGCAGTTTTATGTGGGCAACAAATTATTTCATGGATTGGTTGGCTATCTCTACAGCTAACTAACAATAAACTAATAATGGTATGATATGATTAATATCAAGATTTAAGTATTTTCAGCCAGTTGTCGAAGAGAGAATTTTGCCTCATTTTTAATTTTTTTACATTAAATATCTTGCCAAAGCATCGCCATCCTTCATCTGAGTCGTATAGTTTTAAGATGACAACATATCTGAATCTATAGTAAAACATCCCCACTTCACCGTATGGCTTTAGTACTGCAGTTCATCTACTCAGGAGGACAAATCTAGAGCTTGTGCATTGAAGGCTCCTCCCATGGCAGACAGGTGATGCTTCCAGCCCCATTATAGGAAAAACATGTATATATATATATATATATATATATATATATATATAAATTTCCTGTTTTGTACTGCGGCTGGCACCTGCGTAAAACTAGGACGTGTATTTTTTTCTGCTTGTGTCTGGGTATCAGACAGGGATAAATACTTTAAGAGATTCTACATAAGCAACGGCAAAAAACAGACTGAAAAAAAAAAGTTTGAGTTGTAAATAAACATAGTACAGGAGAAATGTCACTCAGGTAGAGACTTGACCATCACAGTCAATGCAAATGATAAGTCCACTGTGCTGTGTTGTACTTTGTCAACAACATTACTTCTGGTGTTACTCACTTCACATTATATAGCTCAAAATTACAGTATTACATCATTTTTAAATACAACAGAGTAATAATAATCATGTGTGTTTATACTAATTGATCATCATTCATGTAAACATATTTAACCAGGTCATGCAAACAGTAGACCAAAACTTCTTCCACTAGAGGTGCACAGCACAGAGCAGGCGGAGCGCCCAGACTGAGATCCCTCCGACTCAGCATAAGACCCAGAGACTGACAGCAGGTGGATATTTAGACACTTGCCAGAAGCAGAACAGGGAGGATTGTCGTGACGTGAATATAACTGTTTTCTTCCCACGAATATAACTGCGTCTTCAAAATAACTCCTCCCAACATGATGGCAGAAGGTCAGATTCCTTATGATTTACAGACTTACAGGGATCTCAGTTTGAGCCTCTGATAACAGAACAGCCATAAAACAAACAAACAAAAAAAAGTCTCCTTTTGATATTCATACATTTCGATGTTTTCCCCAACAGAAGCATGCAGACACTCCGGGTCAGAACCATTCTTCACAAACCCAGTCTGAGCCAGAATATATAGAGTCCATAACCCCCAGAATCACCCTCCACTTTCCAAAAAAGGCTTTAAACAAAAGTAGTAAACACTACTATAAAAGGACAGAAACACTTAATATGAGAAAAAAGACAGAGTGATCAAACAGAACAAATGGGCAGGTGGCATCGGCAGTGAAGACATGCCTTGAGATTAACTCTATTCAACTAAACAGCTACTTGGTCAGTGACTGGACTGAGTCACATTGATGGGTAAAGAGTATAAAGACATGCAGGAGTAGCTTTCAGTACCGTTTCCCTCTAGAAAGCGTTCCCCTTTTCTTTGTGCCCCGTCTGGCCAGATGTTTGGAGAAAGCTGCCAGTAATGTAGAGCGTGTGAGCCAGATGCATGTGGACAGACAGTAATCGTGGTTAGAGGTAGGTGTGACAGATAATGTGAGAACGAAAAACAACGGAGAAGACTGCCTTTGGGCCACTGCCTCGTCTCAGATTAAGACTCCAGAGGCTTGGATCCTCCCTGAAGCTAACATCCAGAACCACTTCTTGTAACGCACACACCGGCAAATCACCACTGTCTGCTAACAGCTGCACAAAGGTCAACTACATGTTAGGTTGCTAGGGGGTTTATTTCGGGATAATCATGCAGTCGGAGCAGCCTTGTATTCTGTTCTGCAACAAAGTTAAAACGTGTGCATCTTGAGTCAGGATGTTTTAATTTTTTGGGGGGACAAAGACTAACAGTGTGTTTCTCCACACTGTGACAGTGACCTGTTCTCGCTGTGGATGTACTCTGGTGGACACTGCCTGATAACTACTCTGCATTCCTGGCCAGACTGGGCGGGCGGGCTCTGGGCGCTCCAGGGATACAATGTCACCATGACAACGGGAGTTTGTGCTCAGACGCGACTGGCTGGCCTGCAGCAGTAGGTGCAGCTCCTCAGACTGTCTCGATCTGTGCTGCCCTCGGTGCTTCCGCGACGGCCGTCCTCATAGTGGGACACTGGAGATTAGAGCAGAACAGGAGACATATGAAGTCAAAGGGAAATTCTGGTATTTTTCATACTATGGGTCAGTTTGCACTCACCACCACCTCCTTTGTATGATTGCAAAGTTGGCAGCAAGAAGGTTAAAATATTGTGAATTTACAATGTGGCACTAGAGACTTTGGCAAAAGTGTAGCATCCAGGTTTGTTTGGTTTTCAGGCACTTCCGTATTATTAAGCGCTAAGTCGGATATATCAGAGCTTTCAGGAGAATCCAAGTTTCCCGGTCGTAATTAACTTGGCTGTTGACATGAGCGCTGTTTACAGGTTGGAAAATTGGTAATTACAGCAGCTCTGATATTACATGAACACGGCATAATTTCATCCCCTTTCACACATCCATCCCCTCTCGTGTCTGTTACTGCCTTACATCAGTAAACCTTTAACCACATACTGTGTGGCATAAAAGTGAAAAGAGCCGCAGGTCTGACACAGACTGAAAGAGGGTGTTTGTTCATTCACTGTGAACTAATAACTTACAGCTCTCCTCCTCCCCATTCCCCAAATCATCTTCCTCCTCCTCCTCTTCCTCTGGGAGCAGATGTCCATGGCAGGGACTGGTGGGAGTAATCTGACTGGGTCCCTCGAGACTAGTGCCCAGCTGCAACTTCCGCATGTGGCGCACCACCGCTGTGGCATTAAATGCTTGCTACATGGACAGAGAGAGAGAGAGAGAGAGAGAGAGAGAGAGAGAGAGAGAGAGAGTGAGAGATAGAGAGGAAAAACCTTCGGTGTCTGACAGCTACTGAGGGAGAAAAACAGCAAAGGTGTACAAAATGTGCTCTAACTCCTGCCAATCTTAATACTGCTCTTTCAGCAGGTCGCTGGCACTGACCTTCCATTTACTTTTGGCAAAGTTCTTCTTGATTTGAGCGCTGACAGATTCGTGGATATTCTTGTCCAGAGCTGTGTCTCCACAGATCCTGCAAAGTCAACAAGAATTAGAGAATTTGCAGGCAGCTGAGGCACCTGACTGGGGCTCATTTATCGTATTATTGTACAATTAGTTCCTAGTAGACAGAAAATTAATCTATTTTGATAATTGATTAATTGTTCGAGTCATTTTTCATGCCGAAATGCCAAACATTATCTGGTTCCAGCTTCTCAAATGTATGATTTATTACTTTTCTTTGTCATACATATATGATAGCAAACTGAATATCTTGGAGTGGTTGTTGGTCTGTTGGTCGGTTAAAACAAGACATTTGTCACCTTCGGCTCTGGGAAATTAGAATGTGCATTTATCGCTACTTTCTGCCACTTTATAGACAAAGAGATTAATCATTTAATCCAGAAAATAATCGACAGATTAATCAAAAATGAAAATAATTGTTAGCCTACTGTTGATTGTTTTCCAATTAATCCATCATTTTTTAATTTAGTCTGTAAAATGTCAGAGATTACTGAAAAATAGCCATTATAATTTTCAAGAGCCCAAGGTTTATTTGCTTTTTTTGGTTGAAATCCCAAAGATTATCAATTTACAGCAATATAAAACATATAAAAACATCCACACATGAACTAGAGAATGTTTGGCTCTTTTGCTTGATAAATATCTTAAAAGATTAATCTATTAATCTAATCTATCAAAATTGCTGGTGATTAATTTCAGTTCAGTTGAAATTGCTCCACACAATCATACTGAAAGGGATGAGTATGAGGGTTTTTTTTTTTTGTTTTTTTTAATAATAAGTATTTTGACTCTCTCACCATGGATGCTGGAGGGCCTGCTCACATGTATATCTCTTCAAAGGGTCTTTCTCCATCAGGTGACAGATGAAATCTTTGGCTGCAGACAAAAATGAAGTTCATGTTGTGACAGTCCACTCTTACTTATTGGATTTCACTGCAGTGGATATTTTTAGTAATCGGTAGTACCTGAATCTGAGATGTCATCCCAGTATGGAGAGTCAAATTCATACTCTGCTTTCAGAATCTGCTCAAATAACTTGGCATCGTTTTCATCATAAAATGGAGGATATCCACATAACCTGAGGGAGTGATATTGTTACATATTCAATACTAGAAAACGATCACTTTACATACTCCTCTGTGATGAATGAGCGCAGACTTACAGAATATAAGAAATAACTCCTATGGACCAGCAGTCCACTGCTTTGCTGTACGGCTTCTGAGCGAGCACCTCGGGAGCTGTGAAACACACACAGCAGAAAACACACAGAGCGGCAATGAGGGTGAATTCAAGTAATCTTGACCTTTCGGTAATACCATGTGATCTGGTAGGTCATGTTAAACAGGTAGAGAGCACTTCTGAAACACTTGCACTTGACTCAGTAGTGGATGAAAGGGCCTCTCACAACTCAATGAATACAGAGGGGATATCAGCTGAAACAGCAAGTGCTGAGCTCACATGAAAGGAGAGGGGGAGTCTGGCTGACTGGAGAAATATATGCCTTACCCACATATCCAGGAGTACCGCAGGCTGTGGACATGACACTGCCTGCTCCCTCGATCTTTGACAGTCCAAAGTCACTGATCATAATTTTGGAGTCTTCGTCCATACTGTAATACAGCAAATTCTCTGGCTGCAAAGACAAGAAGGATGATCAAAGAGGGGGGTTTGCAAATGGGAAAAAAGGAGCCACCTGCAAGCCAGATGGAGCTGTTATATTCCTGACTTCCCCGAGCAGTGATACCTTCAAGTCTCTGTGGACAATCCCCATATCGTGGAGATATTTGACTGCATCCAGGATCTGGTGGATGAGTTGGCTGGCATCTCTCTCTGTGTAGAAACCTTTCTCCACAATCCTGTCAAACAGCTCACCTCCAGACACCCTGCAGGGTGAAAATCATGGAAAACAGCTCAATAGTCCTGTACCTCGACTGAAGACGTGAGTTTTAGTTCAAACCCCCTAACAAGCAACTTCTTACCGGTGGGCCAGTCATTACAAATGCATGCTGTGCAGCCAAATATTGATCAAAACACAGAATTCTAGATACATAAGTTACCAATATGTCAGGCTGAATTTGACAGAAACTGTGTATAAAATGAAACACAAGACATCTAGAATATTTGGAGCAGTTATAAAATAATAATAGTCTTGAGTTTGAGCATTTCAATTGATACAGACTAAATATGATGCATATGTGATATATATGAATATATCTGACACCTGAATGTGGAAAAGGATGGGTTTCTTTTACATCCTTCAAACTATTTGATGGGAGGGGGGAGAGGGAAACTGCATGTTAACTGAATGTTAATGTTATAAAATGACATAAAAAAGTAAAATTGGCCATCACAAGTCTTCAGATCTCATGGCAACATTTTTAAATGTCTTGTTTTGTTGTCAAAAAGCCAAAGATATTCAATTTACAGTGATATTTCATCTGTATCTGTGAAGCTAAACCAGAGAATATTTGGCATTTTTGCCTGATAAATTGCCGATACACTTTCTGTAAATCGACAAATTGATTAATGAAAACATTATTTGAGCTCTATTTTTCATATAATTGGCCCTTGTGTAAGATAAAGAGGAAGAAAAACTCACAGCTGCATGACAAGATATAGATGGGATGTACTTTCAAAGATGTCCTCCAGCGTAACAATGTTGGGGTGCTTGATTCTGAGGAAGATAAATGGACAAAAAACATCAGATAGAATATGTTGCATTTTTAACTGAGCCACATTTCTCTAATGCTTACTGTCAGTTGGTCACCAGATGGCATTCTTGTTGCATAATTCAAATTTAGAGCGGCCTGTTCTCTCTGTTCTGTGGAAAGCCCTACAGTAAATTGGGATCAAACCTATGTGTTTGCCCTTGTTCTCCTAAAATACAAACTGAAAAAAGCCTCTCAGATCAAACACAGAAAAGCTTTAGATACAGTAACTACCTCTTGCTAAGACTGACAATGACCCGCGTCTGCAGCTGGAACCATTAACAAAAAACAGCTTTGGAGATTAGCACTGTAGGGGCTTGACAGAATGACTGTAACAAATGCTATTCTCTCACACACACACACAAAAAAAAAACAGAATTGGATGGTTTATTGTTATGAACCAGCCAACAGACAGTCGAGCATCTCTCTTGGCTCTCAAGTCAAGTTGAGAGCATATGAACACGCCGTCGCTATAACACATCAGCAGCTGAGAGGAGCTAATGTGACTTTTAGTAGAAATAGAGAATCCCTCTGTGCGTGTTTTTTTCAGATTATTTTTTAACTTTCTCTCGCTCTCATGACTCTCTTATTTATTTAAGGGTGACTTTAGGTATTTGGCCAAACTCCAATCATCCCATTCTGCCATATCTTTCTCCTGCTATCATACCCCCCGCCCCCTTCCCTTCACCACTTCTCCACCCTCTATGTCTCTTTCTCTTTCTTCAGTACACTGCTGCGGGGAACTCCACACCACACTCCGCTTCTGTGTGCTGTTGCCCTGGCAACAGGGACACTAAAAATAGGTCTATCTTCTTTACTCCTGACATTTCCGGTGCACAATCCTACTGTTTCTACTGACACCATGCATTTAGTCACCCTTTCAATTGACCCCTTGTATATAATCTGCATCTGTACATGCACTGTTGACTAGTCCCTCCTGCTGGACACAAAGCGCCAGCTGACGCATCGCGAGGAACTTCGGCGGCCTCACCTGTGTAGTACTGCAATCTCATTTTCAATGTTGTTCTCTTTGCCTTCCAACGCTTTCTTGGGGATGCACTTGATGGCCACCAGCCTCTGGGTCCTCTTCTCCTCTGCTAGAACCACCTCTGAGAAAGCTCCCCTAAAACAGAGGCAGTGGAAACACACACACACACACACACACACGCACATATAACCACACATTAGAGAAAGAAAGAGAAATGTGTGGGAGTGTGGGGTGAAATGGACAAGATCGTAAAGCTAAAGTAGGATGCGTTCTTCTTAGGCTACAGGCCATGATGGAGTGAAAGTGTTACACAAAAGAGACAGAATATTCAGAAATAATTTATTTTAATTCTTCTTGATATCTTTTCAGTGCAGAGGTGTGTTTTGGGTTGATTCCAACACTAAATAAAGACCAGTTATTAGAAATGTTTGTGGCCTCCTGTAAAAAGAAAAAACTGTCTCTCAACTAACCACAACGCCAGAGCTTTTAAAAAAGATCTCAAAATACCCTCCATTCAACCATCTGTGTGTGTGTGTGTGTGCTTGTGCATGTGAGTGGTGTTTAGATGAATAATTCAAAATGGTGACATTACTGAGGCTCAGGAGGTGAAGCAACAGTCACTTACAGACATTTATAGTAATATCAGTTGCTTTAAAAAAAAAAAAGAAACTATTTTTAATCCATTAAATAATAGATACAGTAAATGTAGTGTGGCTGTTTCTTAGGGAGACTAGACTGCATTATAGATTATGGTGATGGTGAGAGGGAGAATAGTGTATATTTACACAGTCTCCCCACAGCGTGGGAGGGAGCTCAGGAGGAGGCCTGAATGCACGAACATTGTTAGCAACCACAGGGATTTACATGTGTGTGTGAAACAGCACTGTCATGCAATACACATTGGACGTTCAATGTTCATATGTTTTAGCAAATATTTCCTATTCTTTTCCACCTGTCACACTGTGGAGCATGTGAGGAGTTAGTACTCTTCACCTAACTTCACTTAAGTCTGCAACCTTAAATAAATGGATGCAGACTTCACAGGGCTGTTGCCAACAGCAACCATGTGATAAGGAGGCAAACATCTCTCACTTTCTGTTTAATCTGCTTTTAATGGTTATTAACTGTTAATTACAGAGCAGAGGAGTCATTGTGCAACCTGACCGTCTCTCAGTAGACCGTCTCTCTCCTCCCAATGTGGATTTTTTTCCCCGTCATCATGTCATAATAAATGCTCAGTGTGGATCTGTGGTAATCCTTGAGATGGCTTTGTACCGAGGCCATCTTGTGCTCAACGAACCAGCGCAGCAGAAACGTTTGCATAGTGTAGCTGAGGAGAGACGATTCTCACACACATCTCCGGTTTCATTTTTTAAAAGTGCTTAAAATAATCTCAAAGAAAAATCACATAAAGCTCAGATTCTCATCGACCCATAAAAGCATTTTAATGTGTTTAAGTCTGCAGCATTCAATGGGCCAAGACAGGAAGACAGACGGGTAGGACCCTAAATTCACTAACATGTGCATTTATAATGTGAATCTGGGGCTACTTTTTACTACTGAAAACAGTGTTTCTGTTTCTGGTCATACATGGAGAAAAAGCTCTTCCTGCAGATTATTTTCTTGATTAAGCAATTAATAATTCTGTCCATTAAATGCCCGGTCTATTAAAATTGTGAAAAAAGTCTGTCATGGTTTTGCAGAACTCAAATTGGGGTCTTCAAATGTCTTGTTTGTGTCAGACCAACAGTTCAAACCCCAAAGATATTCAGTCTACAATGATAGAAAACAGAGAAAAGCAGCACATTCTCACAATTGAGAAGTTGGAAGTTGGAACCAGAGAATGTTTTTGCTTAAAATTGAGTTACGAAATCATTCTTCTATTATCAATTACTTTTGTCGATTGACTACTCAATTAATTAACTAATCATTGTCTATCTGAGACAAGGAAAAAGGGTTGAGCTGGCCTCAACCACAGCTGTTTCTAAAATAGTGGTGAGCAGTTCAATACGGCACAATGAGAGCAAAGCAATCCTCAAACAAGAGACCCTTACCCACACACCTATATAACAACAGTAACAACAGCATCATTATAGCAACAGTATCTGTTATTTTATCCATTGTCACCACTCCTATTGTCAAATTTGTCAATTGGTGAGATGAGTTTGATATGGTTCCTGCAATTTTTCTCCCTGGAGTAAAAACAATATTATAAGACTGAAAGCTAATAATAAACAATAAATATCTTATTACAAAGTTTGACTTAAATTTATACTGTATGTGTCCTGATCCATGCTTTATCTATACTGCTCCTAAAAAGAAAAAAAATGCTTGCACACAGACTTTTCTACTGTTGCTGTGGGACACATTGTAATTAACCATCCAGTTGCTAATTTCTGCTTGGAGACGTAGTAGGGGTGGGCTCTCAGGGGGTTTGGGAAGAGGAACAGCAGACAGAGGAAGAGAGGAAGCTGCTGTAGCTGTTATTCTTAACTGATGAGATGTAGTTGCAGAGCTAATGTGTACGTGTTCGCATTAGACAGGAGTAAAATGAGATAGAAGAAAGGTTTATGTTATTGTCCAGCCTTATACACTTCAATTTCTTCCAGCTCAGATTAAAACACAGTTTCTTTATTCCATCGGCAGTTGGCAACGGACCACCGGAATCTTGACACCATTTTATCTATTTTATGCCAATAAACAATCCTGGCATGCACATTAACTTGCTGTTATCAAATTGAAATAAATAAGTTTCATATGAGTCACTGGTCTCAAGCTGACACTCAGCTGTTGTGTAGATGAACAAGACTGTCAGCACACATTTTTAGACATTTTTGCAGATAAACTAAACGTCTATAAAATAGATAGATAGACAGATAGATAGATGGAGGATGTTATAAAAGCCCTGTCTGTTAATCATGCATCTGTAACAGAGTGATGGTGTCTGCCCCAAAGCCATCACCACAACATGAACACCACAGCATGGGTCTGTCTCTGTCTCTGACACACACACACACACACACACACACACACACACACACACACACACACACACACACACACACACACACACACACAAGACACTGTAGGCTAATCCCAGCTGTCCATATGGGAAAATATTGATTCACACATTCTCATATCGCTGTCAGTGTCTCGCAGCACTTTCACTATGATAAGTGTGCTCTTATTGCTGTCTTCCATGTCTTCAAGGCTTCACTTGACAATTTATCATTATGAATTTAAACGCGCAGTAAACTACATAAAAAGTCAGCTGCACTGTAAGGTGCAGACACATAGAGGTCATCAATTATCAATTAAGTTTGTAAACTCCTTCCTAAGTTCTCAGTAGCTGCCAGCTAGCTAACATAAGAAATGTCTTAGGCTAACCAGCCGAGACTTCAGGAATGTGTGAATCGTTGCAATCAACCATCTAAACAGGAAGTCACGTTAGCATCACAGGAAACTAGTTTATGTGGTGCAACCCCTTTTAATGTAGTGATGCGTAAATCTCCACATAATAAACACCTATATTATAACCAGGCTAAGTTGGAACTTATGAATAGCTGGTGCAACCGGCTCCTGGACTGGATCCACAACAACTAACTACGCAATCAAGAGTGTCATATTATTAAAGCCCATTGCACTCAAAATGATGGATGTTTGCTTCAATGGCAAATATTATTCATAATGTTCTTTTTGTTGTTGTTGTTTTAAAGATAACAAATCTATCAATCAGACAGAGTCAGGCCCCTTGGACCTGTTGCAGACAGCTACGAGCATCCATCAGTCTATTGATCTCACCTGATGCAAGCGCTCCCTTCAAGCCCAACGTGCCTCCAAGTCCCAAAAAAGCTTTCTCTTTTTAGCCTAATCCATTTTGTGTGTGCGCTTGTGGGTGTGTGTGTGTGAGAGAGGGAAACAGAGAGAGAAGAGTGGATATGTGAGGACATACAGTACAATCCCATTACAAACAATCTCCAGATTCATTCTTACGTCCGTGTCATTACGAAAAATAACTTATTCATATCAACAAAGCTTGAGACTGGACCATTCACTAACAATTGTACAACTGTATGTTTTCCGCCCACTCTACCAAAGTCATGTGTAGGTCAAACCTCTTAACTCCTCTGCTCTTCTCTATAAACAAACCAACCAGCATGTGAGAGTGCTTTCCAACAGTGTTTAGTATTGCAACGTCACAATGTTTATGCTCTACACATTATCCACCTGGACTGCACAAGTAGTTCTTAAAACCGGCCTACCCCATATCTTACTTCTTATATCTTTGTTGCTTTTTTAAAACACCATGAAATTTAAAGTTCATTTTGTAGTTTTCTCTGGGTACAACATTCAGCTATCTTTGAATTTTCAATTAGGTCCCTCCTGATGTTAAAGCTCAATTAAACAATATGTATTGCTGTGTAGGGGTGCTAGTACTGTTGCTCTTACTGAGAATCAACACCAAATTCTGCAGCTCTTTGCAGGTTTAATTGATTTGAGCTCATTGTTTTGGGTTTGCAGACAACTTCACAAAAGCTGACCGTATTCTCAGTGTTTCATTCTACAACCGCTCTGTATCACGTAACCATGTTGTTTGGTGAATAGTTCTGTGACGAGAGATCTGGAAGGAGAGTTGAGCGTCAGCAATACATTTAAGAAGCACTCTGCTGTGGATGCTTAAAAACGTTTTTACTGCTGTGTTGTGGTCTGAAATTGTTCTGTTAACTGGCCCCATGCTCTTCATTTCTGTCAGACAAGCTGCCAGCTTGCGGGGATATCTCTGTCCACAGGACTCGAAAAACTGAACTAATGTTCGTGCATCAATATCACTACACCTAACCCTTTAAGTCTCGTCCCAGCATCCTATTTCATACATAAAAATGTCAAACCATGGACAAAAGTTCCAATCTCTAAGTAATTTCATAATTAATCAAACTGTAAGAGAAAAAGACATCCATGATGTCAACGTCCATGAAAGACAGAGTTGTTACTGAAGCTAACACTTCTAGTAATTGCACTGATTACAACAATAACCCATAACAACTACAGTGATGGGACAGCTGCTCTACTTTCTCTCCCCATCTACAGTTTTTAACAGAAACTCTCTGGGTAAAGACGGCCTCCAGGTCAGAGTTAAGAAAACCTGAGTGAGCTAGAATCTCATCACGTGTGTTTCGCCTTAATTTGACAAAAAAAAGCAATAGAGGTATGGTTCCATATTGACTCTAAAAAGGCCAAGGGGCCTCACAAGTATAGTTGTATAGAGTTACCAGAGCTATATACTTCACCTCTCTCGTTCATTTCATCCAAGGTAGATCACGTTGTTACAGGTGAAAAGAGTTGACGAAAATAACAAAAAAAAACAAAAAAAACTCAAAACCATACGGTGACAGACATGATAACTGTAGTGTGGGGGATTTTTTTCATCTGCTAACCCTACCTTGAGGACAGCCTGTCCTGAAGTAGACTCCATACAGAGGTAGAGCTGTGAGGATTAGCTGGATCTGAATATAATATTTCAACATAAATCAATTAACTTCACACACTGAATTCCTGGATAAAGCTCCTCTGTAATCTTCTCTCCGAGCATAAGGAGCTTTCCGTCAACACATTAATTCTGCCCTCTGCCAGGTCCAGCTATAGTGACAGGAGGGAAATATTATTACTACAGCTTATTTCCCCATTTTTTTCTGAAATATGGGAACATGCTATCCTGGCAATTCACTCTTTCAGTCCATGTTACATAACCCTTAATATCATACTTCAAATTACAATCAGTGTTTTAAGTTCCTGTGAGTCTTAGTGGAATCATAACAGAAGCTGTCAGCGTTTAGCAGCAGTCATGAATTCTCATATACACAACCTGCTAGTCAAAGTGCATTTCATACAGCTTGCACAGCCCTGAGACACAGACTGATGGAGTCTTATTTGATGTCCTCCTACAGCACTCGACATTACCAGACAGCCTCATCATCTACCCACTGCTATTTCACTTTTTTGGATGTGAACCAGAGTTGCGCAATCATTAAAATCTGATTCTGTGCAGCCTCTCTGGGGAAGCAGGTGTGATTCCAAGAAGAAACAAAACAACCACACTCCATATGGCACGCTCGTGTCATCACAGGTGGACGTGTGCTAGGTCACTTGTACTTGGGTGGGGGGGTGGGGGGGGGGTGCCGCCTGACCATCTGGGCTCAATCCTGTCCCCCTGGAGAGTGCAGTCACAGGTCTGTGTGAGTCCAGCCCTCACCATTACTGACTGTAAGGCAACCTTTACCCTGCTGGTTGAAGATTAAATTTGCAGTTAATTACAAAATGAAAGTGTATTAAGTCTAAGTTTAAATGTAAATATAATCTATTTTGGATTCCAGACTATGTAGCAATAACAAAATGTAATCAGGGTCAATGAAAGGGCAACGGGAAATATAGGTTGCCACCAGACCACATCACATACGTAGGTGAGTTGAACTTCAGTTTTAAAAGTTTTTCAGACAAATCTTGCACCTGCAGGAAGGGGTTTATGGGTTCTTTCCTTTTGCACTAAGCATACGTGTGCTCTTGGCTACTTAAGAAATTAAGAGAAATACATAACTTGTTCCACTGTCTCTCACATCCCTTCAGTCAATAATCATATGAGCAGAGGATGGTGCATCATTACAGGTTTCATTGGGTTTTGTCTCGTACTTTGTATACGTATAACTGGTGGGCAATAAGAAAGACAAACTGAATTTAGTTTCAGGAAAGATGGCAGGATGAAACACGGGCTTTCACTGCTTTCAAACAAAGAGAAAAAATGTTTGTGCACAGACAACAGCCTTGCATCCATTCAGGACTCTTCCCACTCTCCTCACAACAGGAAAGCCAAGTCAGAGCTAACATGAAGGCCAGACTGCCAAAAATATCATCACCTCTGTGATATCAGTCATGTGCATTACATATTATGCACATTACTATACAGTATCTACACTGGCCTGGCAGGATTGGTTTAGATCAGTGATTGCTGCTATACAATATAAGTCATTTATGTTGAATGGCTAAAATAAAGTCCCCAGTGTGAATCTGCCATTTGCTGTCCAAGTCATATTGTTTTTATTACATAAATTAGTATTAAATTTGAAATACAGTTACTCATGTTCACAAATACTGATGTCATGTCCAGGGCAGGAATCAAAATAGGCGTAAGTGACAGGCACGTCCAAAATGTCAGTCAAGTTTCTTGAGAGACTGCAGAGTCCACACTCAAATACTGCAGCCCTGACAGCATGGACAGATGGGGAAAAAATGAGTGGTGGGCCCCTTTTGACCCCTCGATTTCTCCAATTTCCTGTGAATTGCGTATGTACTCTGTTACCTCCAAGTACCCATGGATTACAGTGCACACAGCAGACTGCACATGGCAGCTTTATTATATTTTGCCTCAAACTCTGGAAAGCAACCAGTGCCAGCGTGCCGGAACTCAACCTGGCACCGTGCTTGCTGTTTGTCAATTGTTTTTGTGGTAATTTGATTTAAACAACAATTTATGTGACCATGTCTGAACAACAAAATCTCTGATAACAAGAATAGATTTGACAAAGGGCTCCTTCTAAGATAGGGCCTCTAGACTAACCCACATTTAAGGGTCAGTTATTTTGGTACCCAGGTCTGCTGATAGTTTTAGATTAATTTTCCAAAGCTTGGAGGCATTCACTGCTGAGACTTCTGCAGCCACCCCAACACAATGGAGGAAAATGGAACCAGTGCAATGGAGGTAAATGTAGCTAAAATTGTATGAAAAACTGACACAAGCTAAGGTGTTCATGACCCTTGAGGGTCTGGTGCAGTTGCCCACTTTGCCCCAATGGCAATCCCTGACAACAGCACTAATCTATCAGTGCAACTTACGTTCCCAGCACTTCTTTGAAGTCATAATGTTCTTTGATGTCTGATGTCTTCTTTTTCCATCCATTTCCATCCTCTCCAAGAGGCATCCTACAATGCTGATCGGATTCGCCACACTACAGCTACGGGGCAAAAAGAGCAGAATAAAAAAACAGTGAGTAGACTCAGAGTATGCACAATGAAGTTTTGACCCACCGCATCAAACCTAGATAAACCTTTGATCAGGAGGATTGTGCTAAATTGAACCAACGATGGATATACTGATTGGATCACTGGCTTTGAATGAAAAGCAGTGAGATTCCCTCAATTGCAACATAGTTTTCTATCATGTTATAGTGAGTTTTTAACCACTTTCTGATGCTGTTCCAGCACACGGTTGGGAAATAATAGATAAGACTTACACAACAATCAATGGGCACTCTTGCACTGTTTATAATTAAAGAGTATTTAGACTGCCAGAGATGGTCTGCCTCTGTATCAGTTTAATATATCCATTACAGTTTGGCTGACTGATGTTGCATAAGCCATTAAATAAACCATTGATTTTCCTGATTAAGTGTTTTGGTTATTGCAGCTCTCGCTTGCATTTTTGTAAGACCACTAAGTTTGATTGAACTGGATGACGAGAAGACAAGTCAGGGGTTTGTTTGTTCCTGTATGCATGACGACTGATGATGATTAATAAGCTGAAAAAGTAAAATCAAAGTAAAAGAAAACACTGAAGTTGTAGGCCTGGCCTGTACTGAAGTCTCTCAATCTTTGCTTTGTTATTCTTTATTTCATAAGACAGGACACATTAGAGAGAAAACTTGTATATGGCTGAGCAAAATGTCATGAATGAGTAAGAACAGAAATATTAATACTAGATCAAGACAAAAATAAACTTGAAGGCAACACAAGAAGATATGACTACTGCCCCCCCAAAAAAGCTCATTCACAACAATGACAGACTTCTTTGCTGACAACTGGCCAGGCAACAATAAATAGCAACAAATAACAGCTTGAAAGTAGGACAAACAGTGCAGCAGAGACAGTCGCAAGAAAGGGACCATGTACCGTCTCAAAAACAAACGCATGGTCAGTAGAGGCAAATACCAGCTGGGGGACCTGTGCTATATTTAACATCTGAAGCTTTAAACAATTAGGTTGCTCTGAAGAAGAAAAAAACATCTACAAATAGAAGAGCTCTGGCCAAATGGGAACTGTATTCCGCTGAGAAACATTTGATAACCTGCTCTGCATTAAGGCTGCAGGGCGTGAATGACAAGCGGGAGGCTGAATGGAAATTGAAACGTTTTGCCGGTGCAATATGTATGCAATGCTGAAAAGAGTCCGATTTTCGTGTTGGTGATCACGCAAGCAGGATACAGAAAGAAAAGGCGGTGTGGGTGTGCGAACCGTAGGCTACTGCAGCGCTCAAGGGTATGGCAGTCAAGGGAAGACAGCATCTTTGGGTTAAATCAGGAGGCTGCAGACGTGCGACGGGGAAGCGCACTAAAAGCTTTACAAGTTGTATTGCAGATAAAACTACACGATTGATGATGCATTTCGGCGAATATATAACTGGGGAAAAATACACACATACCTAAATGGCGATCTGTAGCTGTGATGTGTTCTCCTTCCCTCTGGGAGCGATGTGGTAGCTGTGCTTGTGCGCAGCGCTGGGTCCGCTCAGACTTCTCCTGACGTCAAGAAAACCAGACGTCTGTGGACGTAGTGCAGCATAAAATCACTCACTGTTCTCTTAACAACGTGATCTGCGATTCACCTTATGATATTCGTGCCACCGTCTGTTATGTGAACAGCTTTTTTGTACATCTGCTTGTTATTTTCTGAAAGCTTCCTGCGGCGCAGCTGATAACGCTCTTGCTGTAGCAGAGTATGCGGGGTATGCAGACAATTTTTAGAGGCTTTTCAAAACAGGCATAACGTGTCACTGTGAATAATTTATCATACAAGCACTGACAAGGCAGGCACACACAAGCGGCCTGTATAAAATGAAAGTCTTCAAGGTTTATGCTGAAAATATGCCGCAGAATGAAGGAGGACTGGTGCGTTTTAACCCAAAATGCCTAATGTACACTTGCAGGGAATTAAAGCTCTGATTTCCCATTTATCTTGAGGCAACGCCCTGCTTCAGTCTCTCTCAGCATCAACACTGTCACACACTCACGGGACACCTCCCAAAGTCCACCTGGACATTTTGGCTGTCACGGTTCTGGGCAGATCAGAGGTGAGGTGGGTGGGGCCCGGCCAGCCTAATGACATGTAGCCTAAGTTATAGGGTACAGACAAACAACAAAATACAACAACACCTTTAACAGTCAGCACGAAGGAAGTTTTTTATTGCTGGTCTATTTGTGTTGCAACACAGTGTAAGATGTTCCTGTTATTTGGCCTAGCCTACCCCTTTTATGAGGGCTATATTATTGTCCACATATACATGAGAGGGTGAAGACATTGATGGAGAACCTAATTTTAGATGTATAACAATTAACTTGAATATACCATGTTGAAGGATCGCAGAACAGCAGATCATTTCTACCCCATCCCCAAACCATCCAACCCCTCATCCCGCTCTCCAAAACCCTCCCACTCACCCCCTCCAACCCCACCAAGAGGCAAAAATAAAATCATAATAATAAACATACAGACAATATCTTGGCCTACAGATTTATCCACACACCAAATTATCTAAATACATATATGAATGCAGACATACATGCACCAACATGTACATAGATATATGTGCATATATATATTTACAATGCCTGCAGAGTATTAAATAACATGTCTGTCTCCCTTTGTGTTTTCTTTCTTAAATGACTGAGAAAACTATAATACTTACACTGTGCCTGTACTCTGTACCTGTGCACATGACAAATTAAGTCACTTGAACTTTAACCGATGCAGATTTGTGGCTCTTTGAAATGAAACATTTTGGAACCGCTAGTCAGCATGCACAGATGCTCCAAGTATAGTAACACAGCTGTTTGATCAGTGTTTTTGAATCATGTCAAACCTATGAATTGCTCCACCTTGCAGGAAAAAAAAAAGTCATCATCAGACAGTGAGGCACAACAAGCTCTGACCCCATTTGTGCACAGAGACTCAGATAGGGCTGTGGTTTAAAATTTGTCAGATTTAAAGAGGTTTTACTATTGGCAAATACTCTCAACACTTTACTCTTTTTTTTTTGTACAAGTAAATAAATCTACCAATGATAAAATAGATGAAAAAATAAATCAGAAATTTTTGAGGCAGTGACCGCATACTCAGTCCATAAAAATATATGATCAAGAGTCTTTTATTAAACATAGATAAGTGCACAATCACTGCCTTAACAAACTTACACTGCTGTCTAAAAATTAGGAGCACTCTCATAGGCTTACTAAAATTAATATTACAATAAAACATGTATTTCGATTGTGCGTGTGCTGCCTACACATACTATTGGGTGCGTCACTACTCCTACGCTGCAGGGGGCAGCACTGCCTCAGGCGGCGCGCTCCTTCTGCGCACAAACGCAACACAACATCAACTTCCAGGTAGGAGTTTTCAAACGACACTAGCGACCCAGCTAGTCGTTATATATTTTTGCTCAGGGAACTACAGCAAACTTTGCTTAGTTTTGGGTGAGATACGTTTTCGAAAGTCAATTTTTTTTAATTTGGTTGTATTTATCCCAGGTTGCGCGTGTTCTCCGGTGACTTTAGAACATTTGGCTCGGATGTGTTCTCGGAAAAGCCAGCTAAGATGCGACGCTAACAGCCGCTCGCCTGTTCGCTTTGTTTCATACATCGCGAACCGCTCGAGTTTTAGCCTCGTTGTGAATTGCGCGATGAACGAGCGACGCTCCTTTTAACTTAAGTTAAGGGCGCGTTAAATCCACAGTAAGTGTAACCTCTTTTTTTTTATTTTTTTTTATTGTTTTTTTGTAGCTAGCGGGCTAGCCTGTTGTTAAACCAACCAGCGATGTCGGCGAGCTCCAAGAGGAGAAGAGCCACCTCACCCTCCAGCAGCGTCAGTGGAGGGGGTGACCTCGATGACGCCTCCTCCTCTACTCCTGGAAGCGGCAGGAAGAGAAGACGAATCTCCAATGTTCCTCCTGTAGATACGGTAAATGCACATTATTTATTGTCTGATTTATTTGCATCAGGGTTTGTTTGTTTGTTTTGGATCTTAAAAGAACGTGATATCTTCTCTTACTAAATATGTGTGCGTTAGTAAACACTTCAGCAAGTATTAAGTATTTTTATTACTCGTTCCCTCCAGATTGCTGTATGCCATGAGCTGTTCAATGCTGTCAGGGACCACAAGGATGAACAAGGGAGGCAACTTTGTGAAGTGTTCCTAAGGGTACCAAAGAGAAGGTAAGGTAACATAAAGGCCCTGGTAAAGCTTAAAATTGGCAGTACTGGAGACTTTGCGGGTAGACCTGTCCAAGATTCCCCTTGCAGTTAATGTGGATACCAACCATCATAAACTGTACATGTCGTATTGAGATTTGGCAGTCCGGTGACTGGTGGGTGGGTCTTGCTGGGCAGCTCATTCAGACATAAGGAGATTACAGTGATGTCTGATCTCTCTCTCGTCCTTTTTCAGGAATCAGCCTGATTATTATGAAGTGGTGTCCCAGCCGATTGATATGACAAAAATTCAGTATAAACTGAAGTCAGAAGATTATACCGATGTGGAGCAGCTTACTGCAGATTTCCAGCTCATGTTCAACAATGCCAAATCATTCTACAAGGTAGGGAGAGAAAAAGTACTGGTACGGTATTTCTGTCACTGTAAGTTAGTGTAATAGGACACTTATTATATTAAACCATATTTTCAAAATTCATTAGAAGTGTGGTCTCCATATTCCCATGTCAATTCTGTATTCTTTTATCATGTTCAACAATTCAGCGTGACAGTGATGAGTATCAAGCTGCATGCAAGCTGTGGGAGGTATATTTGCAAACAAGGACTGAGTTTGTGCAGCCTGGGGACGGAGATGAGGATGATGAAGATGGTGATGATATGATTGATAATCCAGGAATGTCAACTGAAGATGAGGTAAGCTTTTCCTCATTAACAGTATGAGCTGAACTTATGTGTGTAACATCATTAAGTGTTGGGTGTTTTTGTATTGAGTAGATTAATACTCTATACGCTACAGGAGAACTAATTTATGCATATTTGTCTTTTAGACCTCAACTGGCAGTTTGAAGGAGGTGTTGGAGCAACTCTTGGAGGCTGTGGTGTCGCATGCTGATCCCTCAGGGCGTCTGGTCAGTGAACTGTTCCAGAAAATGCCTTCCAAAATGGTAAGTCCTTCAAGAGTCTTTGGACTTCAAATGGTGCCCCTGAGACTGTCACACATTCTTGACATTTACACTCCTGTCTGTCTTCCCTAGCATTACCCAGACTACTATGCCGTTATAAAGGAGCCAATAGATCTGAGAATGATCGCTCAAAGAATACAGGTAGTCAATTCACTTGCTCACTGATTGCTTGGTTGTGCATCAATCTTCTTAAAATTCACAGTTTTCCGAACATCACGATGTTTTATTATAACCAGTGCTAATGTTTATTATTTGCATAGATTGGATACTATAAAAGTGTCAATGCTATGGCCAAGGACATTGACCTGATGGCCAAAAATGCCAAAACGTACAACGAACCAGGATCTCAGGTTTTCAAGGTGAACTCTTTTTCTTGATTTTCTTTTTCATAAGGGTCGTACAAAGTCTTGAAAGTTTGGAAAATGCTTAATTTTAACCGTTATGTTTTCAAGGCTAGGAATATGCTTGAGTTCGAATATACTCCTTGAAAAATGCTTGATTTTCAACATAATATGGTTTTTCATCCACACAATCACTCATGTAAACCAAAAATCTTGTAATATTTGAAAGGAAACGATCCCGTCGTCATGCATGTTGTCTCCTGGCATTTAAAGTAACAATTTAGTCACAATTTAGTTAGTATGTGATGATAAAGGCTTTGAGTGTCTGGACATTTTTGGTTTAGGTTCCTTGAAAGTACTTGGAAAAGTGCTTGACTTTTATTCTTAAAAAGCTGTATGAACTCTGTAAGATGTAACATCCCCAAATATTAACAACTGTTCTCTTATTGTGTAGGATGCTAACACCATAAAGAAAGTCTTCATTCAGCGGAAGACTGAACTTGAACACGCTGAACCCACTAAATCTAGTCTTCGCATCAGGTATTAAACAACAATTGCATAGTTTTCAGTGTCAACGAATTATTCCCTGACAGGAAACGGATTCTTTCAAGAACTAATGGTGTATGTATTGTGTCTTTACTGTTACTGCTCAGAAATCGCATGTCTGGCCAGGGGGATCGACTCTCTGGCGTCAGCGTAGCTCTTCACTATGGCTCAGAGAGTGAGGACGACCCTGTGCTCTCTGGTAAGTATCAGCGCTTTAGGCTGCAGAGCAATTTACCTTGTGTTTGTGTTGAAAGAGTAACAGTTGTCCAAATTTCCGCAGGCTCTGTGTGCTATGATGAGGGAGAGTCCGAGGCTGAGAGTCAGAGTTCTAGTATGGAAATGAGCAACCCGATCTTCCAGCTGTATGAAGCTGTGAGGGGGGCCAGGAACAACCAGGGCCAGGTCTTCTCTGAACCCTTCCAGCACCTGCCCTCTCGGAGGGAATATCCCGACTATTATCAGCAGATCAAACAGCCCATCGCTCTGCAGCAGATCAGGTAAGGAATGATCATTCAGTTGATATCATGTGGAGAGCTGTTAAAAGGCTAGTGATAGGGTTTTATTGGTAGACATTTTTAATTAGACCCACTGATGTGGAGGATTCACCTTTTACCAGCAAATGGCAGTTTTAAAGGGAAATTCAAGTCCTTCATTAGCTTTTGTTTATTTTTAAGGGCAAAGATGAAGAACGGCGAGTATGAAAGTGTTGAACAGATGGACGCTGACCTCACTCTGATGTTTGAGAATGCAAAGCGCTACAACATGCCTAACTCAAGCATTTACAAACGGGCCTTTAGGCTTCAGCAGATCATGCAGGTAAGGACATCTGCTCTCTTTTTTATGTCAGGTTTATGCTGGAAGATGTTTTCACTCCAGTTAGGCCAAGAATGGAAGAAATTAGCCGTAATTTGAAACAGACCACGAAGCATCTTGCAGAAATTGCTCAGTGAGTGTAATTGTCCACCGAGGTATCCACCCATCTGTTGATCCGTCTGTTTGTATAGGCGAAAAAGAGGGAACTTCTGAGGAGAGATGATGAGGATGGAGACAGCATTCTGTCATCTGATGCAGGAAGCATCAAGAGGAAAAGGTATACAGGTTTTTCTCTCTCCTTTCAGATTTTGTCTTGAATTGTATATCCATTGCCATTAATCTTAAACATGAAGAAGTTTTATGTTTCAGTGTTGCCATCCAAGCTCATTCATATTCTTTGATTATTTTTAAGCCACAAGAAAAATGTCAAAAAGAACCGAATGAAAGCCTTATACGCCGCAGTGACTGAGGCTCGGGAGGCGGGCACCAATCGCCGTCTTTGTGATCTGTTTATGGTCAAACCATCCAAGAAGGACTACCCTGACTATTATAAGGTCATCCTCGAACCGATGGACCTGAAGACCATTGAGCACAACATCCGCAATGAACGCTACACCACAGAGGACGCTCTGATGGAAGAGATGAAGTTGATGTTCCGTAACGCCCGGCATTACAATGAGGAAGGATCTCAGGTAGACAGTCCATGGAGTGCAAAATATGCAACGTTAATCTTTGCTATTATTGAATGCAAAACAATTGTGTCATCAGCCATATTTTTCTGATACTTCCAATGTTTGGCGGCTCAACGTAGGTGTATAATGATGCTGATATTCTGGAGAAGATACTGAAGGACAAGCGCAAGGAGTTGGGACCTCCACCTGAAGAAGATGATGTGGGATCTCCCAAACTGAAACTAAGTAAGTTTGATCATAAAATCGGATATACTTCACAGTACTACTAAAACACACCGCAATGTTATGGATTTTTCGAACCTTCGAGGCAGCCACAGGATTTCATTAATGCTATACAAATTGACTTGCAGAAACAATTGGGTGCTAAACTAATCCACCACAGTAAACATTATGTTTGCTTATTATTATTCTTTGATAATACAGCAAATTTATGAAATTAATCTGCACTTAAATATGCATCTACCCAGTACAACGGCAACTGTGAAAGTAATGGCTAGCTGAAAGATTATTAGGTCATTGCAGAGGTCTGCAAGGTGTTTCTGTGTTGGTGTTGGTACCACTTTTTCTTGGCTCTAATTTTGGTTTTTAATTAATACATTTTTGTATCCAGGAAAGAGTGGCGTTTCTCCAAAGAAGTCCAAATACCTCACCCCTCTCCAGCAGAAGTTAAATGAGCTCTACGATGCTGTGCGAAACTTCACTGACCGTCGAGGTCGGCGTCTAAGCACAATCTTCCTCCGTCTGCCATCTCGGGCCGAGTTGCCTGACTACTATGCTACCATCAAGAGACCCATCGAAATGGAGCGCCTGAGAAGCCATATGGTGGCCGGCCGTTACCAAGACGTTGAAGCCCTGGTCGAGGACTTTGCTCTCATGTTCAACAATGCCTGCATGTACAATGAGCCAGAGTCTCTGATCTATCGGGATGCTTTAGTGTTGCACCGGGTGCTGCTGGAGACACGCAAGCAGCAGGAAGGAGGCGAGGACTCGGGGTCTCCTGCTGTGCTACATCTGGTGCGAGAGCTGATCAGGAACCTGTTTGTGTCCGTGCTGGGCCACCAGGATGAAGAGGGCCGATGCTACAGTGACTCACTGGCTGAGATTCCTGCTGTGGATCCAGCCGCCCCCGAGAAACCACCGCTTAACTTTGATATCATCAGGATGAATGTGGACCGTGGCCGCTACAGGAGACTGGACGTCTTCCAGGAACACATGTTCGAAGTGCTGGAGAAGGCAAGGAGGCTACACAGGTATTTCAAGTTATTTTGTTATCTAGGGACAAATAAAACCTAGAACATCCAGATCATTAATCTTACATTGAAACAGCAAATGGAAAAGGGTTGTCACATGATAACACTGGATGCATTATATTGAAATATTTTATCAATATCTGATTGCACGACATTTTCAAAAAAATTATTTGGATCCTTGAAACATTCTCTGTAAGAGACATGCTATTAATTACTAGTCATGCTATTGCCAGAAATGAAAACCAGGATTTGTAAACATCAATTAGGGAAATGTGCTCTTTTCAATTCTCATAGATGTTTTTAGGTAAAAAAAAAAAAGAAGTTAACTTGATCCATTCACCACTGGCTTATGTTTAAACTAAAATTGTCTTTTATAGTTATTCCCTTACAGTCAAAGTTTTAATCAGTAAAATATAACGATAAGCTGACCGATATATAATATAATATATACATATTTCTGTTAAAAGAATTATAGATCACCTCCGTTTTGCAATGTCTGTGTAGTGTAATATGCTTACTAGTGACTTCTTTTACTGTATTTGTACTGTTTTCAAACAGAATTTGGACAATATAATATGTTGTTATGATACCCAGTTGGTAGGTTGGGTCCAGATTTAGGAGTTGGCATTTAACATCTTTCACAAGCATTTAGTGTAAAAATGTATAAAATGTTATGCATAATTATCTCATTTGTAGTAAACTGTTCAGGGTTTATTACAAATTTCATTCTTGTAGACATCAACACACTGGTTCTTCAGCTAAAACTGTGTAATATTCTCTATCATCTATTTAATGCTTTGTGAATCTGGGCCTGCTTTACAACAAACAGCTAAAACACACAACTGAATTGTCTTCAAAAATTTCTCTTTTGCATTTGCAGGACTGACTCAGAGATATTTGAGGATTCGGTGGAACTACAACAGTTTTTCATTAAGATCAGGGACGAGCTATGCAAGAATGGAGAGATTCTGCTGTCCTCTTCACTCAACTACACGTTAAAGCACCTGCACAGCGACGTGGAGCAGGAGAAGAGGGAGAAAATTCCCAATGAGATTGAGGAGGACAAGCTAAAGAAGGAGGAAGAGGAGGAGGAAAACAAAGGTGTGTGTGTGCGAAGTTTTGGTATAACACACAGGTATGAAGAATATGTTAAAATGTTGATGTGGTATTAATTTGAGATCATTGTATATTTCTCACCCAAAGAAGGTGAGAAAGCCGAGGACCTGCCAGGAGAGGCATGGCAGTTAGAGTCTGAGACGGAGCGTGTGTACAGTCAGAACTGCAGCTTTGAAAACAGCACCTACCATGTGGGGGACTTTGTCTATGTGGAGCCGTCGGAGCCGAACCTGAAGCCGCACATTGTCTGTATTGAGCGCCTGTGGGAGGATGAAGCAGGTAACACACAACACAAAAAAGAACCTTGAACTGCCTTTAGATAATGGTTTGTTGTTTTATTTTACTTGATAAATACTAATTTTTTTGCAAATTTCAATTTTGTTGTATTGAATATTCTCTAATATGGGCTTGTCTTTGCCTGTGTGTGTGAAGGTGAAAAGTGGCTCTATGGCTGCTGGTTCTACAGGCCAAGTGAAACCTTCCACCTGGCAACACGCAAGTTTCTGGAAAAGGAGGTCTTCAAGAGCGACTACTACAACAAAGTGTCTATCAGTAAAGTTCTGGGCAAATGCGTGGTCATGTTTGTGAAGGTAAGACCCTGAACCACACATAGAAAGTTGTGCTGTTTAATTTGACACAGGAATCTGTTCACGTAATCACAGCTTTTTGTTGGTTTCTTTAGGATTATTTCAAAATGGAACCTGAGGGCTATAGTGCCGAGGATGTGTACGTCTGTGAATCCCGCTACGCTGCCAGGAACAAGTCGTTCAAGAAGATCAAGATATGGGCCGTGCCCGTGAGCTGTGTGAAACTGGTCCCTCGGGAGGTGCCACTGCCCGTTGTTCGTGTTGCTTCCATGTTTGCCAAGCCTGACCTGGACAAGCTGACAATTTCATATACAGGCAGTGGCGGTTTTGTGGAAAAGGTGAGGTTACACTGAATTTTCTGGGGTTTGGACATGGCAATACATAATTTGTTGTATAGCTTTGATCTTTGGATTTTTTAAAATCCAAATATAAAATAGATTAAACAAGGCCTAATAGTTTCTCTAAGCTGTATATGATCCTGTCTGAGCCTTAATTTTACTTTTACTTTTATGGAAACTATGTAATTGTAGAAGCAAATAAAAGGACACAACAAAGACAAATTATAGGTACAGATAATGTGGTGACACCAGACTTCAGTATTGACCTACCTTTCCCAAAAGGCCTCCAGAATCAGGACACTAGCCCTCTAGTCAAATTCATTGTGAATGACAAGGCTGGAGTCCAGGTCTAAATGAAAAATAAAATAAAATCTAGAGTATATTGTCACCAAGCAAGAACACTGTCAGTTGGCCTCGACTATAGGGAATTAATTAACTCAGAGTGGAAGCAGTCTTAACAAGGAGCTGGGTAGCAGAGGAGTAGTTAGTTCCAAGTATAAAAGTTTGTTTGTCATAATATAAACAAACACCTGACTCCTCTGTGTGTGCATATCCATTTAGGAGAGAGAGGATGTACCTCTGGAGATGAGCGGAGCTGAGCCTGGCTGTCATTACTATGAACAGTTGCGCTACAACAACATGTGGTTTAAAGTGGGAGACTGTGTTTACATTCAGTCACATGGTCTGTCAAAGCCCCGGGTTGCAAGGTGGGTGAGATCATATTATGTTCTCTAGTGTAGGAAATGGGGTCTGATGTGACATTTGTGCTATATAGTTACTATTAAGTTATTAACTATTGGTAACATGGCTCCCTTGACTGGGCTGCAGGATAGAAAAGCTGTGGGTGCAGAATGGGACTACTTTCTTCTTTGGACCCATCTTCATTCATCCTGAGGAAACGGAGCACGAACCCACGAAGATGTTCTACAAGAGAGAGGTCTTTCTCAGCCATCTGGAGGAGACCTTGCCCATGACCTGTGTCATAGGTACTGCTTTGATAACCTCCCAGAACTTGTGTTCACACATCACAGCCAGTACATCCTTCATGTAATGCACTTAAAGGAATCATTCAGCATTGTGGGAAATGAGCTTATTTGATTTCTGGTAGTGAGTTGCATAAGAAGATTTATACTACTCTCATATCTGTCTGTTAAACATAAGGCTGCAGCCAGCCGCCGGTTAGCTTAGCACAAAGACCAGAAACGGCAGTCTTTGTGCTAGCCTGCCAGCACCTCTAACGCTCATTAATTAACACATAATGTTTGTTTGTTCCCTACAAAAACCAAAGTGTAAAAATGATAATTCACCGTTTAACAAGGGGGGTTATGATTCAGACTATTTATTGTGAATTTTAACACAAGTTATTCATCAATATTCATCATTCATTAATAAATAAGTTTTATCCTTCCTGTCTGCTCTCCAGGCAAATGTATGGTGTCCTCCTTTAAGGACTACCTGTCATGCAGACCTACTGAGTTTTCAGAAGAGGATGTTCTACTGTGCGAGAGCCGCTACATTGAGACAGAGAAGCAGATGAAAAAGTTCAAGGGTCTGAAACGCTTCTCATACTCTTCCAAAGTGGTGGAGGATGAGATCTTCTATTTCAGGTTGGTCAGTCAGGCAGCACACTGATTCTGATTGAAAGCTATAGAATTTGTTGCCCAGTCTGAATTTTTGTTTGTTTTCTCTCTTCTTGCAGGAAATTGATAGTGCCACAGAAGGAAGCATCACCCTTTTTGGACAAGAAGATAGAGGAGCTTGAGGTTAAACTGGCAGATATCGAGGATGCAGATGATGATATGGAAGATATGGACGGCGAAGAGGAGGCTCCAGAGACGCCTTCCATGCCTCAGATGCAAACCCCACTTGCAAGTGATATGGACATCATGCCATACACACCTTCTCAGGTACCCATACACCTCCAAAGACCTTAACCCAAGAGGCCCAAGTCTAAGGATCAAAGGCTTCAAACCTCTGATACGAATATTAACATTAACACACAACCTAACTTGCGTCTTTGTTTTTTCATGAAGTCCACTCCTAAGGTGAAGGGCTTATCAAAGAAGGAAGGCGCAAAGAGGAAGATGAACATGAGTGGCTACATCTTGTTCAGCAGTGAAATGCGAGCAGTCATCAAAGCTCGACACCCAGACTTCTCATTCGGTGAGCTGAGTCGACTCGTGGGCACCGAGTGGAGGACCCTCGAGGCGTCCAAGAAAGCAGAGTATGAAGGTGAGAAGAAGCCATTCTTGGGTGGGAAAGTTCTCTAATGTGAATGTGAAGTAAAGACAGAAATGCTTTGTTTGTTTCAGAACGTGCAGCCAAAATAGTGGAGCAACAAGATCGTGAGAGGCCACCCCAGAAGCAAGCGTCCCCTAGAGCAGGTACCCCTGTAGGGGCACTGATGGGGGTGGTGCCTTCGCCTAGCACTATGGGAATGATAAACCAGACCATGTCACCTGTGTCAGGTAACCCCTTGCAGAGGCAGCACGAGTGTTTGACAACAAGGCAGCAGGGAAATTAGGCTGGGCTGTTAAAAACCGTAATCCTCTGATTTCCTAACCATTTGAAACTTATTTATCTCAAAACTACATTCTTAAGGCAACATTTTTCTTCTTTTGCTGCTGTTTCACATTGTTTTATGTTTATAGTTTTATCATCACTAGCTTCATATCTGAAATTGCATGACATTGACTGCATGATTCGATTTTTAACCATTAATAACCTAAAAAAAAATGTATTAAACTTTTATGCTTGTTTTGCCTGCTAACATTCTCAGACCGATTTGTATTGTCTGCCCCTTTCGCACACTGAACCTTTAACACCACCAGGTCCGGTTATTCGAGTGAAGCAGTGGTTTTCATTATCCACGCATTGGTCTCTAATAACAGCAAATTTCAATGCCATGTCTCCGATCACATTGCATGACCGTCCGGGATAGAAAAGTTTCTTTTTGTTGTCAGCACAGCTGCACGACAATAAGAGTTGGAAAAAAGTATACTACAGAAGATGGCCATTTTGTATTTCAGAGTCTACCCAAATGATTTAAATCATATCAAAAGTCATATCACAGTTTAATATATACAGTTAGCTTGGTGGCTATGTAAAACTATAATTAAGTAAGAAAATTACAACATCTTGCAAGCTTCAAGAGCTTGGGGATATTTACTTCTGTCCCCACTAGAGTTGTAGTTACAGGTTTTAGATGTCTAACTAGTCTTCAGCAAACAGAAAACTGACTCAGACGGTGAACTTATGGCTTAAGGTGCATGTGTGAAAGGGGTCACTGTGTGCAGTAGTAGTGCATGTTATTTTAGAGTCAGCTGCATGTCACTTATGCATGGATATGTTGTCCTCTCCTCGCCCTCTTCCCCAAGGCATGATGGGAGCTTACGGCCCACCTTACATGCCCATGCAGGGCCCCCATGAGGGCTTGTTGAGTGTGGCCCCAATGTCACCTCACCCTGTAGGGGGGCCCCACCTTCCTCCTCACCATCTCCAGCAAGGTATGCCTGGGTACCCGGGCATGCCTCATCAGGGTAAGGGCCACTGTCCTAGCCACACCGGCTCAGTCACATCCAGTCGTGTCTCTCCTGCTGGAGGGGTTTACCTGGTCCACAGGCTGCACAGCCTGATGTACTCACTGAGCAGTCAAAGCTCTCTGGTCTCCAACAACCTCTCACAAAGTGTACTCACATGCCACACCTAAAATATACACAATCCACATTAACAGATATAATGCATGCGAAAACAAACCAAACAACTAACATTAATACTGATATTCAAAAACTAACATTCAGTCATTGCAAAACATTGTTGTAGATCTTAACATAAAGCAAACCAACATGAGTTTACCACAGTTACTAAATGCACAGAAACATAATATTGTCATTTAACAGGTATGATGGGTGCTGGGATGAATGGCATGGCAGGAAGTCCTGCAGCAGGAAACTTTATGCAACAGGTGAGCCCCATTTCAGAAAATACTACAGAGTTCCCATTGATTTCAACTTAATATTTGCTCTCTGTATAATTTATCATCACTGGCATTCTGCTTCAGTCATGTAACCATTGTTTTCACTGATGGAGTGTTAGAAGATGGGGTGAAAATGTCAATTAGCAAACAAAATCCTTATGCCTTGTTATAACATACATATTTATATAACATGTTATTTTTATAATTCAGTATTCCACATATTGTCCACATGCTAAAATGTATGTCACTGTTCGATTTTAGCCTGGGATGTTCAGCCCAGGGCCGCATGCTCCCCCACCATATCCAGGACAGGGCCAGCCCTCACACCTGCAGCCCACCACTCCCATGTTTGTGGCTCCACCACCAAAGACCCAGAGAGTGCTCCACTCAGAGGCCTACCTGAAGTACATTGAGGGCTTGAATTCAGAGTCTAGCACTGTCAGCAAGTGGGACCAAACGCTCAAAGGTGGTGTTCCTTGAGTCGTCTTTTCATTTGTGGCGTGTGTGTAATAGTGTTCTTGTGGACACAATATTGACAGAAACTTCATATTATACCACAGATTCCCCTCACATGATCTCATTAGATTTGAGAGTGTGTCATTTCTTTTTCAGAAATTAACTTACGACCTTCTAATGTCTGTTATTAAGATGCTAAATTTGTCATATTAGTGCCTGTTTTTTAAGTCAAGACAAGTATGTTTATGTAGAAATGTTTGCTGTTACTGGAAATTGATTACTTTTTACATATAAATCAAGAACAGTACATGAGAGAAGCAGGTTTGTTAAAATATAAATGTATATCAGGAAAGTAATGCATTAATTTTCTTAAGCACAAGTTGTGATTTTCATAGCACATTGAGTACTTTAATCAAAAACCATGTGTTTCCATAACAGCTCAAAGGCGTGACGCTTACCTGACCAAAGAGCAGGAGAGCCGGCTGCCAGCTCACTGGCTGAAGAGCAAAGGAGCCCACACCACCATGGCGGATGCACTGTGGCGCCTGCGTGACCTGATGTTGAGAGACTCTCTGAACATCTGTCAGGCACACAACCTGTAACCTGTTGGACACGAACCACTATAACCAGCTCACTCACTGCTCTTATCCTCAAGCTATGGGGTTTAGGAAAGATTATAGACCATAGAAGCAATATTTTATAGTGAATCATGATCACTTTTATATTTATTAGCTAACATAATGAGCTTGGTAGTTATTTGTGTGTGCATTTTCTTTTTTTTCTCTTTTTTTACAAGACCGGATTAATTGTGCTGCAAAACCAGTGTTTTTTTTTTTTTTTTGGCTTATTGATACTACCAAAATAAAATTCTGAATACCCTGTTTATACTATGTTTCTTTTTACATTATATTAGTCCCCAACAAGCATTACTTCTGTGCTTGTGCTTGCCCATTTGCACTATCCACTAAATCCTGCATTATTTTGGAAGTGCTTCCTCTCTGTCGATGTCACTTCCTGAAGAGAGAATCGAGATAGGGCCATTCTCTTTAGTGTTTGCCCTGTTTTCCCAATACCCATCTCAGCGCCCGTGTTTTGATAGAAAAATAACATAGACCGACTCCTGAAACTGGTCACTACCAAAAGCAAACGATAGCAAATCAGCGTGTACTATGGAGTAACTAAAATCTGAACAAAAGGGACGACGAGGTGAGGTTTATTTTGTACATTGCTGACTTGTCGAGGGTCGGGGGTTAGCTGGCTAGCAGTTTTACCGGCTGGTGCCAGACTCGCTGGGAGTGAATATAATACGTCTAATTAGCCAACAAACTGGTGTGAGGTACTGCTGATAATGTGTCGTGAGCGCATCTTCTCGAGGACACCACTGTTACAGTCATTTAAGTGTGTTAAGGTTGATTTTTTTTGTAAAGGTGGTCCCATTGTGTCCATCCCTGCCACTGTAGCTAGTAAGCTAGTCGGCGGCCCGATTGCATTTAGAGTTAGTTAATGACAGTAATGTCTGCTATATAGACCTTTTCACACAAATGGCGAAATCATTAGGAAACATACAAGTCCAGTGATGCGAGAGACAATCTCGTGTGTGCACATCTGCAGACGGCTGAAGCTCCGCGTTTGTGACGGCTACCCACGTAGCCTGCCGGGTCGGTGTCCTTACAAAACTGTCTAATGTTTAAGTTGACTTTTTATTAACAAGTTTTATTTTGCGTGGTGTAGTAGCGCGGGGTTAGGGTTAAAATCAGCCGAGGGGCCCTGGGAGGTGTCCAAGGGCCCCTCGACACCTCCCAGCCGTGCACCTTGAGTGAGAACAAAATCATTATGCAGTTTTTGGACCAGCAGCATCCTTAATTGGAAACCAGGGTAGCGCGAAATGTTGGTCGGGTTAACGTCGGCGTGGCTCTGTCACCACGTCACATGCAGCATTGTTCACGCCACCCATCTGGTAATGTTGACATGGCGGGGTGTCGTCCTGTGTTGGGACCGTGGTTGGGGCCCCGCGCAAATCACTACCTATGGTGTGCATTTACGGGCCAGATATACATTATTTTGAGACCCTCACGAATGCTGTTAATGCATAAGCAAATGAAAATGTGTAAAGGGCAGTTTGTCCTCTTGTCCCAAATGAATTTAACTTTCTGTGAATCCATAAAGGTGTAAAAGTCACACTGAAACTAATAACTCCATAATGAATTTTCTCACTATTGCCACAGATTGAATATCTTATAGAAATGTTGTCATCACGTGCAACTTTTGCCCATAGGCTAAGGATAGAAATAATCTGCAATTGTGACCAGTGACTACAGTGCAGAACAGAAACAGTCATTTAAATGTTTATTATACAGACCCTTCTACTTTTTGTCATATACTAAGAAAACTACTTTATATGTTGCCTAGGCTTTCTTCTGGACAGCATTGTGCTTTTACTGTAACCAAACAATCATGCCAGTTGATTGTAGCTTAAATCTTACCCTGTAAAGCAGAATATTCTTAGCACTCCTCAAATGTCAGACATTGTATTAAAAGCATATGGTACTATTTTCGGTTTAACAATCAAAAGGATTTACATGGGCGAAATTTATCAGTTTCAAGGTTGAAATTTGAATGTGAGGGAGCAAAAGCTACCTGTGGAGCTCAGCGGTTAGCAGTGTTGCCTCACAGCACGAAGGTGTTGGTTTCAAACCTGATCCAGCCAGCTGGGGTCTTTCAGTGTAGATTTAGCATGTTCTCCCCACCCCCCCATGGGTTTCTTCCCACAATCCATACACATGCATGCTGAGTGAGTTGGAAACTATATTGTCCATTGATGAATGTGTTTGTTTGTCAGACCTGTGATAGGCATTCTTTCCAGGGAGTACTCTGCGTCAGTATCTGACAGTGACGGTGAAGTTTTTTAGATGATTTGAAAATGATGTAATTTTCTTCATATGCTGAAATGGGCACATCTTAGTTACTCCTTATTTCCTCACTTTCCAGGCAGAGCTTACATTCAGACCTCCTCAATAAGCAGTTCCTCCCGCTTTGGCATTCACCATTGCTGCACTATAAAGTTCTTATCTTGACCTCAGCCTACGATTGAATAAGCTAGACCAACGAGGATGTCCCAACTCCAGTTTCAGTGTCCGGCTAGCCCCATGCCTGCTGCTTCAGCCCCACTGCAGCTGGGGCAGCCACAGCCCGGCTACAGCATCCCTTGTGCCTCGGGCACCCTACCCTCGGAGAGTGCCAGCCAGCCCATCAGGAGCTCCGCTCTCCCCGCGGGCTCAGCCACTCCCTACAATACCACCACAGGTTTGTTTTAGTTTTTTTTTTTTTTTGTGAAAAAAATTTCCTTGCTGCCATTTAATTTAACTACCTTTTGTTTAGCAGTTGTGGGTGCACATATCACATATGTTTTTTCTTTTTTCTTTTTTTTTTTAATTTCCTTGTTAGATTCACACTTTCTATGAAGGTCTCTGTACCTCACAGTCACTGCGTTTGAAATATTTAGGATTTTATTCCTCTTGTATTCAAAGGTTTATCAAGCCCTGCACGTCTTTGTCAGACTTTGTGTATTTCCTGTCAGACTTTGGGACTAGAAACCTTTTGCTTTTACAGTCATGATCATGTCTATTTGCTTAGTTATGAGTATTTTTGATCCTGTATTTGATCTTGTTTTGTCCCAGTATCTAACATGGCAAACCCTAAAGAGAAGACCCCCATGTGTTTGGTGAATGAGTTAGCCCGTTTCAACAAGATCCAACCTGAGTATAAGCTGCTTTGTGAGCAAGGACCAGCTCACTCAAAGGTACTTTTGAGAGTCATTTTTACAGACAAACTAATCATATAGTTTCATCCATGCTGTTGTCTTCTTTTGTCACAAGTTCATGCTAGTGACAGAGAATCTATTGTATTTCCTCTGTTTCCTGCCGCTGTCAGATTTTCTCGGTTAGGCTCACACTGGGAGATCAGCACTGGGAAGCAGAGGGGACCAGCATCAAGAAAGCCCAGCATTCCGCTGCTGCATCTGCCCTCGCTGAAACGTCACTTCCCAAGCCCACCGTGAGGACGCCCCGCAACACAGGCAAGAACCCAGGTGGGCTCCTCCCACTGGCTCTGTTGCACTCTTTTTCTAATGCTTGTTAACACTTTGCTCATGTGTAGTTATTACTTTGGTTTGTTGGTTTTCTTTGTGTTGGCCTTACAGCAGATGGCATGACGCATACCATGGAGTTAAATGCGCTATGTATGAAACTTGGTAAAAAGCCTATGTATAAACCCATCGACCCATACCCGGGGATGAGACCACCAAACTTCAACTACAACGTCCGGGCTCCAGGACCTTACCAGCGCTCTATGCAACAGTGAGTTTCCTACACTCGGAAATTAAGAAAGAGGACATTCTTCCATTTTGAATAATTTCATGAAATCTGTTTTTGAGATGAAAAAAAAAAACAGTTGTATTTGACATTTTTCTGTGACCAGGTACTACTACCCATTTCCTCCTGTGGGACCAATGTTATACCACATGGAGCTTTCCATCGGAGGCCAGCAGTTTGTTGGGAAGGGACGCACACGGCAGTTAGCCAAACATGAAGCTGCTGCCAAGGCCCTGAAAGTGCTGCACAAGGAGCCAATATTGCAACAGTTGCCAGTGGTAAGAAAAGAAGTGCGCACTCAGCATGAAATAGTGCTAGAAAGCCTTTGTGCAATTTTATTCAGACTTGTTGCTTTTCTTTTTTTAATATGCTTTCTGCTCTTGACAGATGAACGGAGAGCCCGAGGAGGAGAACCTCAACAAATCAGAAATCAGTCAAGTTTTTGAAATTGCACTTAAACGCAACTTACCTGTCAACTTTGAGGTGATTTATACATTTCTTTTTATAAATGATAATAGGAATACATCAGTTCAGTAATATGTAGACAAGATGTATGCCCATTTCTTATTAAGTTTAATAGTAGAACAGGAATGCTCCTCTACATCATGATTTGTCACTTGTTGTTTTCCAGGTTTTAAAGGAAGAAGGCCCCCCCCACATGAAGAGTTTTGTAGTGTGTGTTACAGTCGGGGAGTTTGCTGGAGAGGGCGAAGGAAAGAGTAAAAAGATTGCCAAGAAGCTAGCAGCAGCAGCGGTGCTGGGAGAGTTGAAGAGGCTCCCCCACATACCCAGTGTGGAAAAGACGCTGCCACGCATCAAAAAGAAAACCAAATCCATCATCAAGGTAACATAACCAGTGAGCTGGAATAAGAATAATCTGTACAGACCTAGACTCTTCATTAAGTGGTGACGATTAACCTGTCACACTAACAGCTGCAGACCAGCCCAGAATATGGTCAGGGAATGAATCCCATCAGCCGCCTGGCTCAGATCCAGCAGGCCAAGAAGGAGAAGGAACCAGAGTACAGCATGGTGACAGAGAGAGGTCTACCTCGGCGCAGGGAGTTCGTCATGCAGGTGATTTGACAGCAACTGAGGCATGCCGATGGCATGACTTGTGCAACACCTGTCTCTGTTTTCCTCTACCTTT